>JADLZN010010329.1:0-175000 GCA_018155175.1 Sinocyclocheilus anophthalmus
ACCTCCCAAACATTTGGCTACCTCTTCTTCTTCACAAACACGTCTCTTCTCAACACACTCTTGGAGAGAGGTGAGAATTTACAGTCTTTCATAAACACAGTAGTGTTTGCACATGGTTTCGGGCAACGATGACAGCAGGATATGATGGCAATGAGTTTAGGGCTGGACGACCAGCACAAATGCAAGTCTGAGATTTAAAATGATTTGTTTCTTCAATCTTTTAAAGATAGTCTATTCTCTTGGTCACGTGCGGTTCAAATTCGAACAAATCTGGACCTGGTCTTAGACTGGCTACAAGGAGCAGGCCTTGGAGATATTGCGTCAGAGTTTCTAAAGAAGCTATCAGTTACGGTCAACTTCCTGTGCATACCTAAGACCCGCCTTATTCAGGTGAGAGTTTGAGAACAAACTGACCCCATGCACTGAATATGTAAAGAACACAATGCTTTTCACGTCTATAATTTATCACTCTGTGTTTTTCAGTCATCCTGGTCAAGTTTACAGGAAGAACATCCCTTGCTAAGTCCTTCCCAGCTTCACCATCTTCTCACTCATTATAAACTTGGACCAACGAGAGCCCCACCATCTTCATGGGCTCCGCTTCTCGGTACCGAACTTGGAGGTGGTGAGTAACAACCTAAATAAATCAACATATAGGTCCGCCCTTATATTATTGATATATGCCTGTCACCTTTTATACCTCCTTCATATAATGACACTTACTGTTTCGATTTTGGAGCCAGTAGTTTCATCTTTTTATGATTTTAACAGAATCTACAAAATTTGGTTACGCAGCACAAGTTTTTCACATCGATTAATATAGAAATGTTCTGAGCAGCAATCGCAGTTAAATGTTTCGGAAGGTGTGACCTGAAGACGTGAGTAATGATGCTGAATAATTCATACAATAAGTAAAGTAGAAATTAATTGTACTAAATAGATTTAGGTATGTTAATCAAATACTACAGCCAGAGTGAGCATAAAGATTCTTTCAAAAAACCTTACACAAATCGTACAGTCCCTAAAACGTATGTATAGCCATTTATGTAGTAGTTTTATTATTACGTATATTTGTTTGTCTTTAATATTATTGTCACATATTCTAAGACTCTTTTTGCGAGTGTTTTGGACATCCTCCTCTTATCCGGCCTAATTACACCTGCGGCTGACCTGATCAGCCAATCCCAACCCGCCCTAATGTGAAGACCGCCTGCGACCTCCTGTGGCGTTCTCGAAATTCCAGATGACCGTCCCTATCCGCGAACGACAAATTTAACATGAATTCATAACATTTATTCATTCCGTTCATGTCCAATTATGACTATCTATCTCTCACATCAGAAGACTAACCAGTCGATTTAGGACACTAGTAATATTCATATACAGAGATATTCTCTTCTTTTTGTGTTTTTTTTTTGTCCTGTCAAGCACATACTGTTTTCATTATGAACTATGTATAATTCATTGCATTTACTTTACAGGTTTATGTTTCAGATGAGATTCATTCTGGTTGCAAAGTGTAAGGCAGCCTGTTAATTTTCACATTTTCAAAGTTGTCTTTAGTTTCTTTCCCTCGTTTCTTAGTAAATATACACTAACAAACCATTTTAAGCTGTATAATCAGATACACGTTGCATTGATACCTTGTTTTTACATTCTGTAATTCCTTAACCTACTGTCCTGTTTTTTTTTTTATGCGATAATATATCTCATACATTTTGTGGAAGCTGTTGTAAAATGGTGGCCACCCTGCTGTTCTATTGTCAACACTGGGTGCTGCGCTCATGGACAACGTTTAGTTTAGAGCAAGACGCCCTGGTCCCATTAAATCAGTATCACTTCATCATGCTCTACCATTAATAATGATCATCCATATCCTGAAATTATATATATTATATATATATATGTTGTTTGCTAGAAGCTTTTTTTTTTTCTTAAATTTAATCTATTTATCCACTGTTCATTAGGCTAAATACTGACACTTGCCAGGTGCCCTTGTGAACATTTCCGTACCGGCGCCCACCTAGATCTTCTTATTACACGCCTAAATACCACATGTACTTAGTTATTGTTACTACTGAAAACCATAATAAATACATATTGGATTTATTTATCTTCTTTTAAAATTCTTTATTTGATGACGGTTCAACTATATACCAAAGTTAACACTATTTTATTGCAGTAACAACTCTATGGTGTTTGGCGTAACCTATGGTTGCAATGGTAAATATTTGTAAAGGTAATATAGCATTTAGATAGGCCTACTAGCTGGACGCCTGGGTACACATAGGCTAATTACGGGTAATCCAGTGTGTCATACTGTTCATACAGTTCATGTTTACCATGAGCTAGTTGCCTAATTAATCCAGGGTAGAACAATTCTACATTTACACCCAGGATTAATGTTCTGATTTACATATTAATGAGGTCGACAACAGTGATTGGACGAATACAACTCGTGACGGATGCTTCACCTGTCTGATCATCTCTGAAAAGGTAAATCTGTTCTGGTTGAGCTTTGAGTTAAATTTCAAACAATTAAAAAAGCAAACACACACGTTCTCTTCACCCCAGTTAACGGATGTAACTGTTTCCTAAAATATGGAGACTAAACACAGTGTGAGAACGTTTCTTTGATTGAACAAATCATATGAATATTTAATGAGGTAAGCACTGACGCGGTTAATAGTTAGTTGTCTGTCCATTCTGTGCACGCACAGACGTGAAAGTCAGGTTATGTTGGAATTTAAGAACGCAAGAGGTCTAAAAACGTTATGTATTTGTTTGTTCTCTGCAGATCTCCTTCCTCTCCCCTCTTTCTCCCATTTAGTCCCAGCGTCAGTGCTGCAAAGAACGGCGCAACGTCATCTCGTCCGTAAGCCTTAACGTTATGTTTATATAGAAAACTGCATTGTTCTTACTCTAGACTCCTAGTATACTGCCGCTAAGGGCTGCGATTAGTATCCACTAACTCCCATGTCTAACCCAGGCTGTCGCGTGGAAAGTGGCTCTTCAATCTCCCTTTTTACCGTCTAAACGTTGCCTAAACCCAGGTCCACGTGTGTTTGAACTTGAAGTGGTATATTTACTTTACTGGTCAGATAGAACTATGTTGTGACGCGAACGCCGAGCACATTTCTACAGGCTACTGGCATTTCTTATCTCCCTGTAAAACATCTTCGTCCACTCGGGACAGTGACGTCTTTTCGAAAATAAACAACTCACTTGTCTTGACTCTGACAGAATTCTGGGACTGAAGTGTGCGTCAGCCCACTCATTTCCTTGCGGCAGCTGGCTAATTACCTCCCTCCTTCACCTGGTCTCCTTTGTGGGAGTTATAGCTACAAAACATGCCCAAAAGTTCAACGATCGGCATAACAAGCCTGCTAATCCACACGCCCTATGGTAAAAAGCGTGTTGGTGTTCTTTGTGCCGCGTTGTGTCTTGACACACCTGTGCCGGATCTCGTGCCCTTCCTGGCCTGTCAAGGTTTCCTTATGCCGGTTTTTACGGAATGGATCCCGTGAGAGCCGTTTACACGCACCCATTTTTAGTCCGTCCAGCGCCCGGGATCCGGCACCCAGCACCTTCCCGTTTGGCGACCACCCTCCATCAGCCGGCCCATGTCATCGCGGTCGCAAGTCGGCTTATTCTCACGCGTCAGGAAGGCAAGCCTCCCTTGGGTTAATCGCTTTTATTCAATGGTTAGCTACGATGACTACGTCGGAGTGGTCAATCTGTCCGGTGCTGTTTGAATTCGCGACGAGACGGTCCAGGCGGCCTGTGTTTAAATCTATCCATTCATCCACTGGATATGCTGGATTGACTATTTATTGTGGATTAAAGCTAAGACGTCTGTTTCTTTCAGGCATACTGGTCTGAACGCTTGGGTCTCTTTGTGCATGTGTTCCTCCCAGTGCTTGATTGACATCAGCCTCCCCATCCTATTTCTGTCACTGGCTCCCCTGTCCTTAAGTGTTCATTTCTCAGACTCAAAACACCACCACCACACACCGCGCTTGCGGCGCACACAGACTTACACCCATTCCTCCAGGTGCAGAATCCCCGCACCTGGTGAAGTGTCCTCTCTGTAATTAGGACACACATTCTTTTGTCGAAGGCAAAGGGGGAAAGAGAGGGTGACTGGGCTGCACTATACCTGGAATCTATGTATTTCCTTCTTTCTTGAACTTTGCTTTCTTTTTCCTACATCTCTCGAGTAATGATAGATTCTTGCCTCTTCACAGCAACACAGGTTTCCTACAAAACCCGCTGAGTCAGGAAAGAGATACGGGATTGCTGTCTTCTGTATGTGTCGGATGTGTGTGCTTCACATCTTAGTGGACTAACCGGTGTTGCTCTGTGGTGAACTGCATGAAGATGATTGTTTATAATTCCTGGTGCTTCACTTTTTCAGACCCAAGCTGGCTGTAGTACACTCCGGCGTCTTAATCTGCTTTCTCAATGCAGCTCTCCCCAATGTCGGAAGCAACTTGGGGCTTTCCAGCTGTGCCCAAATCACCTGACCTGCCGGCCCCAGCTGCTCCTTAACTTCCTGTGTAATTCTTATCCTCTTGTTCAAGGATACAAACATAAATTGATCTACTCTAACCGAATGTACAACACAGACTGAACAAAATACCATGAGGTTTAAAATGCCTCATTTAGAATCATCACATAATGCAGATCATCTATCTATCTATCTATCTACTATCTATCTATCCATCTATCATCTATCTTCTATTGCGAATTCTAACAATCCTGTTTCTAATTTCATTTAAGGTCAATCGTAACGAAGTGGAGTTTTAAAGGCATTTTTATTCCATCTCTGAATGTTCCAGAAGACCCTGTGTCCTATAGTTGTAGATGAGCTAGTTTTGCCGACATACACCTTATTACCATATGTAAAATATGGTATTAGGAAAGTTATTTACTCTTGTGCATGGCTTGATATAGTGACCGTCTCCTGCAGTTTAATTCCCGAATAACTTTGAAGTAAGTTGTCAAGGTCGGCTGGGGTTAAAACCTAATAACCATTATCAGTTGTTAAAATCGTTGAATATCCAGTCTGATGCGTGTTCGGAATTGAAAAATCACATTATTAATTCCTATTAGTTTTAGTTCAAAATGGGCTGCACAACTTAGTTCAGACGTCTATTTACAAAATTGCTTTATTACAATTCTCTCATTATGTTAACAGCTAAGGCGAAGTATAATGGAGAACACGTGTGTGCGCAGGATATGTGTCTGCATCCATCGTCAAGATGTTGAGCGGCCGGAGTTTCTACACTTCGACTCTGACAAAGTCCAGTGGTGTGTTTGTGGTGCAATGTTCTGAGAGAGAGAGAGTAAACTCTATCCATTTCATATTTGTTGTGTTTTTTTCCTCTGCTGCTGAGTGAGATGTGCGTGAACACGTGTCGTATTCATTTACTTCTTACCGATCGATCCTTGATGGTTTATAGAGAGTATGATGGCCTGTGGTGGTTGTTCATAATCATTGTGTGTTCACGCATGGGAAAGAGACGTGTTAGTGGTTTGGGGTTAACACGGATGAGTGAAAACCCCCCCTTTCTGGGACCGTTCACTTTCTCCTGCTGGCCAGCGGATTACGTCCTCGCTGCCCCAACGTATTAGAAAGAGCCCTGTGAATGCCATCCAAGGGTTATACCGTGACGCTCTCGTTGGACGAACCTCACCCGCTCTTCATATGTTTTCCCCTTTACCTCTCATCTAGCTTCTCTCACTCCACCCTAACCTTTGCTCTGCATTTCTCTCCCCACCATTCCTTGCCCCTCCCTCTGTTTTATATTTGCTCTCTTTCAGGTTTGCCTTCCCTGGAAGTCTCCACTCTGGTCTCGGGTTTAGGGGTCTCGTCCAAAACGCACACCACACCCCGACTCCCTGCTCAACCCCTTTGGCCATCCCAGCTCATCTGTCCTCCATGCTCCTCTCATCCCCTCGTCTCTCCTCCGCTCTGGGTCTGGGCAGCGGCGGAGGGGTCAGCTGTGCTGCGGGTTGGGGCTGTGTTCCGACAGATCTGCTTTTTCTGTCGTGCTTTTGTTCCGTTCTGCGTCATCGTGTTGACTGAGTGGACCCCACACTTACCAGGCAGTTGTGTGGAAGGCCTCGGCCTAACACTGAGCCATGTTAGCGGCTGTAATCTGATGGCGGTGTTTATTTTATGTATGCTCTCTTTGAAGGCGCTGAGAAAGTCTTTGGCCTTTTTGTCCAGTGCTTTGGCTGCCCGCGCAGAGGTGCTTGCAGTGGTAATAGTCAGGAAGAATAATATTTGCATTCGTATTCACTCAAAACATGTTTTTTTCCATATTAGTGTCAGAGAGGGGAGAAAAGGGACAGAAGGTGAGCTCTCTTCTATTACGTCTCTTTTCTTTCCTATCTCCTCTCTTTCTCTACAGCCTCTCTTGTTGGAGAGAGTTGTTGGCTGGTCTCGCTCCTTGTCACGTTCTGCGGGTCCCTGTTTGTCTGTGTAGCCTCTTCCCACCCTAGGTAAGCACTCCCGCGACCCTTATGACGCCTTCACAATCCCTAATATCTTGTTACTTACCGTCTCACTGTTTTGAAGCTATCATCAATCCCTGTCTGAAGAACAGGCTCTGGGCCAATCTCACTTCTCTTGTCTCTCCTTCTCTCTTACGCGCTCTTTTTTCAATTCATTGTCAGTAGCTTTTATGCGGGCAACAGCCAGCAGCGGATGATGGCAGATGTCTGTGTGCGTGTGTCCACGTGGTGCAACATAATGGGATGTTGTACCCTGTGGTAGCCCTATTACCTCGTAATTACTATTAGATTTCTTACTATTAGTTGCTATTCCCTTTTGAGGCAACATCATATTAGACTTCTCCCATCTTCTGGGAGGTTGATAAGCATCTTTTGGATGACAGGACATTGGACCGTCATTTCAAATCCTGAGATATTAGACTTGTTTATTAGAGAATATTCTGCTTACCTTAAAAGTTTGGGGTCAGTAAGATTTTAGGATGCATTAAATTGATCAAAAACGTCAGTAAACGCATTAAGCACGATTATAAGGATTTCTATTAATGAAAATGAATGTTTCTGCTGATATACAGAGAAAAATTCTACTTGATTCAAGAATTTAGTCCTAATATCTGAAGCAGTTTTGCTTTCAAAGTAAATGTATTTTGTTTTTAAGGATGTTTAGGTATTTGTACTGACAAACGAGGTAATTTTACTAATCAATAATTTAAATTTTAATACATTTTAATGTATTGAGTATATATGAGGCAAAGTATGTTGGCAGTACTCACGATGGTGGAGGAAACAATCTGTCTTTATTACTGTCATAACATTTCACACTGCTTTTCTTCCATTGTCTACTTGAAATCATAATGGTCCTGTAAACAGTAAAGCAGGTGTGCTGGATACACTGTAATTAGTAAGTAAAGCTTGTTCCCGTGTGGTATTCTATTAGGCATTTCCCTTGTGTTATAGTCTAGAAACTCTCTGCATGGACCCTTTGTATGCGAGTGCGCATTTAGAGTGTGGGCTATGCTCCAGCATCCTGTCTCGTGTGTGAGACCTCTTGGAAGGATACCCCTCTGACATCACCCTTTACTCCAGTGACCCCTTCTCACTTACTTCAGTAAATTACCAAGCGTGCCCACCTTAGTTAGATGCATCGCCATGGGCGGAGCTTGACACTGGCCCAATACAGCTTTCCTCGCCACATCCTCCAGTGGGTCCTTACCGCCCCTTTTCGTCTAGGGTAAAGAAAACATTAGGGTTCCTTCATTCTTACTTTCATCCTTTTAAGTCTTAACAGGAGATGACATAGTTGTTTCTTCCTCCCATTCTGTTCAACAATATTACATTATCTAAAGAGGGTATGGCCATTTATGTCTCTTTTTCTCTCTTACTCACTACTTCTTGCATTTATCCAGATGACCGCAGTCATACGGCAGCTTTAGCTAGCTGCTGTTCCGAATCAGTCTCTGTCTTTTCCCAAACTCCTCCCAGAACTGATCTATACACATTCGGCCCAAATATAGAGAGACTCATGTCTCTTTTGTCAAGGCTGTGTGTGTTCTGGGTGGGAGGCATATGGCATGTGCTTGCTTAAGTTCAAATGATGATGTAACGCCAGGAAACGGGGAAATCAACCCCGGCGGTCCTGTAATCCAATCCCTCTTCTTTTTTTTTTTTGCTTTCATTCTTGCCCATATTGTATAAGTTTATCAAAACACTCTCTCTTTTTTTGGTTCAGATCTATTAATTTATTCAAAAATACATACAAACAAAGTTTCGATATGTTTAGGGGCATTAAGTCATAAAAATCTTGATGTCATAATGTTTCACTCATTAAAAGCATTAAATTCTTGAAAAGAAAAATGTAAGTAGTTTGGCATAATCTTTTATTATTCTTTCAGGTTTGTAAAATATGTTATAAATGTGTTCTGTAAATCACCAAACTACCTAATAGCTATGTCAAATATCAGATAATTTGGACCTGTTTCGACATGCCCAGGATATTCAAACATACAAATGTAGTCAGTGTGCTGTTCCTCGCAAACATAAATTGTCTGATATTTAGTAATGGATAGGTATCTTTAGCTACAAAAATTTTAATGGCTAATATTTCATAAAACTGTTTTCAGGTGTAAGGAATATAGTGTTAATATTACTTTTTATTTGAGTACCCCACATGACAGTTTTAGAGGTCCTTCAGTTTAAACTCAGCACAGATTTTTTAGTATCAAAATTCGTACAAAAGTTTTGCTTTTTCTTTTCTTTTCTTTTTTTAACCAACAATATTAAGACATTTCGACGACATGTTTTAATACTAGAGTTCGTTATTTTGTCCTTGACCTGCCTCTCAATGTAATTCTGGGGTGAACTTGAGGTCAAGGTGGGCGGCCTGTGCAGGAGTCACCTGTAGGCTCAATGTGATTTGCAGTGAAAGTCCAGTGGATTGTTACAGGTAAAGACTCTGATCTGACATCATTGGTAGCTTGGTGACAGACAACCGGAGCGTTAGAAGAGCTGTCACTGATTAATTCAGGTTGAGTCATGCTGAAGTTGGTGAGACTGATCCAGTTACAAATGTTTGAGTAATGCTGCCCTACTGTACTGTTGAGTGTCTGTTTTCTTCATCAAAGATTTTACTCTTCTTTGCTGTCTTCCTCACCTCTGCCCTTCCTCTAATCCTCCATTCCTTCATCCGCCCCCTTTTCCCCACTGTGTCTTCATACTTTTTTACTTGTCTGCTGTCCTTCAGGGAAATTCCCTCTATCAATGACTCTGCCATTCCTCACATTCCTTTCATACCTACAAGGATAAGACGATGAAATGTGATGGAGTGTGTGTGTGTATGAAGAAGTTTAATGGAGCGTCTCGAGCAAGAGATAGAGAGGCGCTGAGTGGGTGGTATTAAAGGACTTTTTAGGATGAGGACGTTGTGCTTCATTGATCTTCTTGACTGTGGGAGGCTAACTGGCCATGTAAACAGATGTGTAAATATAGAACGGTCATTACGAAATAAAATACATTTCACTGACAAACACAGAGAGTGAAAGTGAATGAGTAAGATGGAGTGGGATTGCTTCACCTTCGGAATGTGAAACTGACCGTTCGTACCGTAAACTCTGACTTCCTGTTACATGAGACTGACCTTTAAGTAATAAGGTTGTTTTTCATGGCCTGCTGAAATAGCTATGTGTATATTAACTTATTCTGTCCAGAGGGCACTTTTAAATAGATAGTTCACCCAAACTATTAAATTCTGTCTTATATTTATGACTCTCGTGTCATTCCGAACACCATGAAAGTTTCGTTTGGAAAACAAATAAAAGATATGTTTAATAAAGCCTGAGAGATTTCTTTCCCTCCATTGAAAGTCCACTCTACCGAACTTTGATGCGTTAAAAATCTACCATAGTAAAGACAGTTATTTAGACTTCTTATTCACTTCAAGTGAATTCACATTTATTTCGTTCATATCTATCAAATTCCTCCACCATGCGGGACGTGACTCCCAGCACAAACCTCATGTGGTCTGCTCAATCAGAAGCACACAATTTCCATCCTCCGTTTACCATATTGAGAGCTCTATGGTGTCATTGATCTGTTATGATCACACACGGTATTTACTTTTTCTGTTTTCTCTGCGGAGCCCAAACAAATATTTTGAAGAAGTCCATCAAATGTAAGCCTGTGGTCCCAAACAAAGTGGATCCACTGGACTCTCCTTGTAGGCAAAATATATATTTTCCAAAATATTTTTTTATGTTCCAAAAGAAGAAGTCAATTTGGCTTGGTTTGGAATGTGTCGCTGTGTGAGTGTGTGTTGCGTAATGACTTTAATTTTTTCTTTCTTGTCATGCTCTCAGGACACACATTAGACGAATATGTGGTATTTTAGTTGAGTTATATTAACCTGAACCGCAGGATTTTCGGCTTTCCTGTGTCTACATTTATTCATTCGCAGCGGCTTTTACCATATCAGTGGTGTTGAAAGTCATGCATCGTGTGTATCATACACCACATCACACACCCACACCAACACACGACTGCTTAATGTATTAGACCACTACCACCCATGTAATGTCTGCTGGCTGCACAGCTCCTACTAACAGATTGGTGATTACCTAAATCTTTTTTTGTAGGTTTCTGTATCCACCAACTATGTAAACTCTTTAGTCCCATATATGTGTAATTTTCAGAATTTGAAAATTTCTGTTTTAACAAAAGGCAGAACATGCAAAATCAATATTGTTATTCTTTTTTTATTTGATACCAATTAGGTTCAATATAGTCTAATAATTTTACACTGTATGCACACTTGCATCTTGTGGCATGTTTTTATGTCCTTATCTTCCCCGTCTCTGTTTGTATTGCGAAACTCTGATAAAAAAAAAATTGTCTGAGATAGTTGTTTTATTTAAAGCCTCATCTTAAGCAGTAAACTTAGTTTTAGCTACGTTATGATGGATTGACAACGTGTAAGCGTTCCTTTGATGTTCCTGTGACTGGAATCTACCGGCCGCTCAGAGTGGTCAGTGGAGTTGAAAAGAACTGAATATGTAACACATTGAGCTATGGAGAACACCATCCCTGTTCAACAAAGAGAACACTGGCAAATCTGGTGGCGCACAGGCACAGACGAACCACACCATGATGGTGGCTCAGACACCACATGTTACAGCTTCTCAAGACCACACGAGTTACCAAACATGAAGTGCTGACAGCCGCGGTCTACAAGACTACGTTTGGCCTATTAAAGAACTGGCATTAGAGGTTCTGTCAACAGGGTTAGTACTCAATGGCCTTCTGAGCACAATAGACTGCCAGATTTTCCCCGGCTTCTTCGTCTATTTCGTCGTTTTCCTTTCTACTCGCCTCTAAAATCGTACCTGCCCATCACCTTCCGGCCGAAAACGGAGAATGATTTTGTTCAAGGACGCTCTGATGCTATCATTTATTTTTGTGATTATTTTCCTAGCTTCGGATTATTTACCTTTAGAGGTCTATCGTTCACTAGCAGTAGTTATGATCAACTCTACAGATGCAGCTCGAAGACCTACGGAGATCTTGCCTTTTAACACCAATGGAAACGCAGCAGTTGTTGGATAAAGTAGTATGAGTTTGGTCTTTGTTTTTTGAGCCGATTTTTTTCCCCAGACTTCGTGACTAAAATGTCCACTTTTGTAAGCGGTAAACGTGATGTTGATTGATTAGGCAACGACCGAGAGACTGCTAATCTCCTTTTCCGCCAAAGGTTTCCCTCTTTCATATCACTGGGGTCACAATGAAAACCCAGTCAGTGGGACAATCCGATGACGTTGGAGCATTCCAGGATCTTTTGTCTCCTCTTGTAGATACGTTCTGACCCTCTATCTCGCCTTCCTACTGTCTCTCTGTCAGCCGACATCAGCCGTCCATCGTATCTCATCCTGCTTTATCTTTACTTTTCCTTTCCTCTGTTTTTGAACAGTGAGATTCCTCCCTTAGAAAACACACAGTCCTCCAGTTACCCCTCTGTGACGCAGGAGGGGAGCAAAGGGGGTCCAGTAAGGGGAGGGTGCAGTGCATGTGTAACAGAAGGTCTCCAGTAAAGGGGAGGGTGATGAGTTTGGCCTTTGGCCGCTTATGACACTTCTCTCTTGTGAGCTATCAGACGAGCCTGACAAAGACATTGAGAATGCCCAATGTCTCCTGGGTGTCTTTTTTAGCTACAAAGAATGCGCTAAAAATAGATCCACTCATGCTTGTTGTCTTGTTTTTTTCTTTTGTCCCATCAGTCTTTAGTTCTTTTTCAGCTGCCCTTGTTGAAGTTTCTCAGAGAGAGAGAGAGATACCATACTAGTGACCTTACCTGTTTACATATTTCACTCCTGGTTCCATCCGCTTGTTTTTGTTATTGTTTTGCAGCCCCCGGTTTATGTTTAGCCCTCTCCTGCAACACCTACTCTTCCGTCGAGATAAAGAGAGATGGAGAGGCGGTGAAAGACAGAGAGATGGAAAAAGAGATGGAAGTCAAACAGGCATATACCACAATAAAAATATATATATTTTTGGCTTGTTCTGTAGCAACACATCTCTTTAAATAAAGATGTTTTTAAATGTTTTGTAAAAAAAAGACTTGTTTTTAAAGAATATATCTTTGAATACTAATGATGATCGAAGATTGTTTTTATGTTTTGTGATAATTGTTCATGAGTCCCTTGTTTGTCCTGAGCAGTTAAACTTCCCACTGTTCTTCAGAAAAATCCTCCTGGTCCCATTTTCTTTGGTTTTCCAGCATCTTCTGCATTTTTGAACCCTTTCCAAAAGTGACTGTATGATTCTGAGATCCATCTTTTCACACTGAGGACAATTGAGGTACTCACACACAACTATTACAAAAGGTGAAAACATTCACTGATGCTCAAGAAGGCAAAATGATGCATTAAGAGCTGGGGGTGTAAACTTTTGAACAGGATGATGATGTTGTGTACATTTTTCTGATTTTGTAAATAGCATATTCTTTCATTAGTACACTCTTAAAAATAAAGTGCTTCAAAAGGTTCTTCAAGCGATCGCCATAGATCGAAGCATTTTCGGGTACGCAAAACCATTCAGTCAAGGTTCCTTTAAAGAACCCTCTTCTTTCTTACCTAGTTGTATGATATCTGGACCCTGGGTCTTTCGCCACAAAAGAACCGTTTGTGAACCTCCAGGTTCTTCATATGTTTAAAGGTTCTTTATGGCACGATTAAACAAAAGGGGTCGTCTATGGCCTTGTGAAGCCGTTATTTTTAAGAGTGTACGCCTTCAGAACACATAAAATCTTACTGTTTCACAAAAGACACGATCAGTAAAATGACCCTCTCATCATTATGCCTAACTGGACTTCGTTATTCTTCTTCTTTTAGACTAAACCTTTGCAAATTCACTTATACTTGCATGCTTCATTCTTCCTTTTCGTCATAATACATACATAAATACACAAAAACCTTCAAATCATTTTCTGATAAATGAGTTACTCTTTGCTTATGTAATTCGTTTTTGGGGGAAAAAAATGGTTTTTTTTTTTTTTCTGAACATAACTGGAAGTGATTTGGAGATACAGACAAACACTACACGACAGTGTGAGGAAAGAATTTAATCATACTACAGCGTGATGGTCAGCATTCTTGTGTTTGTATATGTGTGCTTTAACAGACTGAAGTCTGCAAAATGCCAACATGCTCATGAGATGAACAGATGAGACGCAAGGAAAGGGGGGTGAGAGGGCCCAGAGAGTATGGAAAGACTTGCCCACCCTCTAAAACGTTCCTTTTTGCGTGGGTTATCCTCTATCTTCATTCTGTTCTACTACGTTCTTCCTCTCTCTTGGTCTGTCTTTGACCTATTGCTCATTCAAATATGGCATTATTCTTTGTAACAACAAAATGAGTATGTGTTACAGTAAATAAATGGAAATGAATAGAAATAGTTGCTTTTGTTTCCTCTTTTCCTAATTAGTATTTCATTATTTCAAGTATTTAATTTCACCTACTGACCTGACCACAATGCACACTCTTTCTCTCTTATACCTTCTTAATGTGTTCCAGCAAGCAGCTTGCATCAGAGTGTGTGTATTTGTGTGCGTCAGGGTAATATCTGAACATTCCTGCGTGCACGTGTAAGACATTTGGCTCAGTTACATGAACTGTCATTTGTGTTTGTGGTGTGTGTGTGTGTTGTGGTTTTGTGACAGTGTTTTGACTTATATGGCCTGGGTCTCGTCCAGTTTTCTTGATTTGATTTTTATTCATTTGGGTATATTTTTGTTACAATGCCCAAAACAATCTCTCTCTCAAATATTGCTGTAAATTATAAAGAAAACTTTCTAACATTGCGAGAATATAACTTTTTAAAAATTAACATATTATATGTTAAACAACAATTGAAAAAAAAGATAACAATTGAACTATGCAATTAATTGTTATTTATTTAACAGATATAATTATCAACTCAACCAAAAATGGAAGTGTTGAATCATTCAAATGACCCACTCAAAAGAGTAATTTGATTGAATCAGACTGGTCACTTTGTATGTGTCCCTTGGTCGTGAATCGTAATACACTGGTGACGTTGTTTGATTTTGATTTGCTAACAAGATACTTCATAAGTCGTGATTAGTGACGTGTGTGTAAGCCAGTGTTGTCCAATACTCAGAATGTGTGCCTCTGAATTTAACCTATCCAAGTGCACACACAGCAGTGAGTTGTGAACACATATACACCGTGAACACACGCACTCGGAGCTGGCAGCCATTTTTGCTGCAGCGCCCGGTGAGCAGTTGGGGCATTCACTCCCCCCACTACTCCCTGCCGACGACCGAGCCTCAAACCTGTGCGTTGGGGTTGCACATCATAATATGCAAACCATTAGGCCATGATTTGATGTGAATCCCTAATTAACACTGTTAACTTGTGCTTTGTTTTTGATTCACTAAAATGAACCAGTTCATAAGAGTCATTTGATCGTGAATCAGACTACACTGGCCACGCTGTATGTTTTTTTATTCACTAACAAGAACCAATTCATTTGACTTATTTGATAGTGAATTGTAGTACCCCGGTGATGCTGTTTTTATTTATTTATTGATTGATCTCACTAACACGAACAATTTCTGGATTTTTTTTATGTGTGAATCACCTATACTGATTACTGACTGATTGCCGACACTATTGGAAGACTGACCTGGTGATGACTCACTGATCCACTCACTGAACTGACTTAGCTGGAAAATGACCTTCTTTCTTCTTGCATTGTTTTGACAACATTTTCCTGTTTTACACTATGAGCTGCTTTTGACCAATTCTATTGTATACAGAGTTCTATACCAATAAAGGGGACTTGACTTGATACCTGGGTAACCACTGTATGTTGTTGATCCCTCGTTTTAATCAGTCAAATATGATGGACTGCACTGGTCATGCTACCCCTATGTGCTATGCCATGCGCCTGCAATAACATTCAACAGAAAAAAATGTACCACCTTATTTTACCTCCTTATTCCGACGTTAAATTACTTCTTTTTGCAGTGGGTTGGTTGATTTAGCAGCAAGTGTGCAGCAATAAAAAGTAGACAGGAACACTGGCACAGAAAGATTGATCTTTGGATTTTAAGAATTGAGATTAAATGAAGATTAATCAGAAAATCTATATTTTTACACAGCTCTAGTGTACTTATTGGTTTGTATACACCACATTTATTGACCAAATAGAGGTGTAATCCAGCAGTGTTTATGTGTGGTTTCCTGTGCACGTGTGTTCTTACAGGCTTGTGTCTGCAGCATTGTGAGACAGATTCTGAGACGTCACTTTATTGCCCAATGATTATCTTCCTGCAGTGTGTCATTCTTTCTCTCTCGCCCCCCTTTTGCTTTTCCCATAGAGCCATTAACACACTCAGTTGCTCTCTGACGTCTGTAGAGGGGCACATGGGTTGGGAAAGATGAAGGGGGCTTGATCGTAGTTGGTTAGAACACACCTCTTTTTTCTCTGCAGTACAAAGAATGGGAGCAGTCAGTTAGGGTCAAAGGACATGAACAACATTCTGTCATAAGAATTATCTTTCTTTTTTTCCCTGTATTTATACATCCTCCCGCACACATTCATCTTCCAGCAGTCACTCTCACTCTTTTTCACTCTTTCTTTCTCAACACCTCTATCATTGTGAAATTCCCTTGAGGGTTTAGTGAGATGGTAAAGAAGTTATTCATTTATACCAGATCATGCTTTTGCAGGTATTTAGTGTTGTATGCTGCTCTGCCAGCTGTTGATATTGGGGTGTGTGTGTCTCTCTGTGTGCGTGTTTGGTGTTTGGTTCTGACTAAGCGTTTGATATGCAGTACTGCACGTAACTAATCATAGTTAGTGGCCCTACACAAGGCTCGGTGTTTTTTGAAACCCTGGTAGAACACGTACAGTCTATTACAATCTAAGTGTCCTTGTTTCTTTTTACTGTCTGCGTGAATGAACACTCCTAAATTTTTATCAATCGGGTTATCTTACCCTCCTTAGACCAGGGAACTCACATTTTCCAATACCTGACTAATACACGAATCAATTATCCCTCCCACCCAACACCCACATGTTAACTAAACTCAGCATTTCTGAGGATTTTCCATTCGAGAACTAATTGTATCCACAACTATGTGTGTTTCTTGCCATGCACCGTTTTATCACAAAAACAACAAAAAGTAACGAACACATGATTGTTGACTGCTGTGAGGTTCTTCCGGCTTGGGAAAGGAAGTGTGATCTAGAGTATTAATGCAGCGCAAAATGTATCCAAGTGTTTAACAATAATATGGGTAGAAGAATATTGATCCTGAATTAAAAATTGTAATATGTTACATGGATTGAAATATCTTTTATCTCACCATCGACTTAATTCAGATATCCTTTTTATCGTTTAGATTAGGATCAAGGTACTGTTTAAGCTACAGAAACATTTCGTAAACACACACACATATGCAGGCACATCACATATATTCTTTATTTAAATGATTTTAATTGTTTTCTTATTTTGTCATGTCATTTGTGGTTGTTACATTAATTGGTTATTTAGATACATGTCTGATGCATTATTTTAGTGTTGTATATAATCTCGGTAATTTGCAATCTAAATGACTTGTTTACTCTATTTTAAGCTTTGCACTTTTCACCCACATTCGTTGTGTGAAAAAGAATGCAATTCACTTTCACTGTACGGAAAGGTACAACCAGGACATTCTTCTAAACTTCTCCTTTTGTTTTCCTCAAACAAAAGAAAGCCATAAACAATAATTAATAATTTTTGTGTGGACTCTTCCTTTAAAAAAAAGTCATTTGCAATTTTCACATACTAGCTGAACATTATTTGTAAACTGAAACTGAAAAGAATAGACTTCCTCTGCCTTTTAAGTTTCTTTTTTTTAACCATCAGTCTCACTAAGCCTGCTGTCCATTCCGAGGAGGGGAAAAAACAGCTTTTCAACAGTAGTTCTTAAACTCAGCATTTTAACCACCTGTTGAAATTCATTAGTGCCTTAATTGTTCCAATTAAGCTTCTGCCCTCTTGCCTTGGGTGCTGACACATCAAAGAAAGCCATTAAAAAAGACAACAAAACCATTTCTTAGTTTGTGAGCATGTTGGCCAATGAAACAGTGTGTGTATTATTGCGTGCTGCTGTGTATATGTATTTGAGGAGGGGAGGTCTGGCAGCGTGTAAATGTGGACATAAAGAATGTGTGTGTGTGTGTGTGAGTCTCATAATGGGGGATATTACAGTAATGAGGTACCAGGATGTCTGGACACTTATTGCTCCCCACCTGTGTCTCACTTCCCCAGTGATCGAGGAGTGTGTGCGAACGTGTAGGAGTTTGTGTGTAATGTCTGTGAGGTTTGTGACCGACCAGCTCAGACTACTGGTCTTTCCTCTGGTACACTCAGTGATCGGTGATGTGACGGGCTGAACGTCAGGACCAGGACCACACACTCACATACACACGCATACAGCAGAGCTATCACCACTGATTGGTAACCCGCTAAAACACCCACACACGTAATCAGAAACACACACCCTTTGGATTAGGGACTTAAACAGACTCGCCATCAACCACCCAAGAGACCCCCATCAGGGCATGCAGGCAGAGAGAGTCGGTGAGTGACTAACTTCACTCTTTCTTTTATTCTTTTCCCAGCTGTGTCTTCAAACAGGCCTTTGATGTGGGAAATTAAAAGAGCGAGTATGTCAATATCTCCCTCCATTCCTCCATCGCTCCTGCACACTCATCTATTTCCCTTCCTTCCATCTCTTTTCTCTCCTCCCTTTCTTCTTTATGGCTGACCCAACAAAACCAAAACGTGACCCTGCAACCTCCTACCATCCGCACACCCCTGTGTGGGGTGTTGTGTGTGTGTGTGTGTGTGGTGGTGTCTGAGAAGATGGGAAAAATGAACGGTTGTTATAACATGCTTTTTGCATGCTTAAGATGAGTTAGGTGCTGCAACCAATCAAACTAGGTGGGCACATCTCAGTGGGGTACCGATATGTTGGGTCAAAATCTAAAGCAATTTTACTCTATGGTGAATAGTTATTATTAATATACATTGGTAACCATGAAAAAATAAAGGCAATTGTCCGACAATCACATGAAGAAAGATATATTTCTTGAAAAGAAACCCCTAACATATTTAAATATGCGTTTTCTTTTACATTACTGTTTCTTAGAAATAAGAGTACAGTTTCTGGTAAAAATATTAATATTGAAACACTTATGTCTGTCAATCAAGTAATGTGGTACAAAAAACAGGAATCAATAGCGAGGACCCCCCCTGAAGACCCTCATGACTGTGTGTCAGGGTCACTGAGTTCAATGAGTTTCTTACAATATCAGATAATTTGACCTTTTTATGACAACGCAAGGCCATGAAATGTCACATACGACTTCCCAAAAACATAATATTTATGTAATAGTTCATGATTTTCTTTAAAAATATACAGTGGTGTGAAAAGGTTTTTTGCCCCCTTCCTGTTTTTTTAAATTTTTTGCATATTGGTCACACTTAAAAGATTCAGATCATCAAACTAATTTTTATATTACAAATATAATGCAAGTAAATACAAAATGCACTTTTTAAATGATGATTTAATTTATTAAAGGAAAAAAGCTGTCCAAACCTACATGACCTACGTGAAAAATTAATTGCCCCCTCCGGTTAAATCATGAAAGAACTGCAATTACCACCTTATTTAGACCTGAGTTCAATTTAGCCACACCCAGGCCTGATTACTGCCCGACCTGTTGAATCAAGAAAAAACAAAAAAAAGTCAGAAATCACTTAATAACCTGTCGACAAAGTGAAGCATGCTAGAGCAACCAATCATTCCGCGATCTAACGAATTCAAGAACAGTAGAATCAAACATTGACATGTATCGCTGGAAAGGATTTAAAGCCTTTCTAGGCTTTGGGCCCCTAGCGACAACACGGTCAGACGGAGCCACTTATCCACAATGGAGAAACTTGGAACAATGGGTGAACCTTCCCAGGAGTTCGCCTCCACCAAAATTACTGCCATGAGCACAACGACGGACTCCTTCTAGGTCATAAAAGATCCCAGAACAACACCTAAAGAACTGCATGCCTCACTTTCCTCAATTAAGGTCAGTGTTCATGGTTTAACAATAAGAAAGAGACTGGGCAAAAGCGGCATCCGTGGGAGAGTTCCAAGGCAAAAGTCATTGTTGTCCAAAAAGAACACAAAGGCTCGTCTTTCATTTGCCAAAAAATATCTTGATTACCCCAAGACTTTTGGGAAAATATTCTGACTGACAAGACAAAAGTTGAACTTTATTAGAAGGTGTGTGTCCCATTACGTCTGGAGTAAAAGTAACACTGCATTTCAGAAAAAAAACATCATAACAACAGTAAACATGTCGGTCTTTAGTGGTGGTGACTCTTGGCCTCGCTTTGCAGCTCAGAATCCTGGACGGCTTGCCATCATTGACGTACCATGAAGTTCCTGCACTCTATCAGAACCTGAAGGAGAATGATCCGGGCCATCAGTTGTGACCTCAGGGCTCAAGCGCCTTGTGCTGTAGCCCGGCATGATCCCAAACATCACCAGCGTCCATCTCGGAATGGCTCCAGAAAAACTAATTGCGGTTTTGGAGTGGCCAATCAGTCGCGAAACTTAAATCCGATTGGGACAGCTTAAACAGTCCATTGCATGCTCGAAAACCTCCAATGTAGCTGAATTACAACATTATGCAAGACGAGTTGGCCAAATTCCTCCACATCGATGTGAAGACTCTTTTCCAAGTTCCGCAAACACTTGGATTGCAGTTGTTGCTGCAAAGCTGGCAGAAAAAAAAAAAAAAAAAACAACCCGTTCATTGATTTTTGGGGGCAATTAACTTTTTCACGTAGGGCCAGGCTGGTTTGGACAGCTTTTTTCCCTTAATCATTTAAAAACTGCATTTTGTATTTTTTTGCATTATCTTTGTGTAATATTAAAAATGTTTTGATGATCTGAATCTTTTAAGTGTGACAAATATGGAAAAAAAAAAAAAAACGGAAGGGGGCAAAAACCTTTTCACACCAATGTATATCTCAGTCATTAAATGTTACTTATTAAAAATTTTTTATAATTCGCTTTCTAGGTGACATCAACTTGACGATGACACCATTTTATAATATAAACTTTCTTTCAGATAAAAATTTGTTTTTATTTTATCTCAGCTTGAACTTTTTTAGTAGGTTTTTTTTAGATCAGAATTTTCTTTTCTCCTTATCTCGGCCCACTCTTAGTATTAGGTCGTTTATTGACATGCCCGAGCTAAAGTACAACAACATGGAAGACGTGCGAATAAATCGGAGCATGAC
Organism: Sinocyclocheilus anophthalmus; assembly: GCA_018155175.1. Classification (NCBI taxonomy): domain Eukaryota; kingdom Metazoa; phylum Chordata; class Actinopteri; order Cypriniformes; family Cyprinidae; genus Sinocyclocheilus; species Sinocyclocheilus anophthalmus. The sequence continues at coordinate 20,888 of JADLZN010010329.1, forward strand.
GCAGGTCGGGATTCAATTAACTACCCCCTGTGCCACGGCTCCGGTGTTCTCCTAATTTTTATTATTTAATCATTCCCATACCTTAACGTGTCCCCCCTTGCACATGTTTCAAGTGAGTGAGTTTTTCTTCACTTTTTGTGAATCTGGAAAGGTCAGCTATTAATGCAGCATGTGTATTTAAGGTTGCATTAACCCCTCACCCATACTTTCTCTCTCTGTCTGGAAACTCCTCTCTGCTTCTGTTGCAACACTGTGCTATGCTTTATTGCATGTGACTCTGTGTTTCCAGTGCTGCGCACTGGTTTCTGTATATGCTAAATTAACCTTCCCCCTCTCCCTCTAGCTCTAATTCTGCCTCTCTCTTTTCACTCTTGATGGCTTAGTGCTAATGCTCTGCAAGTTCCCTAACTGTTACTATGCAACACTTACAGGCCCTACTATGCAACACCTTTCTCTTTTATTCCTTCTCTCACTCTTTCCTTTACCCTGGAGAGAAAGAAGGGGGAGCGTCAGAGAACGAAAAGAGTGGAAATAGGGTGGAAATAACAGACTGCTGTCTCAGGAGCGAACTTTGAGTAAGTGTGTATATGGTAAATATGCGCAATGCAGCTGCTCCCTTTACATTACATTATGCAAATAAAGTGTTTATTTATTCCTAATATAACGGGGCTGAGAGAAAGACAACGGGAGAGTTATGAAACTCAGATTGACTGATATAAAATGCAACAATGGGCTTTTTAAACTTTTGCAGTGATAGAGAGAGAGAGGGGAAGAGATCTGCAGATGAAAAGATAAAGAGATGGACGATTTGATTGGCATAGATCGCGTAGCGGGATGGAGCAGAGGAAGAGAGATAGCAAGAGAGATAGACAGACCTACAGAAAATGATATTGCCAAAGGGGGAAAAAATTAAAACAACAGAAACGCAAAAATTCGCAAAAGGAGACAGACAGTGCCGAGGGGCGGGAAGCGCGCTCTGAGAAGGCGAGTGTGTGTGAGTGTGTGTGTGTGTTTTTATGAATGAAGTGGTGACTCAGGATGTGTCATACCCCCGTCTTTATAAAGGAAGTTTTAAACAAGCCTAAACATTTCACTTCGCGAAAAATTAGACTTACCCTCGCATCCCTCTCTCTCTGTCTCTCCCTCCATACACCTCTCTGACCCTCGCCGTGTATCTTTCCATCCTCACTCGCGTTTGTTAAAACTAAACAACTATTGGGACTGGACAGAGTCAAGTTTTGGTGCTTTTTTCTTGTTCTCGCTAATTCTGCACTTCTATCATTCATTCATTTTCTTCCTCCCCTCACGCTCTTCCTCTAAACTACTGTCGCGAGCCGTTCGCGCGGATTCTGAGAGAGAGAGAGGCGAACTTTGGAGCACGTGACAACATCTGGAGCTTCATTTATTTATTAATTTCTATTTTGTGTATTTATTTATTTATTTATCTGCGTATTTATTTGCAACGTATCTACTTTTTAAAACAAGGACCTGGACAAATATGAAATGTAAGTGTCATATTGTTTATGGATCGTTGTTTTTATTATTATTAATATTATTATTATTTTTATTTTTTTTTTTACTACGTTAATGACTACACCGTCCTATTTTCTGTTCAGCGTTGCGATTGTACACTTGTTCTGTAACGCATCAATCGGCCGTTTGATAATTAATACTCTGAACGACACCTTTATTATCATTTATATCGGGCTTTTTATGGATCTGTAACGTTACGGGTTGTAAGGTTAATGGGAAAAGTTAGTTTTGACAGGATAATGGCTTGGGGCGCTCGCGTTATTATTAGAGAAACTTGTTTTCAGTCGCATTAATATGGATCAAGTTTACTCCCCCCCCCCCCCCCCCCCCCTCCCAAACACACCCGTAAAAAACTTTTTGAAAAAAGAGTTCCTCCTGGCTGAGACTATCAGTATGGTATTTTGGACGTGTGGAAACACGGTCCCCTTGTAAGAGGGCTACTGGGACGAACATAGGAGTGTTGTTTGTTGCTGTGCATCATTGATTTGCTCTCCTCCGCAGTGCTGGGTGACTCCTCCTCATCGCTGCTCCTCTCGCTGCTGTTGGCTCAACTACATCTGTTAGCATCTGCCTTCCCTTCCCAACCCCGAAGGATCCAGACTGACTTTGACAAGCTGACCAATCAGACCAGACACCTTCTGAAGCTGACTCAGGATCTACTGGTGAGTTGATCTGGTGTGACACCAGGACAGGACAGGAGAGGAAGTTCCCACTGTACTCAGAGATGCTGATGATGATCAGATCTTGATCTTGAACCTCTGAACAGCTGGGCTACATTAATGCTCCTTGCAAAGATTTGTGGACAGGAATTGGCTTATCTCTTGCGCTTTCGCTCGCACACAAACATACGCACACACCGCCATTGATCGGCTTTTCATTCAGCTAGCTCATATTAGAGCTGAGATAGCAGATTGCGGTAACTTTGAGTCCATGTGGGAGCAGATAAGGCTCATTACTGTAGCCTCTATCTGACTAAAAAAAAACACAGATCCCTGGATTCATGCCCAGCAGCAGGGCCGACATCCCAGACTGCATCAAAGCTCGCAATGTAACATTCCTAAACTTGCAACCTAATGAGCCTGAACCTACGGGATGGGGGGTAAACATGATCTGCATGGTTCAGAATGAGCCTTGTGCTTGTATCCAGCGCTCAGACCATCTGAGAGCGAAATGCTGTGGGCTTTACTTGCTCTGGTTTCGCTCTCTTTTTTTGGTGGTTGCTGTGTGAATGGAGCTATCTGTACTTTTTCATGGGCGTCTCGAACCCACATTTGCACCCCTCACCCTCTCTGTCAGGCCCTTCCCTTTCTACTCATCGGAAACATAAACCGATCTTGGTTCCCCTGTGAGTTTACCCTCTGGAGTCCTGTTGTACCAGCATGATGAGGTAGCAGTACGTTGAAACAAAAAAAAAAATTCACAGAAGGTGAAAGTACAGTGCTTTCAGTTGCCGATTCATCGCTTTCCTACATGGCAGTTCCACTCGTGTTTACCATGACAAATTGTTTACTGATCATGTTAACTGGTCTGTATATGTGGCGTACCGTAGTGAGACGTCTGTTCAATTGTTGGGTGGGACAGTCCTCTCAAGTATTCGGCTTTGTGGGTTGCTGTCGCTCAATATCCACCCTTCTCTTCATAAAATGAAAATCTTGTCATTCCTTTCCTTCACGGCTCATGTCATTCCCAAACCTGTAGAACCTTTTCTTCTCTTCTGTGGAACCCAAATTTTCGAAAAATATCTGGATTTTCTTACTTTATTTAATTTTGGCTATACCATAAAGTAATTGAGCCCACGGTTTTGGGCCCAACTGATTCCTTAATCTGGCCAGTTTTATTCGTTTAGTTGCAACACTGAATAAACATGTAAGAATGATTCAACATAAACGGAAGTGAAACCGAATGCTTTAACCAGCTACAAACACTTGTTAGATTGGTACAGAAATTTGACTACTCATGGGGCACTGTAGTAGTGTAAGAAGCAATTCATATAACAAATCCATGTTACAGGGGTGCTGAAAGGCTAGGTCGGGACAAAGTAATAGAAAACCGTACATAGTCAAGAGAAGATCGGTTCGATTGAAGATACAGGAGTGGGTTAATAAACACGGTAGGCGCAAAAACATTTGAAACCCACTTCTTCAAAATACTCTCTTGTCCTGTGTGGGTGTTCCACTGAAGTAAAGAACCGTCTCCCTCAGGCCTGATAGTTAACTGTGACACACCAGTGGTCTCTTTTGGGGTTTCATTGCACTCCCTTTAGATGTCCCACTGTTTGTCATTGAGTTCTTTTGGGGGGGGCGCTTCTGTTGACCCTGCCTGGTCTTTGATTCCTGTTTACATTTCAATTGTGTACAAGGCCATGCTAACTCGAACAATAACTCATCTTGAACAAGACAGATTTTCCTTTGAGAACAGAAAATCACCTGATCTGAATCCATCCCTTATAAATCATCAAATAAAAGATCAGATGCCACCTCTTCCAGTCCTGTGCTTCAATTAGATACAATAACACTTGGTTGTGTGTGTGCGTGTTGTATATAAGGTTGTTTTGTGTCTGCCGCCTTGTGTATGTGCACCAGATGTTACAGCGGAGAACCCTATCAAAGACCCCACTGGTGACAAAAGGGCCTGACACACTTTGAAAAACATTTTGTTAGTTTTTCAGTGACATGAAGCATTTATTTTGGTTTCTTTTCTTCTTGCATGGAGTTCCACTTTGCAGGGGTCAAGCCTAGGAAAGAAAAATAGAATGGGAGTCGACGGAAAGTCCCCACAAGAAAGCTATAAAACTTGATGTGTGCGTGTATGTACAGAATGTGTTACTGTTACTTGTGTGAGGTGGTGAGAGTGTATATACATGCGATGTTTGTATGACCGTGTGTGCGTGCCGGTGAGAGTGTGCATGTTGTAAATAGCTGTGGTCTGTGTAGGTGTGGGGCTGCTTGTTTAGCTTTCGGTCTCCACAGCAAAGTGTCCTGATAAAAATCACATTTATCACATTCCCGCATTTGCATTCAGGAAGACAGGAGGAGGGAGGGCACAAGAATCAGTCGAGTGAGGTCATGATCCAAACCGAGAGGGTGGGGGGAAACGGGACAAGCAACCGAGGAGATAAAGAGATCAGAGAGCGCTCTGGATGAGAGACGCTCAACGCTTGTGTGTGATGATAGTGCCACTATGATGAAGAAGAGTGATGAGGTATAGGATGAAGTGTGTCATCATTTGGCTGCTACTACGGAGCCTAGATAGATAAATGGATGGATTCAGAGCTGAGGGAGCACAAAAACAACAACAAATCAAGGAAAAACACATCTTTGCAAACAGTGCAAGAGTGGCGACGGAAAGCTGGCTTTAGCACGCTATTATTTTCATCATGTTGACTTCTGATTGGTCTACGATGTTGTTTTCCTCTTCTGACGGGGCTTCAAAGACGCAAAGGGCGCATTACACCTGTCACATTATCAGCACTCATTAGCTTTCACAAACAACCCTTTGGGTGACTCGTAAACAGTCTCTGTTCCATTCACGTGGCAGCCACATTAGGAACCTCGGATATTGTAACGCATTGTCTAAACACTGGCGAGAGCAAGTTAGGGTCACTCTTCACCCCCCTTGCGATACCTTAGAAACACCTGAGTTTGTTTCTGTCTCCCTCTAGTGCCAGGTGAAGGCAGTGCATCCAGGCATGGACCGGCCCATACGTCATGGCACCTTTTTTAGTCCTGACCCTGGAGTTTCCCTGCAGCCCAGTGTTGTCTATTCCACTTCAAACTCCTTAGTCATTGCATATGTTGTTATTCTTCCTCTAGAAAACATCCTGTGGCTTCAGGTCACAAACTTTTATTGTCTGGGTTCAGAAGTTAAAGCTCGGGGAACTCTGGGTGACTGCTGTTCCCTGTAATTCTGCGGTGGTTCTGCTAGTGGAAGCCAGTCGTTTCATTTGTGGGACAACACTGTTACTCTTTTGTTTTGATTGTTGAGTTCAGAGTTGGGGATCTAGAACTTAGTTGTGACCAGAGGAAAGTGCTGTGACATTTTCATTCAGAATATGTGTGCAATGTTTTAAAATTTGTATTAATGCCTGTTCTGTCTTTTTGTCATTTCTTTTCAGAAAGACCCAGTGTTTGGCACAGAGATTGATCACCACAGGTTCAAGTCTCTTCCAGCGATCAGCAGCAGAGTCAGTGACCTCTCCAGTCTGGAGGTGTGTATGAGATCAAATAAGCCTTCATGCTGCCGTTTATTATCATTATTTACCTATTTATCAGTACAGGGCTGTCCCAAGCATGGTTACGTTCGCATCACCCTTAGGACGGCCTTTTATCTGTCTATATGTTTGTACAATGTAGTTCTTTACCAAGACATTATCATGGTGTTTTGTTCTGAATTGTCTTACTAATGTTGTTTCTGGCTCTTTCTCTTTTTCTCGCTTGCAGTTCAAGCCTACTCTTTCTCAGCTCTATGCGGACCTCAAGTCCTTTGAGCACCATTTTGAGTGGCTGAACAGAATAACACGCAAGCAGCAGCACAGCTCAGTACCAAAGCTGACAGACATGATCTCCCACATTAAGAGCCTCATACACTCCTTGCAGCGTCAGGTATAGGCTCACACCACACCGCAAACTGTTACCAGACTGGCTTATCCAGTCTTTATTAAACTATAATGTGTAGATTGTACTATATAAATATCATCATAATATCTGCATACTACTGTTTAAAGGTTTGGGGTCAGTATGTTTTTTTTTTTTTTAAAGAAATTAATACTTTTATCCGGAAGGATTCTTAATGATATCGCAAAAAAACAAGGACGTCTATAATTCGCCAAAAAAACTTTTTCACATAAATAATTTTTCTTTTGAATGTTTCTATTCATCAAAGAACATGTCTCCTGTTTCCACAATTATTAGCAGACACCTGTTTTAAACATTGATACTCAGAAATTTTTCTGAGCACCAAATCATATATTAGAATGATTCTGAAGGATCACTGAGCACTGGAGTACTGGCTTCTGCTTTGACATCACAGGAATCATTTATTTTAAATGTAAAAAAAATGGGTTAAAATTTTAATTTTACTGCAGGTTCCACTTAAATAATACGCCTTGGGGATCATAAGATGTCCAAAAACATTGAAAACTTTGAATGGTTGGTAAAAAAAAAAAACAAAAAAAAAAAAAAAAAAAAAAAAAAAAAAAAAAAAAAAACAAAAAAAATAATAGGAATATCTTAAAATTTTTTATATATATCTAGCTATCCTCTGTCTGTCTATCTATCTACTATCTATCTATCTATCGATGTATTTGATTACTATATAATCATTTCTCGCTTAACTGTATTTTTCCCGAGACTTTTATAGTTACTGGAATATCATCCATGCGTTCGCTGTGATTTAGTTTTGTGTTATTTTCAATTTCGATGCCAGCGAGGCTCCCGTTCCCTGTTCCTCTCCCTCACTCCCACTAATCTCGCCTTTCACTGGCGTTGGTTCAGTCCGCTAGGACTCCTTCAGCATTTCGCTCTTTGTGACTGGGCTTCACTGTTCCTTACCCTTAATCTAAATTACCAGCATTAGGAACCTCATGGCCATGCAAAAAAAGAAAAAATCAACGGTCGGTAAACTGTCTCCTTTCAATACCGCAAAATGGCCAGACTCAAGCATTATTACAGGCCAGGGAATGGCCTGTTATAGGGAACACCGGGCCTATTCCAGTGTCGGTCAACTTGTGGAATTGTTGATATTGTCAGCCGGACCTCTGAGTGACAGGGGATTGCTATTTCACCCTTCACACCTCTCTTTTCACTTAGTTCTAACCGCCACGGCCTTAGCGCTTTGAGCCAATCATAAAATTAGAGTGAATCTGTGATTATCAGTTCGGCAGTTTCAGACTGCATATTATGAATTTGCATATGGAACCAGGAAGAAGCGATTGACTTTGATCAACTGAAATTAGTTCGCATAGAATATGACCTCTCAAAACAGTGGTCCGTCCCAGGATAGTGTAACCTGAGTCATATAAGAGCAGATTACTGCGCCATATTGGCAAAAGTGGAGTGAAGCGGAAAACGAATTTTAATCCCTGAGCTTTCGTGTGGTGGGGTTGTGTACGCCCGACCCCCAGTTTTGTTTTTAGTCCCCGTCCATCCTGTCGCAGTCCTTGAAGTCTGCTCTGAAGCAGATGCACTCGTCCATCCTGCTTCTGATGCTCCATTTCCTTACTTCCTTTCACCTTTTCTTGTTTTTATACAAATCATTTGTCAACGAACGATTTGTTCATTTATGTATTTATGTATTTATTGCCTATTACTCTTTTGAAGTATATTTATTTAACTTTCTCGAGAACTGTCAACATTCTTTCATTTGCCAGTCAGAAGTAAAATGTACTCTCTTTCCTTTTCCTTTCATCGCCTTTCTTGTACCACACACAAAACCACATGTATGACAGCTCCATTTCATGTCTCTTATTAAACTGATTGTATTTTTATACAAATACATTTCCTTCTCACTGTTACCTAGGTTACAATACTCTGCCACTAGATGTAGCAATATTTTGGGAGTGTAATGTATGTCAGCGCTGAGTGAGAGAGGACTAGCACTGACCTGAACTTTGCTTGTCTTTCTTTTTTGTTGTTGTTTTTATTTTTGCACAGCATATTGGGGTTTATATGATTTTTTTAATTGTTAGTTCTGTGATTCAGGAACATGTTTTGATAAACCTTATTTCAAGCAACATAAGAAAAAGACAACCTAAGTCTTAAAATACTATGTATTGTGATACTTTGGTACTGTAAAGCTGTACATACATGCTGCCGAATGTAAACTGGTATATACAATGAGTGTATACGTATATTATTTTCCATAACATAAAGTCCAGTGCTCTATCAATGTGTTGCAATATCAACGTTATTTTTTTCCTTTCCCTCCCCTTTTTTAGGATTTTGATACAGTATTTACTATTTATTGATATGATTATTATTATGGTTATTATTAATTATAATAATTGTTCAAATTATTTATTTTCGTGAATCAGAAGCAAGACTTCTGTCATGTTTTGTACTTTTATACTATTCACCACCAATCATCATCTCTGTTTAGGTTGGCTTCTGTGTCTACATAGACTGAACGTTGCTACATGTTTGTGCACTAAATATGCAAAAACTGGCTGTGTTTAACTGTGTGCCTTCTGAGAGCGACAATAAAGGAACTTACATGTAAATTGTAGACATTTTGTTGTTATTGTCCATTGTCTAAAAGCAAAGACTATATGATTATGAATGTTACTATAAAAAAGTGGGATATACCTTTAAAACATGATAACTGTTCTTTACTTTTGAGTAGGCCTGCATATTTTCTTACTGTGGTAGGTGTAATGGCATATAATAAGAACGTACTGAGCAGGCAATAACGTATGAGGTAAACTACATTACCCACAAGCCCTTGCGCAGAGCCAAACCAGTGCATAAAAGATCATTTATTTGTCTATAAAGCTCAATTGAGACTTATCTAGGACACGATATTTGTATAATAACTTAATGGGTTTATTCCTTGTAGGTTTTAAACAAATCCACCGATAGTCTATGCATAATTTAATAAAAAGTTCGTCACAGTATTTTTTTCGACCAATGAGACGAGCCAACGGGGAGGTGAGCGAACCAATAGCCGATGACTTTACTGAGAGGCGGTCACAGACGGGCGACTGCTGGTTAGTTTGTGCTCTAGATTATTGTTAAGGTTGTGTGGACTATCACTGCGGAGTTCGGCCTTATATCATTACATCAAAATCGGCCATTTCACAGCAATGAACCAGGGGAATAACACATGCATGGAATAATGCACTTATTCCGACAAATATTGCGACGCTTGAGGAACGAAGACAAGGCTGGGATGGATTCGAGAAGGCCGGATCGAGACAGCGCAAATAATGCAACAAACAGCCAATAAAACGACCCACTGTTGATTTGTATAGAAACTAAGGGGTGAGTGCGCTTTGCCCTCTTGAAGCCTTTTGTCTTCATTTTGTGTTTAGATTTTTTCCCTATTTCCCTGAGACAAGAAGGCAGGAACACACAGCTAGATAGCGGGTGAGGGAGTGGAGCAGGAGCAGGAGCAGGAGCAGGAGGAGGAGGAGGATCTTTAAAGGGGAAGGTGGAGCAACACTCAGATAGTCTGTTTACTACCGAGAGTCAATATTGAGGAGGATCAGAATTACTCGTGGAAAGAATTCTTGTAAAAGAACATGCAGTCTTGTTTTAAAAGCTTTTTAATTGCTGGGACTATCTGTCTTCTAATTCTAATTTATTTGGTTTAGCACAAATTATATTGCTAGCACATCATTTTGAATGAAGAGTTGAATTGTGGAAAATTAATTTCAGAATGTTTTAGTGTTTGTTGCATGATCCAAGGAGCATCTTGTTTCAGTGGAAGAAGAACATCTGACCATCAGACTCTGTACAAAGCAGTTTTTCATGATCAATGGCACACATTTACCTGACCTAAATGCAGAATATTAAATATATCATATTCATTTTGAATCATCATAACATTTCTTTGTTTTTGTATTGTTCAAAATTTCTGTTTTTCCTGGCTCATATTAGTGTAGTCTCAGACATTTACGATCAACCGTTTAATTTTATTTACAATATGTCAACCGTTCTGTGCTGTTTTTGCTTCAGGACCCAGTTTTGGCACTCAGAAGTGGTGAAGTGTTGCATTCTTTCTTTCTTTCTTATATATATTTGAGCAAAGTAACAAATTTATTTAGTTTTTATTTTAAATGTGTTAATATTGCTATGAACTATGTTTAAGGAATTTGAGTCATATGGTCACAGGCTAATTTTGGTGTTTTGAATGTGTCTTTAAATTCTGGCTATGATATCCATGAGCAGCATCACTTATAATTTTGTCATCATTTTGCAATACCAAAAAGTTATCCTAATTTGCATTTTGCATAGTTTGTTTATAGATTTTAAGTATGAGGAAGTGTAAAGCAAGCTGAGTTGACATCTTCTATTTGACCAAAAATGACAAATCGTACGGAATCGTTCACCAACTAGGGGTGCACGATTAATTGAATGTGATTGTCATGCGCATTTTGTTAGTAATGCCAGTTCTGTAATCAGCAGGATATCATCACGTGCTTTCAGATGGAGAAGAATTTACTGCACATAGCCGTAGTTCACTGACAAGATATGCAAAAAAAATTGTGAAAAAAATTGTGAAATCGTTCGCGATAATGACAGCTATTTGCATAGCTTCTCAGTGAACTATGGCTCTGTGTAGTAAATGCTGCTTCATTTGAAAGCATGTGAAAATACCACGTTTAATAACATATTTTTACTCCAAACTCCCTTCATAACATCAGTCGAGTGTTTGAAAATAATCCTTGTGAGATGTGCTTCTTACAGAATAAGGCACCCCCCAAACATATTCATAGGTATTTAAGAAGTGATAAAGGCATGCTTATAATATACATTTCTTTTAATGAAAGTTATAAATACTAAGAACCAGTAAAACTGGATATTGCCCCCACCCGTAGTTGTGTGTTTATTAGTCATGTTGAATTAATCAATGCAGTTAAATCTTCTATTTATTCAGCAACCGCTATAGGGATTTTCTGGGTTTCTTTTGCGAGGCGTATTTGGAGTTTCAGTGTGAGAGCGCCCTCTGGCCTTTGGATTGAGATTTACTTCTGATCACAGAACCGTGCTTCACTGATAGATACGCATGACAATCGCAGCTTCTTTCGAATCGCGATCTCGATTCCATTTCGGTTTATCGTGCAGCCCTACACCAAACAATGAAAATTTGCTCAAAATGTACTCACCATCAGGACATCCAAGATGTAGACGAGTTTGTTTCTTCATCAGAACAGATTTTGGAGAAATTTAGCATTACATCACTTTCTCACCAATGGATCTTCTGCAGTGAATGGGTGTTGTCAGAATGAGAGTTCAAACAGCTGACTAAAAACATCCGTGCTCCAGAGGACCTCCAGTGAAGCAAAAAGCTGCATATTTGTAATAAACATATCCAGCATAAAGATGTTTTTAACTTCAAAACATTGCTTATGGTATATTGCTTATGATATATTTATAATATAAAGTTAAAGTTAAAATGCCTTATGTATTTGTGTCTTGCAAACAAGCGCGTTTTGCTTTCACAAGGACATTATTTAATTACTGGAGTCGTGTGGATTACTTGTGGCTTATTGTGATGTTTTTATCAGCTGTTTGGACTCTCATTCTGAAGGCATCCATTCACTGCAGAGAATTCACTGATGAGCAGTCCCGCAAATTCTCCAATCTGATCCATGAGAAACAAACTTACTACATTTTGGATGGCCTGAGGATGAGTATATTTTCAGCAAATTTTCATTCATGGTACGATACTCCTTAGCAACAAATGAGAAACATTTTCATATGAGGAGCTGAAATGTCTATTTATTTTGTTATCCATTACATGCATGATTCTTGGAATTGAGACTCTGAACAACATCTGAAAAGAAATTTCCCCTTTGTTTTAGTTGTAACACACCAGCGTGACAAACACTTGGCAATATCCTTAAACGTTCTTACGTTTGCCTATTGCCATGACTCTAAAATTTTTCTAATCTCTCGTTCTATTACTTCGCTCTGACTCCTACAAGCACTTAAGACAACAGAAGACACTCTGCCTCAGAATAGATTCTCTGGCTGAAATCTGAGAACACTGGTCCAGACTATACCAAACGCAAGCCATGACTGCCATAATTAGAGTAAAACTACAAAACTACTGAGATTCCTGCACTACAGCCCAACTTTTTCTCACCAGTTGTGATGGCTAACACTGTTGCTACTCTGGTAGTCCAAACTGAGCTCTTACCTTCTCAGACATCCTCCTCCCTCTCTCCCTTTCCTTCCCTCCTCCCCTCCGTAGAGGATGGAGAGGAGGATGGAGGGAAGGGAGAAGAAGAGGGCAAAGAGTCAGGAACCGTCGTGCTCACAGGTGACATTGTGACATCGTCAACACCCCCTGTTGCAACAGTGGCTCAAAACCCAGAGCATCCATTCCAGTGTTTGGAGTGTGGGAAGAGTTTTAAGTGGTCATCCAGACTGGTACATCATCAGAGAAGCCATAACAATGAGAGGCCATATCGCTGTAACCTTTGCCCTAAGGCCTTTAAAGGCTCATCTGCCCTACTATACCACCAGAGGTGAGAGGTCAACTGATTCTACATATGGGTTGACATGCACGGTCACAAAATTTTGAATATTGTGTATTGTATAATGTATAAAGATGTGATTCCATGGTGACTTTTTTTTTTTTATGTTATATGCTGTTTACCTCAAGTTCCTTAATAAAATTGCTTTGTGTGTTGTTTAAGGTCTCATTCTGGAGAGAAACCTTATAAATGTGATGACTGTGGTAAAGCATTCAAACGCTCTTCTCTTCTGCAGGTGAGGCTGTCTTTATGATTCAGATTCAGATTTATAGGTTAATCTTCATATGAGTTCCACCTCAAAAGAAAATGAAAGAATCAATTATCAATGTATTTATTAAAAAGAAAAGTGAATAGATAAGCCTAAATATATTTACTATTTGACAAAAGTAGACATATTTAAAATGGTTTAATTCAGCTGCAGTCCAGTGCTGAACTGTACTATCTATCTATATATATACAGTGGGTACGGAAAGTATTCAGACACCCTTAAATTTCCCCCTTCTTACACACTCTCTTGCAGCCATTTTGCGAAATTCATTCATCCACCCAAGTTAACGCCTCTTTTTTTCCTCATTACTGTTACACACAGCACCAACCCCATAGACAGAAAACACAGAACTTGTTGCCTTTTCTGCAGATTTTATTAAAAGAAAAGCCGAAATATCATGGTCCTAAGTATTCCGACCCTTTCTGTGGACCTCTATTTTAACTCAGGTGCTGTCCTATTTCTTCTGATCATCTTGAGATGGTTTCTCACGCTTTTGTGCCTTCGTTTGAGTCCCTGTGTTTGATTAGACTGATTGGACCTTGATTAGAGAAAGCCACACACCTGCTATATAAACCTTACAGCTCACAGTGCAGGCAGCAACTGAGAATTATGAGGTCAGATGCCTGAAGCTCAGAGACAGTGTGCAAGGCCCGGTCCATGGCCAGGTCTTCCAAAATTTCTGCTGCCTTAAGGTTCCAAGAGCACAGTGGGACCCGCCATATCCTTAAATGGAAAGACTTATGTACTACACATAACCCTTCTAGAGCTGGCCGTCCGTCCAAACGAGCTATCTGGGAGAATGCCTTGGTGAGCAGAGGTAAGACGGAAACCCAGAATATCACTGTGGCTGAGCTCCAGAGTTGCAGTCGGGAGATGGGAGAAAGTTGTCAACCATCACTGCAGCCCTCCACCGTCGGGGCTTTATGGCAGAGTGGCCCGACGGTAGCCTCTCCTTAGTGCAAGACACATGAAAATACACCTGAAGGACTCCAAGATGGTGAAAATAAGATTATCTGGTCTGATGAGACCAAGATAGAACTTTTGGCCTTAATTCTAAGCAGGTATGTGTGTGGAAAACCAGGCACTGCTCATCACCTGTCCAATACAGTCCAAACATTGAAGCATGGTGGTGGCAGCATCATGCTGTGGGGGTGTTTTTCAGTTGCAGGGACAGGACGACTGGTTGCAAACGAGGGAAAGATGATGCGGCCAAGTACAGGGATATCCTGGACGAAAACCTTCTCCGAAGTGCTCAGGACCTCAGACTGGGCCGAAATTTACCTTCCAACAAGACAATGACCCAAAGCACACAGCTAAAATAACGAAGGAGTGCTTACAACAGCTCTGTGACTGTTCTTGAATGGCCCAGTCAGAGCCCTGACTTAAACCCGATTGAGCATCTCTGTAGAGACCTAAAAATGGCTGTCCACCACCGTTTACCATCCAACCTGACAGAACTAAAGAGGATCTGCAAGGAGGAATGGCAGAGGACCCCAAAACCAGGTGTGAAAAACTTGCTGCATCTTTCCCAAAAAAGACTCATGACTGTATTAGATCAAAAGCGTGCTTCTACTAAATACTGAGAAAAGGGTCTGAATACTAAGGACCATGTGATATTTCGTTTTCTTTTTAATAATCTGCAAATGTCAACTGCTGTGTTTTTCTGCTCCCACTATGGTGCTGTGTGTACATTTGACGAAAAAATAATGACTTAATGATTTAGCAAATGGCTGCAATATAACAAGAGTGAAAAATTTAAGGGGGTCTGATTACTTTCCGTACCCACTGTATATATATACGTATACATATACAATACCTATTCAAAGTATTTTTAACTCCTTTGACAAATGGAGAAAGAAAAGCAATTAGTAAATGCTCCATAAAAATACCATTTATATGTTTCATTTAAAAATTATGCATCAGTTTTTTTTCTTCTAATCTAGTTGCCTAATAAACCTGGCATAAACCTCTTTGTGCCATTTTTGTGGAAACTGATGTATTGTTTTAGGATTCTTTGATCTAAGAGAACAGAAGAACAGTGTTTATTTGAAATAGAATTTGTAATAATGTAATGTACTTTTTAGTTTAATTTACATTTTAGTTTAGTTTTAGTTTAATAGAAACTTTAGTTTAGTAAAAGTTTTTGATACAATTGTAGCAACTTGATTTACCTACCATCACAATGGTTTTTATATCCAGATTCATCGCAGTGTGCATACAGGCCTTCGCACTTTCCAGTGCTCCTACTGCCCTCTGACCTTCAAATGGAGCTCACACTACCAGTATCACCTCCGCCAGCACACCGGTGAATGTCCGTACCCATGTGACAGCTGCTCCAAAGCCTTCAAGAACTCCAGCAGCCTGCGTCGCCATAAGAACGTACACCTGGGCTTCAAACCTTACGTCTGTGATGTCTGCAATAAAGCCTTCAGTCAGTCCACTAATCTGCGACAGCACATGCGCATTCATACGGGTGAACGTCCGTATGTCTGTGGGGATTGTGGGCGCAGCTTCACACATTCGTCCAACTTGGCGCTGCATCGCATCTCTCACATAGAAGGAAAGGGAAGAAGTGCTGGGAAGCCTGGAGGGGCCAGTTCAGGGTCAGCAACTCGAGAGATGGAGGTGGTGCTGACAGAGGATTTGAACACTGTTGGGATGAGCAGGTTCGTGCATGGCTTTGACGCTGGGTGGCACAGGGAGGGAGGGTTGCGGTACCAGCTCTTTCCTGGTCTCGATACTTCCCTCACCTGCTAACTCACTCGGAGGGGAGGGGGGGCCAATCGAGACTCCCTTGGCCACTCCGTGCTTGGACTGACACTCACACCCACTTCCTCCGCTGTCACAGACACAGAGCATATCCACATGAGCAAGAACGACATAGGGGCTAGTGTTTTGCTATTTAGTTGTGGCAGCTGTAATGAGACATTTTCAACACAGAGTCACCTTGAGGAGCATCAGACTCTACATCTAGATAGCCTTGGCCCAGCAGGTGGTGGAGGGGCTGCTACAGAAAATAGCACAGAGGCTGAGGGTGGTGGAGTATCACTGGTGGGGGCTACACCAATGTTGGCAGACTTTGAAGAAGTTGTTGAAACCACCACAATTGCAGATAGTGGGCAGACTTCAGAGTTACTTAGTCTGGATGCCGTTAGAAATGAGTCGGGGCAGGCACAGTATGATCTTCTGCAGGCCTTCGCTGCATCCGTGATCCAGATGCCCACTGATACCAGTGTGCCAACTGCACAAGCTACACCAGAATGTGCCTACTGTGGGAAGAGTTTCAAGACCAGCAGCGGACTGACCAGACACGTGGCTCAGGTGAGACCAAGAAACTCTTCTGGTGAATGGAGAATTTTAAGAAACAAACCTCCGTTTCTCATTATCTCTTTCTTTTCAAGGCCCATCCTCTTGCTCTATCTGAGTCACGTTCTCAGTTCAACTGCTCGGCATGTGACCGCTCCTTCGCTCTGCTCTCCTCTCTGCTCAACCACCAGCACTCCCACACTCCTGAGCAAAGGCTGCTTGCTGAGGCAGAGGCAGAAGCAGAGATTGTCTGCCCCTCTCTCTCACTGCCACTGCCCTCCTTAAAGAGAGGGGGAGAAGATGGAGAGAGAGAGATCCATGTCAGTCTGATTGCTGTTACTGAGGAGGGAGAGAGACGAGATGTGAAGCCATCTGCCAAAGCATCAGGAAAGGGAGCCAGGAGAGGTGGAGGTAGCAAGACATCTGCCACAAATAATGGTAAGAGTGCTGCAGTGGATGCTAAACAGTTTGTTTGGTTTATATTCAAAATCTGGCATCTCTGATTGTCAGGTTTCATTGTTCTTATTTAATATACTGTGTTATTATACTATGCTATTTATTGTCAAGCTTTTGATATATGAAGACCTTACATTACCTTACATGGTATAATAAACACCCATTTAAAACGAGACTTTTGCACACACAATGTAACTCACATATACACTTCACGGCTGTATTTCTCTCTTCATTCCCTACAGAGAGGCCATATCGCTGCTCTGAATGTGGGAAGTCATTCAAAGGTTCATCAGGACTTAGGTACCACATGAGAGACCACACTGGGGAGAGACCGTATCGATGCACAGAGTGTGGCAAGAGCTTCAAAAGGTCCTCACTGCTCTCCATACACCAAAGGGTAAACACAGCTTCTTGTCAAATTGACATTTTGATTTGTTTTTGCGTAAGAGCAGTATGATAAAACTGATTAATTGCATTATTAAATCGATTAAATCAATGATGTAATGTATTAACTTAATTATTTCATCGTAGAATTTTTTTATGGTATTTTATATATTTTTTAAATAATATTCATGGGCTGATCCAGTTCAGAAGTTCAGCTCACCAACTGCAGTAGTTAACAGCACACTAAAGGAAAGCTTACCAGTGACTTGTATTTCAGTTTGTATCTCGTACAAAGCTATGTGGCACATGAGTCATAACAACTACACTCAAAATACTTTATTATGCTTTTATTGTGCTTTTGTGAATGGAAAATGGCCAGTGCAGCTTTGTTTATGAATGACAAAATTTTTATATTTTGAATTTTAACATTTTAATATTTCCTTAATGTTTTCTAAATTTGCTGTAAACCAAGATAATATTAAAACATCTTGAAAACTGTTCTCAACCCTTCTAGGTCCACACAGGTGTGCGGGCTTTTCAGTGCCCCTACTGTCCACTGACCTTTAAGTGGAGCTCACACTACCAGTACCATCTTCGCCAGCACACCGGTGAGCGGCCATATGTATGTCAGGAATGCGGAAAGTCTTTCAAGAACACCAGCTGTCTCCGTCGCCACAGTCAGCTCCATTCTGGCCTACGTCCACACACTTGCTCTGTGTGTGGTAAGGCTTTCTCTCAGACCTCCAACCTCAAACAGCATGAACGGACACACTCTGGAGAAAGGCCCTTTCAGTGCTCCCAGTGCCACAAGAGCTTCACCCACTCATCCAATCTGCAGCTGCACCTACGCACACACTCCTCACGCAAGGACTTCAAGTGCCAACACTGCGGAAAAGAGTTTGTCATGCTCTCCTACCTGCAGAGGCACTTGAGAACTCACAGTTCTGGGGGTGCAGTAGCGTGTACGAAGGAAGCAGGAAAGGTGGCTAAAGGTAGTGGGGCTTCAGAGACAGCAACGCTAAATTTAAACTTGAATGTACCTGGAGGGCTTACCTCATTGTTTCCCACTGATAGCAATTCCACATTGATTCTTTCACCCCCAAATCTGGACATACCTCCAAACACATCACAGAACTATTTTATGATCCAGACGACTTCAGGGTTGCAACTGATCCCACTATCCAATCCCACGCCAACACAGCCAGCCCCTCCTCCTCCACCACCACCCCCACAGCCACAGAATTTCCTGCTTCTTCAGTGTCAGTCCAGCAATGGAAACCAGCCTAGTCTTATCCTGGTTCCTACAGCATCCAGTACAAACACTCTTTCCACCCCTTCAGATCCACAGACCCTCCCCTTGGTGCAAACCATTCCGGCAATGCCCCAAGTTCTAGCAGCACCCCAAACACAAATCCAGCAATTTCAACCAGTTCAGACACAGCAGAGATTTATTTTGACGAATAATAATTCTCCCTTCATTACTGCCCAGCCTCAAAGCACATCGACGATTGCTCGTCCCATTTTAGGCAGCCTCGGTCGTAGCAGGAAGGGAGGAACCAGGCATGGACGGAAGCCTAAAGCTGCTACCCAAAAATCCCCCCCTACAGTTCGGACCACACCAGTTAAGCAACCGTTAATGTTATCAGCTGCAACTTCCACATCTACCACAATATCCAGTGCCACTTCTGCTGCTTCTTTAAAGACAGAGTTCCCACAGCTTATTGCTGACAATCCACCAGCTGTGTCACCTGTCAGCACTAGCCAAGTACCTGAAAGCTCTTCAGTTCCTGCAGTTAGGATCATGTCAACAAACAATTCCCCCATGTTGAGCAGTGATCTTGAGAGTGTTCCAGTCGAAGAGAAAGCTGTCAAAGAAATCTCAAGGGAGCACTTTGTTCTGTGCCTAAAGAAAGAAATGGAGAATGGAGGACAGGGGGATGGGATGGAGAGAGGGAATGATGCAGGGCAGTCTTATGTCTTGCAGATTGAAGGTGAGGGCCAGCAAGAAGAGGGAGGGAATAGTGAGGGAGGAGAGAAGTCGTATGTCCTACGGTTTCAGACAGAGGGAGAATGCGAAGGAGATGCAGGAAAAGAGAAGGCAGAAATGGTCTCTCTTAACTTACTCCAAGAGTGGACCGGACAGAGTGAGGGGCATGGAGCTGCAGATGCTGAGGGAAGTGTTGAAGTAGAAAAGTCTTTTGTGCTTCATTTCCAAACAGAGCCTCAGAGTGAGGAGGACATTCAACCAAGCTCGGGCTTCATAGGAGGCCCAGGTGAGGATCTCAGCCTTTCTTGCCATCCGGGTCAAGCCTTGGTGCCTCTGGAAGGGCAGGATGTGGTTTTTGAGCTCGGTGATGAGACAAAAATAGATGGAAGCACAGGTCCAGGAGACAGTGTTCAAATGATTGCTCTGATAGATGGCGAGGGCAGTGGTTCTGGAGCAAGGGGCAGTTTTAAAGGTGCTGTTGGGGCAAACTCTGGCCAAATGGAGGGAATCTTCCAGTTAGAGGGTGGAGAAGGCATTGTTATAATTGAAGTTAGCACCAGCAGTTTGAGAGAAGGTGGAATAGAGGCAGCAGATGTAGGACATACTTTAGCGGAAGGAACTGAGGACATGCATGCTAATGGTGCACGAGAGGAAGTAATGTCAGAATAGTTTAAACTCGCTGAGTCTGAGAGCATATCATCATCAGAGATGGAACTGATTGGAACTTAAGGATAAGTATGGAGAACTCTAATAGTCAATTTGACTGGCTTTAACACAATTCACACCTCATGACACGGTTTCAAATGCAAAATTGCAGATTTGTTTACCACGTATCCAAACTGGATTAATTTCAAGTAATTGCTCTGTTATTCTAAAGTGTTCCTTTTGGACTGTGATCAATGGTTTTAGAGATTAGGAAGCTGACGACAATGTTGTAGCTGTAGGACCAACACAGGACCTATGTTGAATCTTACATAAATCATTAAAGACCTGTTTGTTTCACACATAGACATCCTTAGAACACCACAGTGTCTTCTTCCTAAGCTGTTGTCCCCCCCACCCCTGCGACTGCACTTTGTGGGGATAAAGCATATTGCTTGGTAGTTACAGTTGTTCACCTGGCCCCTACGGGGAGCTATTTCACAAACCACAATTATCGAATACAGCCCAGCCAAAAAACAATGGTTTCTAAATGAAGGAAATCCCTGGTCCTCTTCTACATCCAGGGTGCACTGAAAAGAGAATTTATAAAGTAATATGAAATATGAGCTATATTCAGCTATGCTGTCATGTTGACAGTGACTGTACAAAGTGAACTTTTGTAAATATGTTTACTGTTTGTTTTCATTCTTAATATTGCTACTAGATGACAATTACCAATAAAAATAGGTATGAATGACAGTATTTGTGTTTGCTGTTTAACTTATTTCTCAGTTTAAATATATATTAATTTGACTTCATATGTAGGTAAACTTGGTAAGATTTCATGGATAAAGTTAATCTTTCCATTTGATATTGCAGCAAATCATTATTTTACAGACAGAGATAAGCTCTGCTATATTTAAGACCTTTTAAGACCATTATATTTATGACCTTTTTTCTTAAAATATAGATTGAACGCGCACATGTGTAACGCCACACAATAATGCGTCAAATCCATACCGGACGCATGCGTTCTTGCGTCGAAAGATTGAACCGTTACGTGCGTATCCACTACGCATTTTGCGCAGGGTCGTATTCCCGGATGAGGATTGGTTGAAATTGCATTCCATGCAGGAAGACAACGTTGAATCCTTAAATCCCTCAAACACGGCAAGTAACATCGACTAAAGAAGAGTGCATTAACTTGCTTTTAAAGCACTCACGGCGTCTCTAAATATTTGGGTAAGTAGTTCACGCATGCTCTTTATATTACAGCCATAGATTGAGTTTTAGAAGGCGGTGTTTACCATATAAGGGATTAAAAAAGCGTGATGACGGAGCAAGCTAACGGTACAGCATGGCATGCTACTATAAACCTGTTAAATGCTTCTTGAATAGCTGCTCAGTCGGAAAGACATACACAAGCCATAAGTTTTTTTGTTTTCATAAATGTCTGAGATGTAATGCAATATAATATGCTCATGAGGCAGTCGGACATAAACCACAAGTCTATCACGTTAAACTTGTCCTTATTTGCATGTCCTCAGATGATTTTTTTTTTTTGCAATTACATTTTCTAATTTAAAATATCTAATTGAGTGAGTTCAAATTTCCTTATGTTAATTAAATGTTTTCATTTTTAATTTAACCCATTTTTGATAATGTCTCAGGTAAAATGGTCAGATTGGACCTTGGTGATGTAGTTCTGCGCAGGATGCAGGATAAGGACATCGATGCTGTAAAGGCTCTCATCAAGGTGCGGTTCAACATCACATCCCTCATGGGCTATGTAGGGCCATACAGGGCCAACATTGAAGAAGTTTGTTGAGGTATTTTTTTTCTCTTTATGGCCTCCTCTCATTCATCTCTGTTTGCAGGAAGGATGTGAGGGAACGGAGAACCGCCTGATTCTTTACCTTCTGACTCGTTCGCTCGCTCTTCTCATGCTGGCCATCCTCTCCTCCGTCCTCCGCTGTGTGCTGAACTCTTTTATCATGGCCTTGGTCGCTCCCGTCTTCATCTTCATCATCTACCTCAAACTCACCATACCGCGGTCGGTGGGCATCTTGGGCTCCAGCAGGCCATACTGGGACTACATGGGCAGCTGTTACCATGCAGACACCAAGCCAGATCTACCCAATCCTCACACTGGCAGAGCCAAACTGGAGAAAACCAGACGGCGTAAAAAACCCAAAGAAAAAGTGAAGGACAAGACGAACGAGAGAGAACAGGTGGATGAGGATGAGCTGAAGGAGAGGGCGACGGTTGCTGGAGAGGTGTGGGTGGCGGACTCTGATGGGGAGATTATGGGATGCGTGGCTAGAGACGGTTGGAGTCGGGACGGTGTATGCAGGATCTGCAGGCTGGTGGTTCAGAGTTGGTACCGCAGAGAGGGACTGGGCCGACTGCTGGTGCAGGGACTGGAGTCCAGAACAAAGCAGAGCGGCATACGGCGGGTATATGCCCATGTGCCATTTCCATCCAAAGTGGGAGAAGCTTTCTTCAGGAGGCTGGGTTATCGCCTGCAGGGTGAGACTGCAGGGACTGAAGGAGAGGATGATGATTATGAAGAGCCAGAGAAGGGTTGTTTGGGTTTCACTTTAACTAAAGTGTTTGTTAAGGATCTATAAGACACATTGAAACAAGAACGAAAGGCTTTATTTGCTAGAGAAAGCTACACATAATTTAAGGAATATTCTGGGTTCAATACACATTTAGCTCAATAAACGTGGTGTAATGTTAATGGTGATAAAAAATAATAATTTGAGATTTAAAAAAAAAAAGGAAATAATTGTTTAAACTTGTGTATGATTTGTGCTGTAATTCTGTTTAAATAATAATTTCATAGTTTATGGAGTTACATTGTCATGGCAGTGAAGTTGTAAAATTAAGTAACATGCATATTGTTTACATCTTGTGGCTATACTTTTGAAACGGTGAGTATTTTAGTGTTTACTGAGTATTTTACCATTGGCTCCATTGTAAGTGCCTTACTGTAACCCAGATTTTTGCTTTTTTTTAAAGTCATGAAACAGAAGTAGCGACATCTTTTCTTCTGTATTACAATGTACATCTGAGTGTAACAGATCGAAAATTTTAAAAATATGGGGACTTGTTAGTTTTACGTCACAATCAAATCCATAACATGCATTTAGAAAATGGATCGTGTAATGTCAACTTTAAAGACATTTCAACTTGTCCCTTGTTTTTTGTGGTAATCAGCATTATGTGCTGTTGATTGAGCTTAACTCGTCTTAAATCTGGAATATTCCTTTAAAAAAGCTTAGATTTCAGATTCTTAAAAGGATTAGTGCTTTTTCACATTGTCCCAGTGAACCACCGACACCAGGAACCGCTCTGGCTTTGCCACTATACATTTCATCTTATAAAAATCACTTATATTGTTGCGTAAGAGCATTTTAATGTTTTTGAACATTATAGAAATCATCTCTGGGTTTCAAAGCCTGAGCCATGAAGCTGTTAGATAAGCCTAAGGCTGAAAGGACAATCAGTCATCTGACTTATTGTTTATAGCATGGATTTTTTTTTTTTTAAAGAAATGGACAAAGATAGTGATTTACATGTGTTTATCTTATTTATTATTTATGTTGTATTTATGAGTGTATACATACATTTTGTATGTTTCCCTTGACTGCTGATGAATAAACTTTTTTAAAGTATAAATAAAAGTTTTGTCCCTCAGGTTTCTCATGCCATTTAATTATGCTAAAAACTCTTAATTAAGCAGTGTACTAGTGAATGTATATGTCCTCCGTGTGGACCTTTTGATGTGTTTCTACCAAGCATGGTTATCTCTTTTTCTGCTTCACTGATCTTTCTGAACCAATATATCTGTGGTTTTGCTTCACTGAAATGCTCTGATAGATTTTACCAGAAGCAAACCTAGGAACAACACGATTCAAACTCATTGCAAATTGAGTTCAATCTCTCATATTCAGCCTGTTTGCTTTACATTTGCTGCAAAAGGCATTGCAAGTACAGTTAATTCCCGCATGCTGCTCTAAATTTGTGTGGGTGGATACAGTTTAGTGAAGCTGAGTGTATTTGAAACTAAGAGCTGCTCATGCTGTGTGGTTAGCTTAAAACACCAGCTATACCTTAACCACTCACACTACTACCCAACAGCACCTAAGGCTGTCATTCACCACCGGATGTT
The DNA here is from genome assembly GCA_018155175.1 of Sinocyclocheilus anophthalmus. NCBI lineage: Eukaryota > Metazoa > Chordata > Actinopteri > Cypriniformes > Cyprinidae > Sinocyclocheilus > Sinocyclocheilus anophthalmus. The sequence goes on from JADLZN010010329.1 coordinate 44,841, forward strand.
TATACAGTTCACTGTGTGGTTGAGTTGATGCTCACCTGCAACAGAAAGCTGCACTGTCACTGTTAAGGCTTTCACTACTAACTTACCCAAAACATTTAACAATTGTTGAGAAACCACACTCTTGTGAAAAAGGACACTTTAGCATACTTTTAAAAAGAATGCTTATGGTAACAATAGAATATACTGAAGTGCAAACTGAATGCAATGTTTTCAGACACTTGACTACATATTAATTGCAACTAAATGTAAATGTATTATAGTTTCAATTTATATTAAATGCAGTCAGCTGAATGTTTGAGGGCTTTTTGACTCCCATAAGTTAGGGGTAGGGCTAGTTCACCTAAAAACAAAAATTCTGTCATCATTTACTCACCCCCCACTTGTTACTATCTTGGATGAGATTGATTCTTCTGTTCAGGACGGAAGATATTTTGAAGAATGCTGAAGGTAGCCAGTAACTCAAGGGCTACCATCAACTGTTTGGTTACCAACATTCTTCAAAATATCTGCTTTTGTTTTCAACAGAAGAAATAAAATCATACAGATTGGGAAGTAGAGGGTGAGTACAGAATTTTATCTCTATTTTGAACTCAATTTTGAATTTTGAACTCTATTTTTAGTACATTTTACATGTAATTTAATAATTACTTACTAAAATTGAAATTATACTTAAAATAAATAAACTTTAAATGTAATCACTACAGTTAAAATTACAATCAAGTACTTTAACATATCTTAGTATATTTCGACCTATGCAAAAACAGTGCACTTATTTAATGCCAAAAGATTATTAAAACAATCATTTAAAATGTACTTTAAAGTAAAATTTATGTTCATGGTCATGAAAGGGTACTATCTATATTTAAATTACCTTTTTCATTCATTTTATATTATCTTTAAGTTTAGTTTTTTTATATATAAAATACTTTTTTAAGAGTTGAAGTATATTACAAGTGTACATTCAATACAATCAAGCACACTTATATCTGCAATCTGGGACTTTTACCTATTAAAGCTAAAGAGATTACGGAACTAACTAAACAACTTAAAGTAGTAAGCGTGCTAAATATGTAGGCCTGTTGTACTCATTTAGCTGGTTTTGGTATTACTTTCCTGTAGCCAGTATTGTGCATGTCTAGGTTTAAATACAGTTTCAGGATGATTTGAATTTCTACCTGAAACTTTTTACGTTTTATCAGACCTCTTCAGTGTACTCACATTGAGGTATATAAATGAATCCACTACTAGAAGAACCCGTAACCCCATTTTTTCCTCAGACAGTGTCGAGTCTTTGTCATGCACAACTCGAATGTAAAAACCTGTTTTTGTACCAGCCACTAACTTTTCATGGGCTGCAATTATGTTAGTCAACTAATGAGCACAATTACTTCATCTTTCCTTTTGGTAGCTTTGCAAGTCATAGTGGCGGGTTTGTTGTGGAGGAGCTTTTGTTATAATGTACAGAGCTGCTCAGGCAATTGAACACCTGCTACTATATCCCTCTAACCGATGTGTAACTATTATTGTCTCCAGGAAACAGATGTGCGTTCATGACTGGAAAGTAAGTGTGTTTGGAGTTGTGGTTGATTTTGTCTGCACGATGGGCTTCTCTGTGTGTGTGTGTGTGTTTGCGCATGTAGGTGGGTGCGTTTCGGAAAATATGACGTTGCCTTGACGTTTCCGGCCATGATTCGATTCATTTGTTGTGCCCCTTGACACTATATGGTGGTCTTCATTATAAGCAAAAAAACAAGAAAGTGGGCTTTGGGTCACCTGTGAGAACCAAATGTTAAAAACTCTGTCCCCATTTACTCACCATCATGATGTTCTTTCTCCTGCGGAACACAAAAGAAGATGTTTTGAAGAATGTTTCAACTGTTTTTGTCTGTTCAATGAAAGTCAATACACTCCTAAAAATAAAGGTTCTTTATTGGCATCTATAATTTAAGGAAGATCCTTTAACATTGAATCTTTTCATTGGACAAAAGGGTCTTTATATAGTGGAAAAAGGTTCTTTAGATTTTTAAAATGCTCTTCCCACTAAGAAAATTGTCACTGCAAGGTTCTTTGGGGGAATCAAAAACAGTTCTTTGCTCCCTATTTTTGAGAGTGTAGGGTCCAAAACAATATTGGACCCCATTGGCTTTCACACACTCTAAAAAATGCTGGGTTGTTTCAACCCAACTTTGGGTCAAATATGGACTAACCCAACCATCGGGTTACATTTTAACATTACATTTTTAACCCAAAAGTTGGGTTAGTCCATATTTGACCCAAAGTTGGGTTGAAACAACCCAGCATTTTTTAGAGTGTAGTATGGGGAAAAAACACCAAGACATTCTTCAATTAGAATACCCATTATTTTAATGCCCAAGAAGTAAGAAAGTCATAAATTAAATTACATAAGTGTAAATAATGACAGAATTATAATTTTTTGGTGAACTGGCCATTTATAATAATTACACTCTAAAAAATGCTGGGTTAAATATAACCCAGTGCTGGGTAAAATAGAGACAAACTCAACAATTGGGCTGTTTTGACCCAGCGGTTGGGTTAAATGTTTAACCCAACCTTCTGGGTAGTAACCCAACCGCTGGGTCAAAACAACCCAATTGCTGGGTTTGTCCCTATTTTACCCAGCACTGGGTTGTATTTAACAAAGCATTTTTTAGAGTGTACTATCATGTGTGCATATCAGTAGATTTATATTTGTCTTAAACAAAAGTCTAGTCTTTTTTTGATAACGCACATCAAAACAAATCATTTGCAGTAAAAAAAAATCATGAGAATCAGCTTTAACGGGAGCAGGACCTACAGTATATTCTTTTCTCTGTTTTCCCATGTTATACACACATAGCGCATTGTGGTAAGACCTCAGAAAGACTTGTGGTCGGAAGGTAAATCATGGGAGCAGACAGATCTCTTCCAGATGTTCGAATTCAGACATACACACACATACACTTGAGAGGGAGCTCATTGGGGAGCGGTGATTTCCCTGGCCGCAGAGTGCATGAGAGGGTGAAGTCGAGTGACTGGAGACAGACAAACACACAGGATGCCAACTTTAAAGTCACCAGGAAAGAGCCAAAGACAGTTGCAGACAGCAACAAATTAACAAGCGTGCTGTAGATCCTAAACCAGGCAGATTCGCCGGTCCTTTCTGCTACCTGTGCGTTGGTGTGTGAGAGTGTTTTTGGAAAAATCCTCTGAGAAGGTGTCTCCAGGGGTTGTGGTAACCTGTAGTAAAACAACCCCCCCCCCTCCCTTTTTTTATTCCCTGTGGGAAAAACTACACAAGTGGAAAGGGTGCGGATGGAGAAAATCTGAGCAAGACAGAGAAGGTATATGGGAGTGTTTGGGTTGTTTTTTTGGATTTGTGTGGGAAAAATGAAGTGGAGGCTTCCCTGACTGGGTGCAGGAGATCTGGAAATTTCCAACTGGCTTTGGTTATGTTGTTGGCAGCAATTTCTGACGCACATTCTGAAGCAAGACGGTTAGAAAACACGTCAAACGCTCAAGAGACTAATATGCGGTTAGGACAAGGTCAAGTGCTATTGTATAAACTTGGAAAAGTAATAAACAGTTTAAAAAATTGAGAAATGCTTGCATCCATTTATCTATTATGCCATCCAATTCACAATCTATAATGTTTGGTTTACACTGTCTTTTGTCTGTGCAACAAAGACTGTAAGTCTTTTACATATCTCTTTAAATATCACACGCACAGGTTATTGAGCTGTGTCGATGTTTAAATGCACCTCAGCCCTCCCAAACAGGTTTGAAAACCACTGTCACCCAATCAGGGACCCTCTTTCTTACAGCTATATGATCATGTCATAGGTTTTCTATACCTCCCTCTTCCTCAACCCATTTTTAAACTCTCACTGACTTTCGCTTGACTAAATGAGTTAGCAAGTTTCGACTTTCGGAATGATCAGCAAGTTGGACAGGTAAGTGAAAACAAAACAAGTGATAGTGAGAGACAAGGGGGATTTTTTTGAGTCTGTGTAGGCAAAATCAACTGTATATCCATTAGAATTGATAATAATATTTATTAGAGCTTTATTAATTGAGGAATAATTCAATGCTTTGATGTCATTCAGTTTATGCACTTTAATGTCGTGCAAGTGCATTGACCTGTTTATAGATTTTCTCCAGTTTCAGAAGTTGCAAATTGAAACTGATAGTTATTAGTCTATGAGTGATAGTGGGAATAATTTGATGCACGTGGCTCTGAGTCTATATTTAAATGCACATAGTCAAGAAGTTAACTCAAGTCTTAACTCAACCGACCACTGACAACTGCAGGCATCCTAGTGGTGCTGAACAATGTGATCATTACAGAATGCTGTAGACACACAGGCGAGTTTCTGAATTATTCAAAAGTTAAGATTGAAAAATATTTAGTTTGTATTTAAATTAAATTACATTTTGAATTAAAATTTGGTTTAATTTATTTAAAAGTTACAAATTTGTTTAATTTGAGAGAAACAAAAAATTTTAAGAAAAAAAAGTGTAAAAGTTGTTTTCATTCATGTTCAACAAAAATACTATTTTTAAACAGTATTTTGGTCCCTTTTTACAATAAAAATTAATGATAAATGTATAAAATGAATAACAGTGTGTCATATTTTGAAACAGTGTGCTCATGACCCAGAGGAAATTTATCTTCCATTATAAAAATGTGCGCTGGGCCCGAGGGAGACACGAGACATACCTTTGTTTTGTAGTAAAGAGACGCACCGGCCCTGATTCCCTCTCTTTTGACTTTGGACACCTGCGCAATCGCTCCGGCTGCCATGTAGAGGTGAGGGAAAGATTAACTGATAATGTGAAAAGATGAAACATAAAGGTATTATTATAGAGACAAAAACTTACTCACTCCTCTTACTCATTCTTTCTCCATCTGTAACTGTTTTTCTCCTGTTTTGTCTCAAGCTACTCTTCCTACGTCACTTGGGTGCGTTGTGTCCGGGGCTGTGGGGATCCAGTGTGGACGGTGCGAGATTGTGTTACTCAGTGACCTGGTTCTGCTCCTGGTCGCCCTGCTCTAAATGCGCTCAACAACTTGCCCACTTCCTGTCGCAGACACCCAATCTCCGTCTGAGAATCTTTGTGTCACGCCTTTACTTCTGTGATGAAGAGGACAGCCAGGAGAGGGAAGGACTGCGACACCTGAAGAGGGCAGGAGTGCAGATCTCTGTGATGACTTATAAAGGTAAATGGGGAGGGAACAGAGGGGGCGTGGTTAATATTTGTGATATAACGTGGCAAATTACGTCACACTTGTAGTTTATTAGATTCTCTTTTGTTTCTAGACTATTTCTACTGCTGGCAAACATTTGTTGCACGAAGGAAGAGGAGCTTTAAAGCCTGGGATGACCTTCACCAAAACTCTGTCCGCCTCGTTCGAAAACTCAATCGGATCCTGCAGGTTACAAATTTACAATCATTTTAATATGACCTTACTACTGTGGCATTAAATTGCAAGAAAATAATGAATACTAACTAAACCATAGGACTAATAATAGATGACACAATGTGGCCATTTGAATATTTTTCAACAATAGCAATGACAAATTTGGTCATTAAGGAAGTGTCCTTTTCTTTTAATCACTATATTTAACAGTAGCATTTGTGGCAGTAATCCATATGCCATATAAATATAAACATTTTGATGAGGTCAAAGTTCATAGCATATTTGCCAGAGCTAAATGACTTTTCTTCTTTTTCACTGTAGCCCTGCGAGACAGAGGATCTGAGGGACGGTTTCACTCTCCTCGGGCTATGATCACAAATATGAGATTCGCAAATCAATGAACACTGAGATATGAAATGAATGGGATGAAAAGAAATGGTGCTGTAGACCTGAGACTTGAATCCTTTGACTTGAATCTGACTTAATACGTATCTTGTACTGTACTGTATGTAGCATTAATGTGATTATGTTGGATGTCAAAATAAAAGCTGTTATTTGACACTGACACATTTGACAACTGTTTTTCTGTTTGTGTTAAACCAGTATGATTCATAGGTTCAACTGTCCCTGGAATACATATACACTAGTGTTCAATGTTTGGGGTCAGTACTCAGTAAGAAAGAAATTCATATTTTTATTCAGTAAAGATGCATTAAATTGATCAGCAGTGACAGTAAATACATTTATAATGCTACAAAAGATTTCTATTTTAAATAAATGTTGTTCTTGGGAACTTTCTATTCATCAAAGAATTCTGGGGGAAAATATGGTATCATTGTATCATTTCTTGAACACCAAATCAGCATATTATAATGATTCTAAAGGATCATGTCACTGAAGACTGGAGTAATGGAATAATTAAATAAACGCAGCCTTTCTGAGCATAAGAGATTGCTTTCAAAAAAGGCCCAGTGTCCCACCAATATTAAAATGAAGCAAAATAAAATGTAATGTAAAAGTATATAACATTACTAAGGTGTTTGCTATGTAAGTATCATAAAATATATGTAAATGCATTAATATAATACAATTCAGTCATTTGTAACAGGGCTACACCCACCAAGAGGTACTTGGCCAGGAGAAAGAGGAGTGAAGACCCATCCTAACATAATGTGACCAAATTGGGTAAACTCTGTAGTAGTTGTAAAATTCTTCCATACAGCAGTTGTTTACACAGCATATACATCATGTGTATTGTTGAGGCTGGTATGTTCTGCGTGGGGGACTCAGGAAGTGCAAAATGTTTATGCAAATCTGCCCACTCTTTCTCCAGTTTATTATCATGTCTTGTTTCCGGACAGTGAGTGCACAGTGACCCCTATGCTGTTCTTTTGTAACATCTGCTTGTGTAGGTAAAGTGTGTGTGTGTTTTCGCAGATACAATGCCTATTAGAGTATAAGCACATTATCTTGTAGCTGCACTATGTTGCCTTAGAAAATAAGATCGAAAAAACACTAGTAAATATCAGAAGATAAACATATCCAGGTAAAAGTACAAACTTAACGACTTACCCCACATATCTCTCCTATTTAATTTGATATTTAAGGAGCAACTTTAAAACAATCTATTTTCCTTAGGCAAATTTCTGCATGCTCTTTTATTTTTCTTTATTTCAGCTACCAAATGTTCCTTCACAGAAATGTATCCCTGTTCCACTCGTGTCCAGTAGCAGTATCTGTTTCCCATGTTGTGGTGGAAACCATGCGTGACTCTGCTCTGGATCTAAGTTGTCAACGGTGAGTCAAAAGATGTAAAGTTCTTCACCCAGAAGAAATTAAAACCATTTTGAATCAGACTCTCAGATATTATATTTAATTTGTCCCCCTTCTCTGTTCGTTCTCTCGTTCTATCCCAACGGCTCTCAAGCAACTGATTTTTCAGAGTCCTTTGACTAACTAATAACTTCAAGGATGATTCGTACAGTTGTCTGAACTCTTACCTTTTTTGTATGTTTCAAACACAATCAAGCCAAAATGTGCCTCTTTGGCTGATGATACACGGGGCAACTTTTTGAGCAATTTTGCTGGGCAACTTTTTTTGAGCAATGTTGCTTGGGCACATTCCCATTGAGAATGGGTAACAAATTTCTGTCTGGATACTTTAGATAGGTCGTGGGCCCTGTATCTAACCTGGTTGCCCGTTGACGGCAACATTGTTCAAAAAGTTGCCCTGTGTATCATCAGCCTTTCTCTCTTCTCACACTTTCTCCCTCAGGTTCGTGAAAGCAAATTTGTCAAATGCTTGTGGATGGCAAACGTCATCTGATGTATAATGTGAGAAGCTACTCAAACACGGTTAGTGTAAAAAGGTACAAATCACATTTTTAAACATATCTAGTGATATGGTATTGTTTTCAAACCCGGGGAGAAGAAATTATGTGAAAAAAACACAATTAACAACATTATTTGTATCTTCCATCTGCTTACATATCAGTAAACATATTGAAAGTGAAAAAAGTGAAAGTGACGTGACATGTGGCCAAGTATGGTAGAATACTTGGAATTAGTGCTCTGCATTTTAACCCATCCAAAGTGCACACACACAGCAGTGAACACACACACACACCGTGAACACACACCCGGAGCAGTGGGCAGCCAGTTATGCTGCGGCGCCCGGGGAGCAGTTGGGGGTTCAGTGCCTTGCTCAAGGGCAATGTGGCAAAGTGGTATTGAAGGTGGAGAGAGCGCTGTACATTCACTCCCCCCACCTACAATCCCTGCCGGTACAAGACTCGAACCCGCAACCTTAGGGTTACGAGTCCGACTCTCTAACCATTAGGCCACAACTTCCCCATGTCCCCATATTCCTGACATATTGTCTCAAAAATTTGTTATTCATGACCGCAGTAAGATCAGTAAACACTCTCAGGCACCAGACACAAGCCCTAAATCAACTCATTACATAATTTCTATTATTTATCTTCACTTATCAAAACAATGAATTACTCAGAGGAGACACTTGTATCACAGCTGTTGTGTTTTCCGGACAGGTCTTGTGTTCACAGCATGCTGCTGACTTTTTATCATGTCTGTCGCCCTCTACTGTTACATATGTTTTACTGCATATAAATCTGTTCTTGTATGAATCTGTTCTGGTAGTTTTCTGTAAGAACAGGACATCCTAACACATAAATGACATCCTAACTAACATATAAAACATGATAGTCCAAAGTAAATTAGTCGTTCATATTTTAATATAACCACATAATGCTTTAATAAGTTCTGTGAAAGGCTGATCTTTGAGAGTGAAAATATCAACATTTTTATTTGCTGTTGTGCATTTCGTCTTTTACTTACAGTGGCTAGTGTGGACATAAACAGTATAATAGAAGAATATGAAGCAAATAGTGGTTATGCAGTGGGCTACTTTAACATTCAGCACCAGAGGACTGTCATGCCCTTTGTGATCCTATTAAAATACAGTCTTTAAAAATACTGAGACATTCAACCAAGCTTTTTTTTTTCAGTTTCAAGTTCAAGCATTAAAATGATTATAAGTTACATAAAGTGATTATGAACAGTAATGTTTGTGAAGGTCACTGGACCACAGCTTAGGTTTGTTTTAGGAATGTAACAAGTTTACATTTTTAGATTCAACATTTAGATTTACAGTTGTATTTGTTGGAACCAAAACTCTGCCCTTTGTCATCCATCTGACTTTAGGCCCTGAAAACAGATGTAATTTATTTCACATGCACCATATCACATACAAATCTCTTGTTCAGCAGAGGAGGATGTCAACAAGAAAAAGAAAGTAGCCTAAAAAGGATGTGTGTGTGTGTGTTAGCCACCTGTAGAGACAGAGTGAATGAATGCATCTCTTTATCGGTCGATGAACAGAGTACATCCTGGTGCAGGGGTATGTTTCCTCTCTGCAGTCTGTGGGACAGAGACAAGACTGATATTGTCTTACTGTTAATACAAATACTGTACTCACATATGTACAAACTCACCTGGTGGTGGCAAAGCAGTGGCATCAGTGTCACGTAGTTCTGGCAAGAAAAAGAAAAACACAGCAAACTACAAACATGTAGAGGAGACTGGGGCCAGTTGTCACGCTTTTTACTCCAGTGAATATTTTTTCAGGCTGGGTTTATTTTTGAAAGTCAGTGTCTGTGTAGAGACACATAACTTAAAGTCTTGGCTACATAAAGCTATTGAACATATTTGCCCTTATGGCAAAAAGATACAGTTCAGTCAGGACCACTTTTGAAAATACATTTATTGGCAGTTCATGAATTTGGCGAAAACGTTAAGGCTTAAGGGGTTCGCTGCCATACTAGACAGTTTAAGATACATCCTTAAGCCATTAATCCCCCAGCCTGACAATAACCAAATATTTCTTAGCCACACACATATGCAGAAATACAACAGTTACGAAATAAAGAGAGTGACAAGTACAGTTCTACAGAATCCAGGCTGTTAAGGGAGTGAGCTTGGGAGGATGAAGGGTTGGAGGTTGGCTCCGCCAGTCGTGTAACAGATGAAGATAGCTGTTTGGAATGGTCTTAAATGCGGTTGTTGATTTGAAGCAGGTGGAGTATTGATCAGCTGAGTGTCAGCTGATAGGATAGCGATTAGTGGTCTGTTCCATTCGGTCAATCAAGCTCCATTTCATTTACCAGGCGTACAGTAGAAAAGTTGTCCCAACAAGGTCATGAGAAGAATACCTTTTTTGAAATACTTTTTGAAGAGTTCAGATGCAAAAGCCTCTAAGTACGTCTGACATTTATCTTTTAAATTATATATTTTTTCTGGCTACTATGCATAGGTTTCTATGTAAGTACTGGTACTTCTGAATTGATGAACATGTAGCCTACTATGTGTGGAGAGCATTCACTCAGTATCGTTATCTAATTTTAAGGCTTTTGCATTGAACTGCTTCATATTGTATACAATGGTATGAGTACATTTTCTATAAACAAGAGAGATGTTTGTTCATCTTTGAATTTACAGGACTTTTAAATTATTTTAGACTTACAAATAGCAATTTCTACCCAATTAAATATTTATGACATAACTAGACATTTATATTCATTATACATTTTTCCTTTTTTCACATTTTGTATTAATTTCTATGACTTTTCCGTGTCTAGAAATCACACTAATATATCTAGGTTTTCCAGGACTGGTTGGGTTGAGATTGAGAATCACTATTCTACACTATTCTCTGGTGTATGTACAGAGTAGTATAGACTATTTTATAACCCAATTATAAAATCATTACTAAATTATATTATTTAAAAAATTACAACAGATAAAACACATCAAAACTCTTCCCTGGCATTCAAATATCCATATGACTCCTTTACAGTTACTGAGATATAATTATTGTGACAACTTCCCCATGTGACAACTAGGCCTGGTCTCCCCTATACAAACACAAGTTTTCACACAATCGTTTAACAAAACAGTTGAATTAGTGAACAAAACAGTGAATTACCAGTTTGTTGTGCCCGGACAGTAACAAGTACTGTGAGAAAAAATATCAGAAAAGTTTTGTTGGCTGGGGGCAGGTGCGTATCAAAAAGAATCATTCATTCATATTAATTAAATTAATTGGCTTCTGTTTTGATGGAATTACCAAAGAAAAAACAGCATAAGAGCACAGAAACTGGATAGCTGCCCATCTTTTGGGGTCTTCACGGGGGCTGATCACAGCTCAGGGCCTGGAGAGAGCAAGAAAGGTTATGAGTATGTTTTATCATAACAAGCCTGAAATAACTTTCAGTGTATTCAAAATTACAGTGGATGGAATGGAAGCTGGTTTCCACTTTACATAAAAATAAGGTTATTTTGAGATAAAGTCGCTATAGAGTACATTTCAAAAGGTTTTGGTATTAGATAATAAGTTAATATATAGATATATATTATATATATAGAATATATATAACGATATATATACAGTAGTAGACAGATGGGTACGGAAAAGTATTCAGACCCTTAATTTTCACTTTTGTTAGATTTGCAGCAATTGCTAAATCACATTTAAGTTAATTTTTTTTCCTCATTAATGTACACACAGTACCCTATATTGACAGAAAAACACAGAATTGTTGAATTTTTTTGCAGATTTATTAAAAAAGAAAAATTTAAATATCACATGGTCCTGAGTATTCAGACACTTTGCTGTGACACTCACATATTTAACTCAGGTTTTGTCCATTTCTTCTGATCATCCTTGAGGTGTTTCTACACCTTCATTTGAGTCCAGCTGTTTTTGATTATACTGATTGGACTTGATTAGGACAGCCACACACCTGTCTATATAAGTCCTTACAGCTCACAGTGCATGTCAGCGTAAATGAGAATTATGAGGTCAAAGGAATTGCCTGAAGAGCTCAGAGACAGAATTGGGCAAGGCACAGATCTGGCCAAGGTTATAAAAAAAATTCTGCTGCACTTAAGGTACCTAAGAGCACAGTGGCCTCCATAATACTTAAATGGAAGACGTTTGGAACGACCAGAACCCTTCCTACAGCTGGCCGTCCGGCCAAACTGAGCAACCGGGGGAGAAGAGCCTTGATGAGAGAAGTAAAGAAGAACCCAAAGATCACTGTGGCTAAGCTCCAGAGATGCAGTCGGGAGATGGGAGAAAGTTGTAGAAGGTCAACCATCACTGCAGCCCTCCACCAGTTGGGGCTTTATGGCAGAGTGGCCTGATGGAAGCCTCTCCTCAGTGCAAGATACATGAAAGCCCGCATTGAGTTTGCTAAAAAACACCTTAAGGACTCCAAGATGGTGAGAAATAAAAATCTCTGGTCTGATGAGACCAAGATATAAATTTTTGGCCTTAATTCTAAGCGGTATAATGTGGAGAAAACCAGGCACTGCTCATAACAAACCTGTCCAATACAGTCCCAACAGTGAATCATGGTGGTGGCAGCATCATGCTGTGTTTTTTTTTTTCAGCTGCAGGGACAGGACGACTGGTCGAGGTCGCAATCGGGGAACGATGGATGAATGTGGCCAAGTACAAGTGATCCTGGACAGAAACTCTTGCTCCAAGTGCTCATACCTCGACTGGCCAGTTTTACCTTCCCACAAGACGAATGCCTAAGCACTACTAAAATACGAATGAGTTGCTTCACAACAACTCTGTGACTGTTCTTGAATGCCCAGCCAGAGCCCTGACTTAAACCCAATTTGAGCATCTCTGGAGAGACCTAAAAAATGGCTGTCCACCAACGTTTACCATCCAACCTGACAGAACTGGAGAGGAGAATGGCAGAGGATCCCCAAATCCAGATGTGGAAAACTTGTTGCATCTTTCCCAAAAGACTCATGGCTGTATTAGATCAAAAAAGTGCTTCTACTAAATACTGAGCAAAGAATCTGAATACTTAGGACCATGTGATATGTGGTCATTTTCTTTTGTAATAAATCTGGGCAAAAATGTCAAAAATTTCCCTTACGAAGCCATTCCTTCGTTGCCCGGGCGGTGTGTTTGATCATTGTCATGCTGAAAGACCCAGCCACGTTTCATCTTCAATGCCCTTGTTGATGGAAGGAGGTTTTCACTCAAAATGAATGAATTTCACGATACATGGCCCCATTCATTCTTCGTTTACACGGATCAGTCGTCCTGATCCCATTGCAGAAAAACAGCCCCAAAGCATGATGTTTCCACTCCCATGCTTCACAGTAGGTATGGTGTTCTTTGGTTGCAACTCAGCATTCTTTCTCCTCCAACACGACAAGTTGAGTTTTTACCAAAAAAATCTATTTTGGTTTCTTCTGACCATATGACATTCTCCCAATCCCCTTCTGGATCATTCAAATGCTCTCTAGCAAACTTCAGATGTGCCTGGACATGTACTGGCTTAAGCAGTGGGACACGTCTGGCACTGCAGGATTTTGAGTCCCTGGCGGCGCAGTGTGTTACTGATGGTAGCCTTTTGGTACTTTGGTCCCAGCTCTCTGCAGGTCTTTCACTAGGTCCCCCCGTGTGGTTCTTGGATTTTTGCTCACAGTTCTTGTGATCATTTGACCCCACGGGGTGAGATCTTGCGTGGAGCCCCAGATCGAGGGAGATTATGAGTGGTCTTGTATGTCTTCCATTTTCTAATAATTGCTCCCACAGTTGATTTCTTCAAACCAAGCTGCTTACCTATTGCAGATTCTGTCTTCCCAGCCTGGTTCAGGTCTACAATTTTGTTTCTGGTGTCCTTTGACAGGTCTTTGATCTTGGCCATGGTGGAGTTTGCAGTGTGACTCTTTGAGGTTGTGGACAGATGTCTTTTATACTGATAACAAGTTCAAACAGATGCCATTAATACAGGTAAAGAGTGGAGGACAGAGGAGCCTCTTAAATAAGTTTGTTACAGGTCTGTGAGAGCCAGAAATTTTGCTTGTTTGTTGGTGACCAAATACTTATTTTACCGAGAATTTACCAATTAATTCTTTAAAAAAAAAAATTTGATTTTTTTTCTCATTTTGTCTCTCAAAGTTGAGGTATACCTATGATGAAAAGTACAGGCCACTCTCATCTTTTTAAGTGGGAGAACTTGCACACTTGGTGGGCTTGACTACATACTTTTTTTTGCCCCACTTTTATATATATATTCTATATATATATATATATATTATAGATATTTTGAATTCTGTAGTATGTACAGTTAAGCTGTATTTACTTGATCAAAAATTAATTTTCAGGAACAACGTTTTTCCTACTATTTGTGAAACATTATTACAATTTAAAATAAATGTTTTCTGTTTGAATATATTTTCAAATTGAATTGATATGATGGCAAAGCTGGATTTTCAGCAGTCATTACTCCAGTTATCAGTATCACATGATTTGATGCTCAAGAAACATTTCTTATTATTATCAGTGCTAACAGTTGTGCTACTTACTATTTTGTTGGAACGCTTTTTTTTTTTTTTTTCAGGATTCTTTGATGGAAAGAAATTCAAAAGAACAGCATTTATTCGAAACTGACTAGAGTCATTCATCCTTTCGGACCAATTGCAAATGCAATTTTGTTTAGAGAAATCTGTCAGTTATCAGATTGGTCACAGTGTATCTGTTTGCCGGCAGAGCAGATTTCCTTCTTAACAGGCCATGCTGTTAAAACTTCAGAAGTCACCACTTCCAAAATGTATCCATTTATAGACATCCTCAAAAGACTTGGACAAAACAAATGAATTCTAAAACACATAGTGCATGAGAAAACAGAACTGCAGATGGATGAAACCGGTTTAGATTTCCATTAGCCTGTGACTCATGCAGATTCTCATTTATTGATGTCACAGAACATGAGTTCTCTGTTCTCAATCGCTCATTAAAGATATGAGTTACAGCTGTTCCATCCTTCCCACTTTGTCTGTTTCCTTCTCTCTCCCCAAGTCTTTTCCTCTAAGCCTGTATTTCTCGGTGTCCAAGACATGAGCTCACACTAAAGAATGTGCATTCCCACCCCTCTCTGTGGACTCAACAACCTCACACACACATATGCTTACATATACACACAGATTAATAAATTCTCATCACATAAACACATATGTACCCCTATGCATTCCCTAGTTTTGCCTGCGGGATCCATTACATATTCAACCTGACAACTCAACTGTATAGTGCACATATGCATCAACACACAGCATACCCTCACATTCTGCATTCTTTTTCATAAGTGTGCATTTCTTATACCGCTGCATGTTGTTTCAAGAGGAATGCCATTTTTTACATATTTATCTCATTAAGAGATACCCACATATTCACTACCCACATTCTCTGCTGTATTTACTATGTGAGTATTAAAAGCAATGTCTAGATGATGTGTTATATGATGATTGTAATGATGTAATATTCTCAAAAGAATTCGTTTTTAGAATACTTACAAATTTCCAATCCTCTGCTGCTCCTTGTGTTTTTCAGAATCCTTTGGACTTTTACTTTCCCCCTCCCTTTCTCTTCCCTCCCCTCATCATCCCTCCGCCTGTCTCTCTCTCTCTCTCCCTCTCTCTCTATTAGACATTCACTCTTCCCATTTTTATCCAAATTTTGGATTTATGTGTATAGACTTTGTAAATAGGGTCGAGTTTTGCTGTAGGTTTTATACTATATGATAAAACGTTTTTTAATTGATTCTTTTCATAGCATTAGGTCAGGAGAGGACACAACTGAGAATGTTATGGGGCTTATAATTGTGCCTTGGGCCTTGTTAGGCAGCCTTGCATTATTAGGTCGTTCATAGGTCTTTGTGTTTTGAATATGGATATGAATGAATTAGAGTTATTTTTTTCAACAATGTCATTTTTTTGTGAGGAACTCCTAGTAAAAGAGAAATTTGCTATTTTAATTTCTAAATTCACTGCTGTTTGTACATATCCTCTGGCAGCAGGGGTCAGCACAGAGCACTGATTGGCTGTTCTGAACAACCAACAATCAACATGCATTTTCATTGTATCAAAAGAGAGAGCAGATTTGACATTTTCATATCTCTGTTTGTGATCTAGGGAATAAAACTTACATAAAGTTAATTATAATGTGAATAATTAAAATATAATTAAATATACAAATAATTAAAATATTATTATAACATAAGATTATTATTATTATTATTAATAATAAAAAAAGTTCTTTAATAACTTTACAGTTTAATAATTATCATGCATTTTAATTTGGTATTTCTTGTTCTTAATCTGTAGTTTTGTCTTGCTTTCCAGTAACAATAGCTAAACATCCTTAATTAGATTATTTTCTTGAAAAGCATGAAATTACATAAAATGAGCATGAAATTACATAAGATAATAAGACTTTTCTTGAATTATTGAATATCTTGATTTTTTTTTTAACGTCACCAGCATTTTGTTTTGTTGTTTTAAGCATAAATCACACTAAAATGTATTAGATTGTTGGAGTAAAATGGGATTTTATAAATTTAAGGTTTTCTGAAAACAATCTTAATCTTTTTAATATTATTTAAATTACTGTCAGTTTTGCTTCTCATATAAATTGATCTTGATTTGGTTGTTTGTTGACAAATGAATCCTTTATACAATTTTGGATGGATGCCCCCAACCACCCACCACCAGAAACTGCACAAATAATGTAAATGACATATTTTGGATTCAAAGTGGTGACATGCGTACAGCAACTGATAATATTACAGCTACAATGATCTTAACATATTTATACAAGGTAAAAATAGACCAGTTGACACTCGTGCACACCAGTGAATAAACGCCACTTTTTTTTTTTTTGGTAAGTTTTCTACAAAATTAATTTTTTTCTATTAGCAATTAATTTTCACAGTCTGTCAAGTTACCCATTTAAAGTAATTTACAAATTCCTAATGTAGTTTCACTATTGTTAGAGAGTGTAGTGCTCCTAAAGTCATGCCAGATTCATGTCATGGGGTTAATCTTTACAGAGAGCATATTAGACCATATTATAAATTCTGTTTTAGGGCTGGCATGTAAATATAAGGAAGGTTACCACTGCTGAAAATAAACAAATACTGAACCCTTGGCCCACCACCTCCACAGGGATCAGAAGCCATTTTAATTGGGGAAAACCCCCGCAAGCCAGCTGGCCGTACTTGACCTTTATCTTATCTGGTGCCACGTCTCCTTTAGACCAGCATACAGTCATCATGCAGTTGACACAACACGGCTGCATGATTTCCCAATATTCATACTGTGCTATGGGACGATAGTTTAACTAGGTCGACAAACTGAGCACCAGAGGAGCTGATGACATTTTGACATATGGAGGCATGGCAGGAGAGAGCCAAAGCTGAGCTAGTCCAAACCCATGTACATAGTGACCTGACAACCAAACGGTGGAATTCTATGTGCTTCATGTGGGGCGGCATGAGGGAAACACGGTGGGTACTTGAGTTGACCACAAATAGATAAGCACGCCAGATCGTAAACACAGTGTAATATCCTAACCTGTTTATTGGAGGAATGTATCTCCCCTGTATTTGCTTTTTTGGATACTACAATTGGTTCTGTCTCACAGTATCTCTTACACTGACATCTATAAACTGGATTGAATGACAGTTTATAGTAGTAAGAGGCAATCTGCTTAGGCATCCCAGATCTGTGATATTACAGTAGCTGTGAGTATATAACAAGTCTTTACAAACCCAGGACTATAGAGTGACCCTCCAATGCTAATTGTAAATAGCTATTTAAAGTAGCAAATCATGGGCTATGTTCATACTAGCATAGTGCCATTCTATTACTTCTACATATACAAATTTGCATTGTACAAAATTGCATTAAACGTGCAAAGTAATTGTTTTTTTCCCCCTGAGATGATAACTAAGACTGTATTCCATGCTAACAAATATATATTGTTTTTAAAATGTAAATATCATTTTTATACGGTTATTTCCTGTCCTTTGTATGCCAGTAGGTGGAAACAAGTCTTTTCAGGGTTTTAAATTGTTAAACCTGGGTTATTCTAAACCACTGCTCATAATTTTCCTGGGGTTAACAGTTAATCCCGGGTATTTATAAAATGACGTTTCACACTGTAGATTCATAAACCTCGGGTTAACAGTCTCATTTGCATATTTGCAGTGTGAAGTATCATTGATTGAACGAAGGCAGCATGCAACCTCTTTACATAATGACCCTAGCATTGCACATCCTAGTATTATATATTACAGACTGTTTTTCTTTGATGGACCTTTTGGTGGGCAGTCTCTTTGTTTCGTCACCATTTGACATTTTTTTCCCCCATGAAATGCTGAAACGACTGTTTATACAGCATGCTGTTTTTCCGAAACTGTCCAAAGCACATGAATATTAGGCGTGTGATTGGGTAATCGTAACATTTTAACACCGTATCATTTCATACCGTACAAGTTTGGCGCCTCAATGTGCAAAAGCAGTGCTAACTCTGCTCGGGAGCAGGGTTTCATAACCCCGTGTAAAAAAACAGTGATTACATACCTGTAAAACATATCTTTACCGGGTGTTAAAAGTGGGTTTAGATCAATGATAACCCGGGGTTAAGCGAAATGTGAAAAGCCCTTTTGAGTATTCTGAGTGAGTCATTGAATCATTTACTCAGCCGATTTGTTCAAAATCACTGATTCATTCAGGAAGGAAACACCATTGTGGTGTTGCTCATGGATCGTCAATGGTTCATTCTGCCTTGGCTTGGCTTTATTTGGATCTGTTTTCATTGGACTGTGAATCTGCTGATTTTGCTCAAATTAATCGCTCTTTGCTGCTGTAAATGCAAGCGATCAGTTTCATATGTTGACTGCTATTGATCAAGATTAGCCAGTCTGTATATCGATATGTTTGTGCAATGTAATCATTATCCCTGCATTCTGCTGAGGTTTGTAGCAGGTTCTGCTGAACGCATTGCTGTCCTTGGCTCTGCGCTTACAGTCCAGCTCTTCTCCTGTCATTTTCATGATCCATTGCGCTCTATGTGTCTCCCACCACTCATCAGTTGTTGTGTCCTTCCATCCAGCTGTCCCCTGCGGAGTCTATCCCTGTCCACTGGAATGTACTGTCCACCAAATCTCTGTTTATGACATTGTGCGCATTTGTCTTATGTCTGCGATTCAGTTTTACTAGCTGCAAAATGAATGAAACTAGTAATAAAACTAATAAAAGATTAATATTGTATTTACATGCAATATCAAACTAAGCCCTAAGTGTTGTTTAAACAAGTCTTGTGTTTGTAGGTGGTGCCCAGGTAATGGTTTATTTTTCAAAAAGACAAAAAATACAAATCTTAGATTAAGAATTAAATTAAGAACTGAATGCATTTTACGTTGCATTAAACTGAATTTAAAATGAGGTGGTATATTGTATTATTATTTTTTATATTTCTATTTTGCTTTGATTGAGTTTATTTCTATTTAGTTTAAGTCATTTGAGTACTTCAACTTAAACATATTTTAAGTAAATATATTTTCAACATTTGCAATTTGAACGTTTTTTAAAGTTTTTCATCTAATATTTTATTTTATTTCAGCTTTATTTCAATAAACAAATATGACTTGTAATAGTTTTAGTTTTGGCCTAAGCTTTTTTTTTCTTTGTACACAAAGAAACAGGAATAACTTTGGTTGCAGATCTGCACTCATATTGGTTGCCGACTAATTGTTGCTCATTTGCATAAAATTTAGCTTTGCTCAACTTTGTTGTATCGCCAGTGGTTTCTATTGCTTGTATCATGAAAAATTGTCCACTCTTGTTAAAAGAGAATAATGTTTGGTCTCTTTGTCCAAAGCCTTGTCTGTTTTATTGGCCTTGTCACCATGAAGCTCCTTTGGAGCTCAGAACATTGATGCAAATGCAACACTATTGAGGTTGTGTATCTCTGAACTGTGTTGGGAAGCTGATGGCATAAAGTGACGCTGATTGACGAAACACACAATATTCTTTCAACCTTGTCATCTACTATAAGAATACCTCAATACCATCAACTATAGAGGAGAAAGTATACTGCATTAATGCATCTGTGAGGGAACACATAATTTGACCTGTTGACTTTGACCCATATGTGAAATCAATGCCCTGTAACAAACCAGAGAAGGACAGATCACAATGTTTCATCAGAGAGATGAAGAGGTGGTGTGAGGGAAAGACAAGATGGCATAGAACATGTACAGGGAGAGAGATACAGGGTGCAAAGAGGGGACACAGAAAGGTGCTGATGTGTTCAGCAGTCTAAATAGATGGACCTGGGGCTATTTATAAAACCATCTGCAGAAGGGCTCACATAGGCCCCATAGTGAAGGCCAGAGCTGATAGAACAAAAAACTTTGGAAAGTCTTCCAGTTTTTTGGAACTGCACATAATTTCACAGAAATTAACCATATGTTACTATATCTTTGGTCTTTTTAAAACATAAAAATGGACAAATTAATTTAATTTTGTATTTACATGTAATGCAGTGATTCCCAAACTTTTTTTGTCAGCTGAACCTCTTTGACGTTATGATGTCCCCCCCTTAATTTAATAATGAACTCAATAATTGAACCACACTTTTTCACTTTTTTGACGGTCATGTGACATGCAGGTATACAAATTAAATATCGTTTTTTTGTGTTTTATTTTTATTGTTTTTATTTTTAAATTATTTATTTAATTGAACATTCTTAAGATTTTATTATTAGCTTTTCATCAGCTTACGAAGCTCCTGCAGTTCCTTCACAAACCCCAGTTTGAGAAGCCCTGATATAATGTAATGTTTGATGCACTTCCTGTTAATAACAAAGGATGGAATCCATTATCTGTCTGTTTATATTTCTACATATCAATATCGTATCAATAAAAGATTTCCAATTCAAATCAATGTTATAAACTACGTCAAAAGTAATCTAAAGGTAACCAAAACTAATCAGATTACACATAAAATGTGTAATGTGATATAGATTACATTACTAACTGCAATTTTCAACATGTAATTTGTAACAGACTACAATTCGTAAGTAATCTACCCAACACTGGTTACAGAAAAGACAGGGTGGTCTTGATGGTGCGACAGTATGGACAACTGGAAAGTTGGAGTCGGCTACACATATCTGAACTGATCCGGTCAATCCCAGAACAACCCTAACCTGACACCCGTCCCATTGTACCTGTGTTTGTTTAACATTTCACACTGCTCTTGTCCTATTTAGAGTGGAGCAGAGCTGTATTTCAACCAGCCTGTCAATTAAAGTATCTGCTCTGGTCGGATCATCTGAAGTGTTATAATGCATGATGAGGTCGGTATAGTTAGTCAACAAATGCTGACATGCACACATGTGGGTGTCAACTTATAAGTGCAACTTGAGGAGTGCATATTATATAACAGACTGAAGAGAGTACACGAGTCACCAAAACAAACAAGTTTATTCAAACATGTATAAACAGGTATGTGTTGCTATGTACATCAAAACAACTGCTTGAGGTAGAGACAGTGTTTATGTATTCCACCCACATCTGATGAGCATTATTAATCTACATCTCCTCAGTACCTATTTGCCTCTATACATGTTGAGTGAATACTTATAAGTTGCACCTGAGAAAAAAATTTATAAATCAGAGTCCTGAAAAATATGTAATTGTTTCCACAAGCAGTAGAACAGTTTTCAACATTTATCATAAGAAATGTTTATTGAGCAGCAAATCAGCATATTAGAATGACTTCTGAAGGATCATGTGACACTGAATACTGGAGTAATGCTGCTGAAAATTCAGATTTATGGATTAAAATAGAAATTTATGTATTAAAATAGACAACAGTTATTTTAAATTGCAATAATGTTTCAGGCAACAATATTGCTGTTTTTAATCGAATAAATGCAGCCTTGGTGAGCATAAGAGACTTCTTCCAAACTTCCAGTGTTTTTATAGAATTCTAAATATAATTTTTAAATATATAATTATAATATATTAATAATAATTATTATATATTATAATTTTTTCAGTTATAATTAAAAATATTGTTAGTAGGATCTTTCTTATCTTATTCAATGTCATACTTCTATAATTGTCCAAACAATTTTGGGCCACTATTCAAGTGTCTGCGGAAAGTTTCACAGCTGATTGTAGAGTCTCTTACACAGTCCATTTTTCCTCCATTTCTCCAGTGTTTAAATAAACTATCTATGTATAAAAAAAAAAAAAAACATGAATAGTCCAAAATATAAACACTATATAAAATCTTGAAAATAAAGTACATCTGTATATAATATTGCTGTCGTACACAAACTTTATCTCTCCCTCCTTCCCAATATCTCTTTTTCCCCTTCCACCCCTCCTCTCTCATGCATCTTCTTGGCCTCCACTTGTGCCTCCTGCTCTCTCCTCAACTCCTCTTTCTCTGTCTTCAGTAACCAAGGTCCCCCGAGGTAAGACAGGATCTCATCAGGCCCGGGGCGAAGCCAGGGCAGTGGATTCAGCAGCTTTCTCAGCAAGGTGAGAACGAATGAGCTTAAAGAGTCAAACTGCGGGGCCACATCAGTTTCAGCCTCGTTCTCCTCTCTCACAGTGTCTTGTTTCTCCTCTCTCTGTTTGATTCGGTTGAACCAGTCTCTGTATTTGCAGTAGGAAGGGTCATCAGAAGTGGTCTCCTCCCAGGGGAAGCAGCTCGTCAGCAGGCAGTATATGAGGATCCCCAAAGCCCAAGTATCCAAACTGGGCTCCACAGACATCCAGATGTCCTCCGTTTCCTCCTCTGCATCACTGACTCTCTTGGCACACTCCACCTCTGGCACACAGAAAGGGGAATTGTACCACACAGCACGGACCTTGGTCCTCTGTGCTCGAGCCAGGCCAAAGTCACCCAGTTTGACCCAGCGACAAGCACAGTCACACAAGAAGATGTTCTCTGGCTTGATGTCACGGTGCACAAAGCCAAGAGAATGGAGATGAGACACAGCACCACTCAACTGAGACATCACACGCTGGGAACACTCCTCACTCACCCCCTCCTATAAAAAAAAAGAGAATTATTATTATTATTACATATATTATTCTAATTACATTGTTATTGATATTTGTATATGTCAGATTATTATTATTATTATATTATGTATTTCATTTTTGAGCGACTTATTTTTCCTTTTTTCCCAATAACATTGCGTATTGCTGTTAGTCATGTTGTCCCTGATATCCTCTGTGGTTTCTCACTCTCCTGCCAAAACAACTGCTCCTATCATTCCAGCCTTGATACAGTAATGCTGTTCAGTAGTCGGACTAAGCCACTGCTGAAGAGCAGTTAAATACAGAACACCTAGCCCTTTCGTCATCCTCATCTGTCGCTTCTATTTTTAATAATATTATATATATATATATATGATATATATATATATATAGGATATATATAGATAAGTTTTATTTTTCAATAATGATTGTATTTTATGAGGCAATTTCTGGCATAATTGTTTCACTTTTTATTTATTATTTATTTATGACACCTTATTTAACCCTTTTTTCAAACATTGCTATTGATTTTTCATTTCTTCTTCTCTTCTATTTAGATTATTACTTTAATGCAATTATATGTTAATATAATTTTCCATCTTAAAATTATGTATTGATGCTTTGGCAATATTGTTTGATTAATGTTCATTCCAATAAAGTACTGAAAAAATAGAAAGAGCGATGGGATGACGGAAAGTCTGTGTGTTCTGTATTTAATCTGCTCTTCAGCAGTGCATTAAGTACTACCATTAAACAGCATTAATGTATCAAGGCTGATGATAGGAGCAGTTGTTTTTGGCAGGAGAGTGAGAACACAGGAGGATATCAGACAACATGTACGTGCCTGAATAATCAAAGATACGTTGTTCCCTGGAAAGTTGTCACTACAAAAAAATTCTCCACTCATGCATCATCATAATTTCGTCAGAGAAGGAAAACCAGGACCATTGTCCCAGGCCCTGTAATGAGGAGGAGTCACATCTAAATCTCTTCTAAACAACTTGACATTTTTGTGAAGTCAAAATCAATCAAGCCTACTGACCTCTGACACGATGACATCATACAGGTCACCATAGAGACCAGCCTCCTGCGCAAAGACATAGTGAGAAGGTGTGGAGTAGAAGATGCCTAGAGCCCGCGTTAGAGAAGGGTGCGTGCAATAGGAGACGGAGAGATTATATTCACGCAGGAAAGCTTGGAGAGTGGTGGAGCGACGGGGGAAGAACTTCAGAGCCATTGGGGTTCCTGAAAGTTCAGAGATTGCTAAAGTAAGAAGTGCTTCGCTTTCACCAAATGTACACCCTGTCTTGTTTGTCACAGTGCTATTAGTCTAGGTTCAACATGAACAAAACAGGTAAGCACAGAACAGCTGACCTCTCTTCTGATGCACCGCCAGCATCACCTTGCCGTACGAGCCCTCTCCCAGCTTTTTGATGAGTTTGAAGTGCTCTGATGTCACCAGTGATGTCATGGACTGAGCCGTGAGGTAGCACAGCTCATCCAGTTCTCTAGGTGCAGTCTGATAACAAAGCAACAGCAACATTTTAATCATGAAATGATGGTTTTCAATCAGTATGCTGTGTGAAGCCTCCACTTTGGTTTTATGTAATCTTTTTAAGATTACATTAAAGTTGACAATTATTAAAAATAAGGTTATAACCGATAAATGCCTGATTATTCAAATCATATTTTAAATGCTATAGTTGAATGAAAGCATCTCAACTTTATAATATACAGTATAAAAAATGGATATTGATTTTACGTTTTGCTAAATATTACATGTAATATAGGTACTCTAAATGGAAAAATTGTGTACATTAACAAGCACGATTAAATACCCAATATCTACCTACTCTGATCTCTAATATCAACAGATAACCAAAATAGTATATACAATACTTTGTAATAATAATTGGCTGACTGTGCATTATCCTTCTTATTATATGGTTGCTTGCCAAATAAATAAATGGGCATTAAATTAAAGAAAAGATAAATTGGTTGCTTGAGACAATGGTCAGTTAGACAAAAATCCAGAATCCTGCAATTAAATCACATCCATGTATTCCAGAGAGCCGTGTAATAATAATAGCTGAACTTCCCATCTGTCAGTTCTTTCGCCAGCCTTCACTTTCATGGCAGACAGAGAATGGTCAAACAATACATAAGCCCATTAACACCTTGATGGCCCTGAAATAGCTTGGGTGTATATTACAAGTGTGTTTTACATAACACAAAGCAAGCAGCGCACATTTACATTACATTCTATACGTTTATCAGGGACGTGTTGATTAAAGTTTCTAGAAGTGTGCGTCACACCAGTCCTATGTGTGTCTGTAACCTTCACGAACACCATGCAGCTGAGGAGCAGCAACATGCGCTTCCAGAACCATCAAAGAACATGTAATTGTGTGGTATTCCGTTACAACTTTATAAATCTGTGATGTAGGCCTAGTGGAGTGGTTGTATGAGTGTGTTGCTAAGCACTGAAAACAGAACCACCAGAGCTGCCTTTATCTTACTGATAGACGTCTCTGGCAGTGGTCTTTGATAAGGTGCCAGGAGTGGACGTGCAGGCTCTAGCTTGTTACATTTTCCATGTAACCTTCATATCTGTGAGGTACAGTAAGACTAATGTTGATTTTCATACAATTAAGAATGTCTTCTGTGTTTTGCATTACAAACATTTTTTATGATGTTACCCATTCAACCCCTTGTAAATCAGTTTTTGAAACCATATTTCTTTTTCCACTTAACGGTTCATTTAAAGTTTTATATCACAATGATCTGGCACTGATTAACCATTCAGAATAATTTTGAAATACAAAAAATATTGCAATATTTGCACATAGTGCAAAGGGCTGTCATCTATCTATCTATCTATCTATCTATCTATCTATCTATCTATTTATCTATCTATCTATCTATCTAGCTATCTATCTATCTGTCTGTCTGTCTGTCTGTCTGTCTCTGTTCTGTTCTGTTCTGTCTGTCTGTCTGTCTGTCCGTCCGTCCATCTGTATCTGTCTGTCTGTCTGTCTCTGTCTGTCCGTCCGTCCGTCTTTATCTATCTATCTATCTATCTATCTATCTATCTATCTATCTATCTATCTATCTATCCTGTCAGTCTGTCTGTCTGTCTATCTGTCTATATCTATCTATCTACTATCTTCTATCTATCTATCTGTCGTCTGGCCCTGTCTGTCGTCTGTCTGTCTGTCTTCTGTCTATCTATCTATCTATCTATCTGTCCTGTCTGTCGGTCTGTTCTGTCCTGTCTGTGCCATCCCGACTTTCGGTCCGTCAGTCCGTCTCTATCTATCTATCTATTTATCTGTCTGTCTGTCTCTGTCTATCTATCTAGCTATCTATCTGTCTGTCTGTCTGTCTGACTGTCTGTCTGTCTGTCTATCTATCTCTCTAACTGTCTGTCTGTCTGTCTGTCTTATCTATTTATCTGTCTGTCTATCCATCTATTTTCTGTCTTTTTGTCTGTCTGTCTATCTATCTATCTACTATCTATCTACTATCTATCTATCTACTATCTATCTACTATCTATCTATCAGGTTCTGTCTGTGTCTGTCTATCTTGTCTGTCCTCCGGCCTCGGTATCTGTATTCCTGTCTGTCCCTCTGTCCGTGGCCGTTGATGACCCGTCCGTCCTATCTATCGTAGCTATCTAAGCATCTATCTATCTTTCGTCTGTCTGTCTGTCTGTCTGTCTGTCCTGACTTGTCTTTCTTTCGGTGTCTGTCTATCTTCTTTCTGTCTGTCTGTCTGTCTTTCTTTCGTCTGTCTGTCTGTCTATCTATCTATCGATCTTATCTATCTATCTATCTCTATCTATCTGTCTGTCTGTCTGTTTTTCTGTCTGTCTTTCTGTCTGTCTGTATCTATCTATCTATGATTTTTAGTCTCTTATGCTCACCATCAATATTGTGAAATAATATTACAATTTAAAAAAAAGCTGTTTTCTATTTAAATATATTTTAAAATGCAATGTATTCCCTGTGATTCAAAGCTGAATTTTCAGAATCCATTACTCCAGACTTCAGTTTCACATAATACTTTAGATATTGTTCTTATAAGCAGATTTGGTGCTCCGTTTTTATCAATTATTATTGATACTCAATTAATAATACTGGTTCTTATTATTATCAAAGCTGATAACAGTTTTTTACTGTTTCCTTAGGATTCTTTGATTAATAGAAATTTCAAAAGAACAGAATTTATTTGAAACAATTTGATTAAAAAAAAAAAAAATTAATCTTTGTAAAACTTACACGACTTTTGAATTTTATCACAGTTTCCACAAAAATACTAAGCAGCTAAAACTGTCTGCAACATTGATAATAAAATAAATGTTTCTTCAGCACCAAATCAGCATATTAGACTAGAGTATTTTCAAAAGATCATGACACTAAAGACTGGAGTAATGACTGCTGAAAATTCAGCTTTGCCATCACAGGTGTAAATTGCATTTTAAAACCAGTTCTTTTAAGTTGCAATAATAATCCACAACATTATTGATTTTTTTTTATCAAATAAATGCATCATTGGTGAGCAAAACATTAAAATCTTGATCAGTAACTTTTGACCAGTATTGTACATGCATACTGTTAAACTCAACCATCCTTATTTAATTGCAGTGACAACCCTTAAGATACATCACTTATGTATCTCAAACTGATTTTGAAGGGTTAATGACCTGCAATGGATATGTGCAGTATGTGCTGTGGAGCATGGCTGGAACGCTTGATATTAACCACAGGTGTATTACACAGCTTTAATGGATTTAGCAGGATAAAACCTGAAATGTTATTTAGTCATGATTTACATCTGTAAAACTACCATTCACACACCATTAGCGAAATCATCAAAGAATGATTTCATTTGTTGAATCCTACATATATATGTTATTCTTATATATATTATTTTATTATTTATTAATTTCTAGTAACAAGTAGGTATACTTGTTGATGTGTGTTGTTATGAAATTGAGAATTTTCCATAAGAGCAATTTTTGACTCACAGTCATTGTCCAACGCTGCAGGTCTTTCAGGACGTCTTGGAAACAGTCAGTTTCTCTCTCACTGTCTCTTTCCCATCTGCACAGGACTGAGATTTGAGTCAAACTGTCTGTTGCTCGTTATCAACATACAACTGAGATCGACAAGCAGTTAATCAGATGTCACCGTGCGAGTGTGAGTGTCAGTTGCTACAGAGTATTTTTATCTCTGTGCTCTCTCTCTCTCTCTTGATCCTCAATGAGTCTGACGGCCCTCATTCATGCCTACCACCTTCCTCTGCTCTCTCTCTCTCTCCCTCGCTCTCCCTTTTTCCCTCCAAAATTCCTCTGCTTGTTTCCATCCCAAATAGCCATGTACTACAACAGTGAGGTATGCTGCCCCTTCCAAGACGTTTCACTCGCTCTCTTTCCTCTTGTACGTCAGTAAAGCGTGCAATGTGTTCCACCTGTCAGTCAATCTATCTGCAACACTGTATTGAGTTCTTGCTGTTCTCTGCAGTCTCTTTCCTAATCCTACCCTCTCTCTCTTGATCTCCCTTCTTCCTACTAGCACTATCACTTTCATACTTTGCAAAATCCTACTGTGCAGAACAGCAGCTCCAGTCAGCAGCTCTGCTAGATCAAGTGAGATTGAAGAAGATCACAAGACATTTACAGTTTTGAGATCTAATTACCCCTATGCTCCTGACCAAAACATTAACACTGTGAAATCGCAGAATGTCAATTTTTGGAAGTACTTAAGACTACACAGTCCATTGTGGCAGAATTTTTTTTTAATAATATAAATCATCCTAGTGTAATCAATTTAATTGGTTTTTGAGAGAGCGCTGTAACATTAGTGCCAGTCACACATATTTTTATTCATGTAAACAGTTGAAAGTATTTTGGATAAAAGACGTTTTTAACAAATCTATGTGCAAAATAATATATACTCTTGAGTATGTCTTAACTTTAAATATGTATGAGCTGTATTAATATCAATATTAGAATCAAGAAGGCTCTTATGCTCATCAATGCTGCATTTATTTAATCAAAAACATTAATAATAAAATTAATATTTTGAAATATTATTACAATTTAATATAAATGTTTTCTATTTTAATATTTTAAAGGGGTCATATGATTCTATTTCAATTTTTTCTTTCTCTTTGGAGTGTTACAAGCTGATTTGTGCATAGATAAGATCCCTGAAGTTGCAAGGACTAAAGTCTCAAAACCAAAGAGATATTCTTTATCAAAGTTAAGACTCTGCCACCCCCCCTAAAACTGCTCGTTTCTAACACGCCCCCACATATCTACCTCACTATTTGGAAATATTTGCATAATGCCGCCCAAATTTTTTCATGCAAAGAAAGAAGGCGTGGTTTCATGTAACCTGCATTTAGTGTTGAATCGCCATGATCATGGAGACACTGGTGTTTCTATGTGAAAGCAAAAGCACTTTTTTTGGCCTTCCGAAAGTAGATGCATTTTAGGAATCTTTAAGATTACTTACAACAGAATATCAATGCATTTTATGGATGACCGTTTCCTAGGAGAGGAGGTAATTCTGACTTGCTATGACAATCTGGCGCTTCTGAATCAGCTACTGTTTTGTTTTAGTTTAAGTATTTGCTACTGACTGTACAAATGCAGAGTTTTGCACATCGTGTGTGTGCGACCGTGATGAATATGGTTTGCAGCCACAATCCACGTTTAAGACAGCTGACGTCCACTGTGATGTATATCCCTCTCTCTCTCTCTGTCCCTCTATCTCGCGCTCTCATCTCTCTCTCTCTCCTCTATCTCGCTCTCTCTCTCGCTTCTCTCTCTCTCTCTCTCTCCCTCGCGCTCTCTCTCTCTCGCACTCTGTCACGCGACTCAGTTCCCCTTTCAGGCTCTGTCTTTACAATTATTTTGAAAGATGAAGCTCGTGATTATGTTAAGGGGCGTTACATTTCCGACGCATGTTTGTGGTGTTTGGCCAATCACAATGCACGGGGTCAGCTGGCCAATCAGAGCAGACTGCGCTTGTCAAAGTAGGGGGCTTTGTTGAAAACTACGTGTTTGTGAGAGGCGGGGCATAGAGGACTTACATTAATGTGCAGTATTTGAAAAATAATGTGGTTTTTGAACATTAAAGCATGTCAACATATTGTTACATCAAATACACAAAATAATGATATTTAAAAAGCATCATATGACCTCTTTAATAAATGATGCTATTTTTTTTTCTGTGATGGAACTTTTACTGTCATTTTTCATTGATTTAATGCCATATTGAACCATTATTAACCAAAGATTAACATTTTTAATTTCTTTAAAAAAAACAACAAAAAAAACTTAGTGACCACAAACTGTTAAACAGTAGTGTGTAACTTACAGGTGTAATGAATGCACATTGTGAGTGACTGTTATAAGACATGGATTCAATCACACAAGCACCATTATGTTATTCATTTAGGTGTATGTGATTCAGATGAACCATTATGCTTCATTCAGTGATACAGTTTTGAAGGATGCCATCTCCCTTAATAAGAGAATATCTGATATTGATTTATACAACAGTTCCATAAACAAGCAATTAATTTTGGGTAACTTACATTTCAGAAAATATTGGCCTGGTAGTTCATGTATTTGTGCTCTATCAACACAAATTGTTAGGCAAAGCGCAGAATGCAGAAAACACAGAAAAGTAATGCAAACAGTAAAAATATCCTGTTAGAAATATCAACTCTTTCAAAACACTACTGGAAAAGATAAGAATTATGAATACAGAAAAGAGAACAGTTTAGAGTCATTACATTAAAATGGCCCCCTATTTCATTTAGCTTGTCTGTTTATTGGCTTTTTTTCAATGGTATTTAATCTGCACATTCTGCGATCTGTTTGAGTGACAAAACTAACAGCTGAAAGGTTGCAGAACCTAATACAACAATCCTCTTCGTGTCAAACCTCTGCACAGCGCTGCCAGTTCACATTCTCTTATTCTATATCTACTCTCAGTTTACCCTGAACTTCAACTCGCTCTGCACTTCACAATTAACTTGTTTCTACATTTACATCTCAGAAAGATTCCCCTTGATATCTCAAGTACAACATGGCTACTGTATATTATGTAAGGCAAACGATCCCTGTTATCACAACCGTTTCTGTTTCTCCAGCTGCTCTACATGCATGAAGCTGTTTCTAATACAGTCTGCAGTTGACTTCAATGAGGCTTCATCAGTCCCTCTGGTCTCATTTCCATTCATAATCTGCACTACGCTTCTGTCACTCCCCTGCTGTTCAAGAATGTCACATGGTATGCCTGAGACATCATAGAATTAGTTTAACAAGTTACCCAATACCCAAAATATGCAGATAGGTAGCAATAAATCATATGTGTTTGCACTGCAATTACTGGATTTTGATATTTACAAATGCATTCACTATTAAATCTTTTACAGAAGTGTGACACTGCTCTTCACAGTCATAGCTGTGGTGGCCTTGAGTTCTTCTGGATGAATGTGTGTGGGTGTGTGTATTTGTGAGTGTTTATGTGTATTTTTATTTTTATTTTCAAGTGGTATATTTATTTTAAGGCTTAGTGTCTGTTCTCTTATAACCCATAAATGGTTTCTGTAAACATTCAGCTTGAGTGACTTGGTATAAAATCTCTGTCATGAACTCGCCATTTTTATCTAAAAGAAACATGGCAGCATGCTGTGAGAAGACCACCCAGCTCAAAGTAATATGTTACATGCTATTTTCATGAAGGATACAGACTGTAAAATAATGTTTACAAACTGTTAAATCATTTAAATGCAATACACACACCACACATTGTCATTTTTAAATAAAAAGGGCCCTAAAATATTCTTTGGAAGTGAACGTGAGACTTGAGTCCAGCAGACACATGAAAAATGTGAAAGTAAGAATGATCATTGCTTAGGTGTGCACTATGGTAATACATTTCCCTTTAGTGTCATCGTTACATTTCTAAGCAATGTTCTGTGCATTAAAGAGCAATAATGCAGCCAATCAGGAGACTTGAGAGTATTTGTATGAATATTTTATAGTATATTCACAAAAATTCAAGAGTGCCTCAGCAAACTTCTAAGGGATCTGCAGGATGATTTAAACGAAATAATCTTACTTAATTAAATTGTAACTAATAATAATAATATAAATAAATAACAACACTTTTTTGTTATTAAAGAACATAGAATTATTTAAACATTACCGCAAAAAAATAATTTGATTATTTGAAAAGAACTGACGGGATTTCTGTTAATAAAATTTTTTTTAAAAACTGGGCAACTTTGATAGTGACGAGGGCCAGCACTTTTTCTCCTTTATAGCAAGGTGCCAGATTACTAATCTACCTCCACACACCTTTTACACCATCTTTACTCAATTTCCTTTTTATTGAAGGAACCACAGTATAATTAACGCATTTGTTTTTAGTTAAAAAGGGCTTAATTAAAAAAATAGTTATTCCAAATGGTAACATAATATAGCAGGGCATCTGCAGGATTTTAAAAATCAAATTTAAGATTTTAAAAGACCTTTTTATGACACATTGCAGCCTTTAAACAATTTTTAAGAAAAGGAATGAGTCAAAAGTATCAATTATAATATTATTTTAAACAATTATTATCAATCAATTATTATATTCATTAAATAACATAAATATATCTTAGTCTTAGTCCATCTTGACTGGAAAATTGTCAATTTTTCATTCATTTTTGTTTATATTAGTGATTGTTCACATTGCACAGTGCACATCTTAATACAGTGAGCGGCCGGAAACTAGCGACCTCTCCTGGTTGGAGTTAGTATTAACATCATAAACTGAGAGCAAACTATCCGTGACTTACTTTTCCAATGTTTTAAACTTGATCATCCGAGTCTAATATGATCCAGCGGACCGAACTAAAAGACGTAGCGGGCCGCAGGTTGCCCATCCCTGTTGTAGATGTCCTTCACAGAAATTCAGCTGATTTCATCGCCACTATGTGGGCACTGCGCGCTATAGCATCACACTGTAAAGTTAGGAAAGAACATATCAGACGATACTTGTCATCTCTTCATAACTCAAAGGCTTGCATAGGTTAACATGACACCCGAATGCCACAAATGTTAATAGCACATAGCAGCCGTTGCTGCCAAAATCATTTTGACAGAACTCTTAAGGGTGCACAACAAACGTCACCAAAACGATAACATTAAATTGGTTTGCGTATATATAATATTCATATGCCAGATTTTTTTAAACATTTTTTTACACAGAGGGCATTAATCTAGATTCATACAGTTCGGTGCTTTTAATGTACGCCAACTATTCAAAAAAAGCACCTAGAAATCGTTGTTAAGGTAGTATTTACCGTGGCTCATGAATATTCAAATCGGGGCGCGCGCAAGGGGGCGCGGTCCGTCCGGCTTCGGGGAAACGGAAGCGGAAGTGCCGCCATCTCCTCGTACCAGCCGAGCAACAGCAGGGTCAGTACAGATGTTATTTGAGAAAGTAGCGCTATTATATTCGCAAAAGCGGTTATATGACACGTTCTATATGTAAATGCCGAGCACGACTCGAGGGGCGATAGTTGTGAAGGAAAACCGCTGCCGAGTCACTCTGTCACGCACTCACACGCGTCTCTTTATGAGTTGAGTTAGCATAGCGCGGCAGCTCACGTCTCTAGATGAGTGTTTTTAATTTAGCACCGTGACAGAGGCAACAGCGCGCCCCTTTACTTCCGTCTCCACTGACAATAACCCGCGGTCTGCTATTCGGCTGGATGTCTGGTGGTGTTTGAGAGGAAGAACAGAAGCTCAGCGGTAAGTAGCCTCAGCTAGCTGATCTCTAGTTGGCTTGGCAGTGATCTCTTTCTATCAGTTTGAGCCACGGTGGCTTGTTCGGTGCTGAAGTTACTTTAGAAGAGTTGTCTAACGGCTGGGAATACATGCTGTTTAATTTGTTAGCTAGGTGGAGGTCTAGAGAGGTTTGAGCAGATGTCTGTTACCCCCACTGTCACCTGCTCAGACAAAGATAAACAACACGCCACTTTAACTGATCTGATGCAGATCCTATTCACCAACCGTCAGATTTCACACACTTTTCCAAGCAACAGTTGTCGTAGATAAGTTCACTGAATGTTGCTTGTCACCTCATCAACTTGCTTTTAAAAACCACCTGTTGACCCCTGATTTTACTGTTTTGAATGGAGGTTGAAATGAAAGGTCTGTGGTCTCGTTGACAACAGTTCATTCAGACTTTTGTACTTCGCTCCTGACATCCTCAAGGCGGCTGTGGGACTGCTATCAGGGCAAAGCCTTATGCAACAGGGCTGCATGTTAATACACCCTATCATCAACCACTACTTATCGCCTGTTCTTCCTGGATTGACCGGCACTTAGAAGTACATTTTTAGTATATTTGCCTAAATGTAATGTCACTTTAATGTAGTCAAGGGTGCTAATGTAGTGTATTAGTTTATTATGAATAGGTCATTCTAGTAACTCCATTATTCCTGTGTTATACAATGTGTTTAATTTAATGTTAACCATGTAAAGCGTGACATGAAATAATAGTCAGGGGAAATTATTATTTTTTTAAATGGGACAGTTTATTGAACCTTTAGACATTGTGTAATATATATATATATAATATATAGATTATTAGTGCTGTCAGTCTATTAAAAAAAATGTACAAATTAATCGCACATTTTTCTGAAATTAATCGCTATTAATCCCACCTAACATTAAAGTTTTTAAATACACTTTTATATTGCAATAATTTCACATTCAATCTTCAAATTAATGTACAAACAACATAAAGTACTGTGATAATTGAGAGAAAAATGGTCCTTAAAATTCTTATTTTATATTTGATACATAATTGATGTATGGGAAATCAAATATACCTAAATGACTTCCATTCAGTAAATGTTCATCTTGAAATATTTATGGTATAACTGTTACTATGTTTACTTGATTAAAAAAAATCATTAAAGATTTCACGGTAAAAAGTACCACGACATGAAGGTGGGCATTTTTACTGCTAAAGGCTTTTTTTTTTACTAAAAATATAAGAGTTATCAATCAGAAGGCATGTAGTCATTTGTTCAACAACTTTTTCAGCAAAGTTTTGATCATACTGTTAATTTAGCATAATTTAGCATCAAATTACATAATTTGAAAAATCTATGTATCAAATATGATAGTAGGCTTTATAGGGTTAATGTGTCTGTGTGATTTGATGTTGATTGAAGTTATAGATGTTATGTTTTGTACATCACAGCAGGTGTTGAGCTTCAGCTTTGTTGTAGTTTCTCTAGCCCTACACCCAGCTGATATTACAAATGAGCAATGTACAGTGCCCTCAGGCACGGTCCGCTATTACTGCATTTTCTCGATTGTCAAAGAGTGGAATTGAATGTCTATTGTGTTTTTAAGCCAACACAGTGCTGCACCAGCTTTCCTCCCTGTATGTTGTACCTCCCGTCTAAATCTCTGTTCTTCTCGTAGATAATTCACCCCACATCTGTGCTTCTGGGCCCTCATGTGGCCGCCGTGCAGAGGTTTGGAAAAGTGGACAGGCTAAGCACTCAGAGACCCCGACCTGAGCACACACACAAAGAGAGACCGAGAGGGGGGGAGAGAGACTGACACTCCCAGGTATAGTACACTTCACAGACGCTTCCTGGAGCCAGACTCACACGTCATCAGATGCTCTTGTGTTTACAGGGCTTTTAGGTTGGGGAATTCCTGGGGCTGCACTTCCATGGTTACAGAGCGTGCACGGTACTGGAGATATTATGTTAGATTGTGTATTTTTTTAATCGATGGAGAGATGGATAGCATTTGAAAAGCAGCCAAAGCATTTCCTTTTTGTGTTTGGATAAATGTCCTGCTGGTGCCTCCTGGTCATTCTTAGATATGAAAGTTTGTTTCAGAGCTGATAACACTCCCTTTTGAAAAATGTGAAGGCTTTATTTGCCTTTGTACCTGTCCATATTAATGTTTTATTGACATTGCTTTACAATGTCCCAGATTTAGCAGAACCTGATAGCCAGCCTGTTGCAATGTCGACATCATCTCTGCGGCGACAAGTGAAGAACATTGTTCACAATTACTCGGAGGCAGAGATAAAGGTTAGACTTTTACCTTTGTAACCCAGCTTTCGTTCTCTCTTTTCTTCTTTTCACACTCTTCTCCAGCTTGGCCTTGAAACAGTCTTCTTATGCAAGTCTTTTAGTTCCTGGTAAATGTTTTGTACTTCTGCCCTTCATTTGTTTGACTGAATGAAACTGTAAGCAGTCATACAAAAGAGGCAGGAATTCATTCATTTGTTTTTATCAGTTATTTCAATTTAGGCTAAAAAAACTGGTGACCAAAAATGCTGAACACAAAATCTTGTTAAGAAATCTCGTCACATGTTTTTTTGCAGAGATTTCTTGCCAAAAGAGTGTCACAACGTTGGTCAGCGAAATAAGGCTATGTTTGGAATAGCATACTACTGTAATACTCTAGTCCATACTTTTTCTGTAGTGTAGTAGTTCGGTATATTTGCACAGTTTGCTAACTTTTTATTTTTCCTGTATTATAACGATAATCTGCTGTATTCTCTGAAACATGCAGTATATAACGGAGCATACTGCGTGAGATACGGTATACCATAATGCAATGTGCTGATCTTCAATTTCTAGTGTTATAAATTACCCGGAAGCCATAACAACTTCAATCTATTTTGTAGAACTGGGCACTTAAGTGGTATATACAGTGCAGTGGCAATTCTTAACCGGTTGTTTATCTTTTTAAATGTTTTTGTTTTGTTTATTTATTTTTTTCATTTTCATTTATAATTATTTTTAAAAAAATGTTTTACTTGACAGCACTAGCTGAATAAACATGCAATGTTATGCGGTCATGTAGCATAATTCTGTTTAAAATATTTCTAGTTGCACAACAGTATATGGTTTCACATACTTAAAAAATAGTAGGCAGCATACAATGTGTACTGCACTGTGTTCTGTAAGCATTAAAAGACACTTTAAGTAAAGTTCATTGAACTTTATTTTGTGTTTTCTCCAGGTTAGGGAAGCAACCTCTAATGACCCATGGGGTCCCTCTAGCTCTCTGATGTCAGAGATTGCTGACCTGACATACAATGTTGTGGCCTTCTCAGAGATTATGAGCATGGTCTGGAAGAGACTCAACGACCATGGGAAGAACTGGAGACATGTATATAAAGTAAGTTTAACGGTTTTACCCTTTCTAGTTTTAGATTTGGTATATGGGGCTATAAAAACAATCTGATTGTATTTTATACTCTCGCTTTTTCTCAGGCTATGACTCTTATGGAGTATCTGATAAAGACTGGTTCAGAGAGAGTGGCACAGCAATGCAGGGAAAACATCTATGCCGTTCAGACGCTCAAAGATTTCCAGTACATAGACAGAGATGGCAAGGACCAGGTACACACAAACAGGAAGTTATATTTATACACACATGCAAATAAAATGTGTTATCTCTCTTTCATTAAGGAAATAAAAGGAGAGCTCTCAGTGTTAGTTTTGAAGTGTCCTTCAACATGTTAGTAACTGTTCTCATATGTGATTCACACACTACAGCAGTCTCTCACTCAAGGTCTCTATGTGCAGTCAATTCAAACGCCCTGACTTGAAACCAAGGTCTTTCTCCCACTCACATTTAAACCACAAAAACATCAGCCTAATCTTCAACCCTCTAGGTTTTATTTTATTTTAGTCACCCCATTATTTTCGCATGCACTACCTCAAACTTAACTTATTTAATTTAATTATAATTTTTTTTAATTTGTTTAATTTTTAATTATTCATTCCGATGCTGGATAAAAATACATATTAGAATTGTACATGTGCTTTGTACAAAACAAAATAAGTTCATAGATAGTGAATGTAGCGTTACATTTTGTGTGTATGTTTCAGGGTGTGAATGTACGGGAAAAGGCCAAGCAGCTGGTGACTTTGCTAAAAGATGAGGAGAGGCTACGAGAGGAGAGGATCCATGCACTCAAGACCAAAGAGAAGATGGCACAGACCAGCAGTGGTAAGAACTAGAAGTGCTTTGCAGTTGGAGGGGCTTATGAAGGGGTCAGGGCGGACACTCAGGTGTTTGTCAGCACCCTTATAAGAATGCTTTGGCCGAGTCTGAAGGTTGGCAAGCATTTTGCTCTGGATGCACTTTTAGGGACCGATACTCCACCATCTATTGATGCATCATAATGGCTGTCATTTGACTCCTCCCTTAGCATCTTCGGCCCCTTCTGCTCCTGCTTTAGGGGGAGGACTGCACTCAGGAGCAGACGCTGAGCAGGCGTGGCCCCAGAGCTCTGGAGAGGAGGACCTGCAGCTCCAGCTGGCACTGGCCATGAGCAAGGAGGAGGCAGAGCAGGTAAAATCTCAGCGATCAGGTTTTCAGGCTGCAGGTAAAATGTAGTACTGAGGTGGTTCAGAGACAGGAAGATGAAAAGAGCTTTGTAGGCATGCTTAATGTGAAATTGGATTTTAGCAGAACTAGACGTAAGGGATAATGTGCGGTCAGCTGGTCATTAGTGCAGAATAAATCCTGACATGGTGATCAGATCTTCAAGGGTTAGTTCACCCAAAAATGAAAATTCTGTCATTAATTACTCACCCTCATGTCGTTCCACACCCCTAAGACCTTCATTCATCTTCAGAATACAAATTAAGATATTTTTTATCAAATCCGATGGCTCAGAGAGGCCTCCATTGACAGCAACGCCACCCAAACTCTCAAGATCCATAAAGGTACTAAAGACGTCTTTAAAACAGTCGACGTGACTACAGTGGTTCTAAAATAATTTTATGAAAATCCGAAAATACTTTTTGTGCGCAAAAACAAAACTAAAATAACTTTATTCAACAATTCTTCTACTCTGTGTCATTCTCATACGTTGTCCAGCGCTTCCAGGTTCTACGCCAGAACGCCGGCTCATTATTGGACTGCTCCTGCATCAGCATCCCACGCATGCGTCGTGCTGCTCACATGTGCAGCTTTGGCCAATAATGAGCCGGCGTTTGGGCGTAGAACACGGAGCTTCACTGGCTACGTGTTAACAGCATAAGGATAATGATGGAGAGAAGAGATTGAATGAATAAAGTACTTTATTGTTATTTTTGTTTTTTGCACACAAAAAGTATTCTCGTCGCTTCATAAAATTATTGTAGAACCACTGTAGTCACGTCGTCTGTTTTAACGACGTCTTTAGTACCTTTATGGATCTTGAAACTTGAGTGCGGTGCTGTTTTTAATCAAAAATATCTTAATTTGTGTTCTGAAGATGAACGAAGGTCTTAGGGGTTTTGAACGACATGAGTGTGAGTAATTAATGGCAGAATTTTTTTTGGGTGAACTAACCCTTTCATTTTGTGATAATGAACACTTGACTGTACGTTATCCTGCTTATTACATGGAAATTAATAAACAAATTGACATGTAAAGAAAGAAGGTAGCTCAGGAAATTGTTTGCCTGGGACAGTGGTCAATTATATACTTTAGTGGCCATTATATAAACATTTTTGACAGCAAAATGTATTCTATTCAAATCAAGTAGTCCAGATAGTCTTGTAATTAATTGCTCTAATGGACTGTGACTTTTGAAATTTATTTTTGCATACCATTATTGATTTTAGAACATGCCAGTGAGTTACAAGTTGTACTTACTAGGGGTGGGAATCACAGGTTACCTCACGATATGATACATGGCTCACGGTACCGATAATATCATGATACAGCAATTCTGCGATAATCGATATATTTCTAGACAATCCTATAATGATACATCATGATATATGTCTATGAAAACAAAATGCCTGTGAAAAGGTGCAGGTTCTCTCTATTCATTCAAATCCAAACTGCTGAAAATTCTTCAAAATTTGTGCAAAAATGAAAATTCTGTCATCATTTACTCACTCTCAAGTTGTTTTAAACCTGAATAAGTTTCTTTCGTCTGTTGAACATAAACGTTATTTTGAAGAATGTGGCTAACAGAGCAGTTGCTGGTCCCCAGTGACTTCCATAGTATTTTTTTCCCCTTCTATCAAAGTTAATGGGGACCAGCAACTGTTTGGTTACCCAAAATATCATCTTTTGTGTTAGCACAAAGAAAGAAATTAAAACAGGTTTGGGGACAACATGAGAGTGGTAAATAATTACAGGCAAATAATGAAGTTCTTGCATATCGCATGCTTTGTCGATTTTGTTTGTCCCATCAATGGTATTATAAAGCCGAGGTGGGTCCAGACTTTGGACTTAAACGTGGCTGGGGCATCTATTAATTTACTCACACTGCTGTTCGCCATCCCATTAAAAACCTCTTTTTCTTAGGCTAGTTAACTTACGTTCACGTTTCACTCATTCATGTATTGAGCGCCAACTCGAGGAGCCATGAAGTAGCAGCGCTGGGAGAAAGGAAATCTATATAGAGAGCCTTATTTTATTAATTAAAATATTGATAATTTGCGCCAGACTTTCGATTCTCGTATCGCACGGAGAAAGATAATGATATATTGCCATATTGATATTTTGTCCCACCCCTAGTACTTACATGTATATAATAATATAATAACGGTGGCTTCCCAATCAGAGCTCAACAGTGAGGTTTTTTTTCCCTGCTTGCTGGGTCGGACCAGTAGTTAAGATTGGCCTGGCAATATTTAAGTGGCACCCAACACAATTTTAGATTTTTATAAAAAAAAATTACAATTTATAGCATATATTTTATCATTTTTATTGGAATTTCAATTTATATTTTTATATTTACACTCACAATTTTTACACTTTTAATGTAACTTTTTTGTCATTTTTTAATTACATTATTATTATCATCTTTACATTATTATTATCTATTGCAATAAATTTTTTTCATAATAAATGATAGTAGTAATAATTGTATAATAATAATAATAATACAAGATGTTTACAAATTATAAAAAGGTGTGTACAAATGTAAAATGTAAGATATAGCACTGCCCCAATGGGTCAAGTGACGGTTCTGTCAACTGGCTCAACTCCCTCCCACTGGCCCCGGGCCATCCTTACTGTTGAGCTCTACTAATAATAACCATCTTTAAAGCTCCCTTAATCTGCCTTCTTCCCTAACTGCCATCATAAAATAGAAATATGGGCTGTTTCTCTAATAAAGTACAATAAAGCACATTAAACATTAGAGCCCGTCCTCTGCACAGTTTCTGCACATTTCCCCTCTCACTCCTTCATTCACAACTGTCCTCACCCTGCCCCCTCCTTCAGACTAGCAAAGACCCTCTGGAAGATGCAGAGCTCCGCTACGCACTCACAGTCAGCCAGGAGACTCACCAAAAGGTCAGGGAGCAAAAATTCATCCAGGTCACAGTGGATGAACCCTTCCTTTGCTATCCTCTTCCCTCTCAAATCACAGATCAGCCTGAAATAATACATACATCAGTTTGATCATGGAACTATTGAAATATCTAAGAAATATCTAGTAAGTGCTTTTAAAAAGGTTAACAATTTCCATTGTTCTTTTGTGTTGAGCTTACCTCTTGTTAATCATTTCCGCTGTTTGAATTCTTCTGAACAAATTGTTGACTTTTGCATGATGAAACCAATGAGTAATTTCAAAAGTACCTATAATTCTCAATAATTGTTCATTCTTTGTAATTCCACCAGAGCTTATCAATGCAAAATCAGAGTAGATGAACTGTCCTCTACTTCCAAATGTTGTTGATTTTTGTCTAACTCAAGCCGTGAAGCACAAATCTGAAGCTGGTGAGACATGGGAGTCAGGTTGCCACAGTTCATTAGACTCCATTTCCCATCAGCCCACAGAACTTGGTTCACTGTGATGATGTGACGGTGGTGTGTGATTGGCAGGAGGAGCGTCTGCGCAGGGGAGACGACCTGAGGCTGCAGATGGCCATCGAGGAGAGTAAGAGGGAGAAATCCAAGCCCGAGGAGGTGTGTGATTGTGTGCGATTGTGTCAGCAAGAGATCATGCTTGACAAGCTGTTCTTATAGGACGAGAGCGTGAGGTGTACACATGGTAGCGTGTTGTGTTACCGAGGGTTGCGTGTTTGTGTACCTGCCTCTCACTCTCCAAGAGTTACCTGCTCTGTCTGTGTCTCTCACCCTGCGTATGCGCTTTAGCACAACGATGTGTGTGAGCTTGTTTCACTTCCTCTAGAGTTTCCTCCTCCTTAACCATTTCGCCACACTAGCTATTATTGAACCACTTGCGAGTGTAAGTGTCTGTCCTCTCTGTACAAACAAGTTTCCCTCTCACACTTTTGCTTTCTCGCGCGCTCCTTTCCGATGAGGACGTTCTTATTGACATGTCTCTCTCTCAGTCGTCTCTGATGGAGTTGAGTGCCGTAGATCCATGGGGGGCTCCTGCGACGGGCTCCGCAGGACCCTCTCCTCCTCCCGCTTTGGCTTCTGCGTCTACCGCTGGGCCATGGGGCCCCGCTGACCCGTGGGGAGCCGCCTCCCCCGCCTCTCCCCAGAGTACTGACCCCTGGGGAGGAGCACCGGCAACAGTAGCCCCGGACCCATGGGGCGACTCGTCCTCTAGAGTGAACTCTGACCCCTGGGCATCCACAGGTGAGAGTGTCAAGGATGTGTCCTCCCAGTGTCCTCTGTGTCTTTACCCTGGCTTTTCCTCTTTATTCGTGGTGTCCTCTGATCCTTGACCTTTCCTTGTATCCCCTCCAGCTGTGACCCCTCCAAGTGCCGACCCTTGGGCTCCCTCAGTGGCTCCGGCCCCTACCCCGCTCTCAGGGTCAACCGATCCCTGGGCAGCGGAAGGAGCTGCCCCTGCCACTGACGGTCTGACCTCTGACCCCTGGAGTGGCTCATTTAAACAAACTAACGGCACAGGTATACTTGCGCATGTAAATGCATAGATGCACTTATCATAGGGGTGTCCAATCCTGGTCTGGCAGGGACAATGTCCTGCACTGCTTGGCTCCAACTAGTCTGAACATACCTGCTTGGAAGTTTCTAGTATCCTGAAGACTTTGATTACCTTGGTTCAGGTGTCTTTAAATGGAAGGCTGGAGCTAAACTCTGCAGAACAGTGACCCTCCAGGAGCAGGATTGGACACACCTGACTTGTCCAAAGATGGATTACATTGCCAGGGGTGCACATAAGTGGTCCGCAGGTCAACATGCGCGACCAAAATAAGAAATGCGCTGTGTAAATTAGTTCAGAGCGTGCATTTGCATACCGACATGGTTGACATGCACAGTTACCATTTTAGATCATATTTAGATCTTACTGTATAAGATTTCTATTCAAACTGAAAGCATAAATCTAGGCTACCCGCTAACGTTTTCAAAGCACAATGCAAAACTGTTACATTTCATTCACTGACACTCTACAATCGGAAGCGCAAATACTTACTTGCCGGCAACCCGCCAAAATAGAAGCTTGCTGATTTTAAGTTTGAAAATTAAAAA
Organism: Sinocyclocheilus anophthalmus; assembly: GCA_018155175.1. NCBI lineage: Eukaryota > Metazoa > Chordata > Actinopteri > Cypriniformes > Cyprinidae > Sinocyclocheilus > Sinocyclocheilus anophthalmus. Next base: position 88,203 of record JADLZN010010329.1, read on the forward strand.
TTCAAATAATACAATTTAAAAATAATAATAATAATAATTAAAATATTAGCATTTTATTTTTTAAGTTTACTATAAAATAATTGTATTTGTATTTAAAACTCCCTTTTTATTTTTAAATAAAATACTATCACACTTTATTATTTAGTTTATTATTTTATTTAAAAATAACTAAATAAAGTGCAATAATATTATCAATATTATTAATAAATTTTTTATAGTTATATTTGATGGGTCACACCATGTACCATGTGAGGACCAAACCAAATCCCCAGGTTATCAAATGAGAACCAGGCTGAAAAACTTATGTGCACCCCTGTACATTGCCTTAGACACAACAGTGTGTTTGCTGGTAATTCTCACACATTTTTACTCTATGCTGCCCACACTGCAGCTGAAAAGGTTTTGTACTTTATACTGGTGTATTGACTCTTTGCTAAGCCCCGCCCCCTTGGCTACTCTTGTTCGTTTACACAGGCATTACGGAAGGTTTCACAAGATGATCTGGAGATTTCCAGAAATAAAATGGATAATATTGTTATGTGGGCTGGAAGGAACTGCAATGTTGAAGTGTTTTATCTGCTTTTTCTTGGGGAATTTTTTTTTAATGAACTGTACATTTTCACTATCTCTGAGAAACAACAGTCCAGAAGTCAGTCATTTCCAATGGAGAGTAGATTGCAGATATTGGTTGATAGCATGTATGGTGCATCCCTAAATAAAATAAATAAATGCTTGGTAGTATTTGTCAGTAATGTGTTTAAGGCGGGGCTTAGCAAAGGATCAGTTGGACAGCAATCCTGTTTTTTTTTGTTAGTCATGTTAGATTGTATTGTTAAACCATTTACATGTAATTCTTTTTGCCTCGTTCTTTTTTCCATTCACAGCAGATCCAGAGAGAAGAGGCTCCTTAGTGACAGGAGGTGATACTGGAGGTGGAGGCAGCACAGGCTCTCCGGTGCCCTTTGATCTTTCATCGCTCAGTTCCTCCTTGCCTGTTCGAAAAACACCAGAGTCATTCTTGGGTCCCAATGCTGCGCTCGTGGATTTGGACTCGCTAGTATCATCAAAACCCAAACCTAAACAACCACCACCGCCAAGCATCTCCTCCACATCTCACAACCCCTTCCTACAGACGCAGGGTATGAATTTAAAATAGACCACATTTAGAGAGGAATTAGGTTTTGTTTAACCCTCTAACATTAGTTTTCTCCTTTTAATTTAGGTCCCTCCTCAACAGGTATGGGAGTAACTCCGGGCAGTACCATTTCCAGTAGAGGGGTGTCTCCGACCCCACCTTCTGCTTCTAATCCTTTTGGCGCGACCCCGATGGCATCCATCTCCCCTCAACCTTCTTCGCTCAGTCTAAGCCAGCTCCGCACGAGCCCCATTCCCCAGAATCCTATGCTGGGTCACATGCCTCCACCAGCAGTGGGAATGGTTCAGCCAGGGATGGGCATGCCAGGAATGGGGGTCCCTATGGTGGTCCCTGGTATGGGCATGGGAATGGTACAATCCAGCCCAATAGGCATGCCTTTTGGTGGAATATCACCCATGGGTTCTGCAGGAAATCCCTTGCTAATGGGCCCCGGAGGCCCTGCGCAGCCTGCACTGATTTTGGGCGGTCCATTGGGGGTGGGCGGAGTAATGGGAACAGGAGGATCCATGGGAGGTGGAACCACAGGCGCAAGCACCAATCCTTTCCTTCTTTGAGAGATTTCACAAATCCTGTGTGCCCTGTCCACTCAACAACCAATCCAAACCTGCCCTACCAACACAAACAGTTTGTGTGTGACAAAAAAAAGAAATGTGTGTACATCTCTATATTTAATGAAAAAGTAAAAACAAAAATGTTATTTTCTTTCACAAAACAGCATTTCAAAAAAAAAAAAAAAAAAAACTTTTCATTTTATTTTACACAGTATTTGAAGTCTATTTATTTCCCTATTAGTTAAATTTTTTCTTTGATAGACATGGATGATTGGTGGGTTCATTCAATGAATGCAGGCTGTTAATATTGTTATATTATTAGGATGATTGTTATTGTTCAGAAACATGAAGATAAAGGAGGAGGAAAACAAGCCACTAATGAACTCAATCATACACCCCTTTCTCCCTCTTTCATTGATGACCCTCTGATGAAAGAGTGCATGAAGGATGACTGTGACGGGCTTGCCCTGAACAGACAGAAAAATTCAGCTGTCTGTTTTATTCACAGCTCTAGTAAAAATCATTCAATAGATGTATTACTTTTAATTTAATGTGTAATCTTGTAATTTATTTTAATCGTATGTCTCTGACTCCTGGGATCAATTAAACCAAGGAAAATCGCACTGGAAATTGCCATTGAAACAGATGCCTGCTTGGTCTCCTTTGACCACCTGTGAAATTTCAGTCTACGTCACGTGGTACACATGAAGAGATGCCCTGTGTGTGTGTGTGTGTGTGTGTGTGTGTGTGTGCGCGTGTGGCGTGTGTATGAGAGAGCGTGTATGATGTGTGCATTGGTTTCACTCGGTCCTCTGCTGTGCTTCTGATGGGGATTCGTCGGCATAGTCTCACTTTCAGCACTCTTAACTTGTTATAAAGGTCCTTCTTTTCACACATTTATTTTTGCAGTCGTAAGAATCAAAGCATTAATTCGACACCTGTTCACATGAGAATCAGAGCTTGTCTTTACATTTCACTTCAGCACCTTTTTTCCTTGAACATTTACACAGAAAATGGGAAAGTGTCAGCGCTTCTGAATCTGAAAAAGAATTATCTGAGTGATCGTATGTGAAATCATATAAAATTGGGGACAGAATGACATGATCCATGCTGTTAATCTTTATTTACTTTGAATGAATTATTTTATATATGAAAATTTTAGAGATTTTTCTCTATTATTGGCTATGGTCAAAAATTGTGTGGTGTTGACCGTGAACATTCACATTGAAAAATAAAATGGAGGGGGAAAAAAATCAAAGAAAATAAAAAAAACAAAATAATTCCACACAAAAAAATTGTCCAAGCTTTTTTTGTTGCATTGGTTTGCTTTTAAATTGCAATTAAAATGATGGACATTAGACATTTCCTTTTATTTTTTGTTTAATTGGAGACAGACGTTAGCTCCCCAAGGGGATTTGCCATGTGACAAAGTGTAATAATATAAAGCAATAAATGTCATAATTGATTTCAGTCAAAGTACACCCATATGTATTGTCATAATATACCTCAGTGTACTGTTAAACTGCATTTATTCGACCACAAATTGTTAGTGTACATGCAATTTAAGATAATTTCATTGGTCTTTCAATAACTATTGAACTGACTAAAGTGTCAAAAAAAGCCTGTATCAATGTTCAACAAAAACCGAGCCATTGTCAACTGGCTAAAGCTTTGGAAATGCTAATGTTATTTACATTGTAATATGCTGATGTAAAAGGCAGCCTGGTGTGGATTGATCCACCCCAACGTTCAAGGTCTGGAGCAGTTCAGGAAAAAAACCTGATAAATATTTTGAATTGTACGTTTTGGTTAACCTGACAATTTAGTGTTGGTTATCATTTGTCTCCAGCACTTCAACATACAGTTGACTATAGCAGCACCATTGTGCCGTATCTATCATAAGGCAGAAGTGAACTGAAAGGAAACAAACAGCTGAATGATGATCATTGTTACAATGGTGCTGCTCTTGTTCCACATACAAATGAAAAGGGATGAATGGGTTAGCCTCACTTCCTTTTTGACAGACTCGTGCCTCAATAATTAGCTCATGTTTTCTTTACTGTGTATTTATATGTATATCGGAAAACTAAATTATTCAATCAATGAATCCCAATCAAAATCATCCTGGATTTCCTCACTGTTGCCTTTCTTGAAGTGTGGATGTCCTGTTGGGGACAGTGGTTGAGTTTGAAGTGCTGCATAAAGACAATGACATCATATTAGGATGCTTGAGCAATTCGACCAACATGGCGACACTCATTTCCTTTCTGAGTGACAATAGGGGCACTTAAATAGATCATACACAAAATGAAAAATCTATCATCATTTACTCACCCTCACGGCATTTCAAACCAATACATTATCTTTCTTCTGCAGAACATTACAGAATATACTTTGAAAAATGTCTCTGTATTTTTTTGTCTGTACGATGAAAGTCAATGGGGTCCAAAACAGCATTTAGACCTGATTGACTTTCATTGTGTGGGTAAAAACAGTTCAAACTTTCTCCAAAACATCTTCTTTATGTTCCACAGCAGAAAGCAAGTCATGGAATGGTTTGAAACTACATTAGGGTGGGTAATCACATGACAAAACTTTAATTTTTTGGGTGAACTATCCCTTTAAGTTTAGATGCACAGTGGACCTGTAAGGATTTAAGGGGGCTGTCGACATACCGTTAGGAGTCAGTGGCTGGCTTGTGGTGGGCTGCAGCCCCGGGGATCTCTGTGCTGTCTGGTTCTGGGTGTGAGGGGTCAGGATTCTCCTGGGACTTTGGATGGGAGGTTCACCAGTACCAGGAGGGAGTTGGGAGGAGTAGATGAGTGGAGATGGTTGAGTTAAACTAGCCAGGCTGGGAAGGTTAGTGGTCGGCATATTGATAGGAGGTGGGGCCATTTGTCCAAAAGAGGAGGGACCACCAGAAGATGAATTAATGAGACCCTTCTGAGTGAAGAATCGGTTGAGTGAATCACATAGTGAGGTGAAGAGCGTCGAATCCAACGCCCAGTCACAGAGCTCGGCCTGACGCATGCTCTCTACCAGGTCTGCATGAGAACAACACAGATAGAGACACTTAATAAATCTCCCCTACAGTGATGTACAGCAGTTTTGTAGTATTTGGATGCATTCATAAATTAACAAACCTTTAAGCAACATTACGCACATAATTTTTGCCATTCATTTAGATGGTTCATTCAGATGGTTCATTCATGGATGAAGTCCATTCATTTAGATGGTTCATATTAATAAGCTGGTTCAGAAAATGCAACCATTATCCTTTTTTCAGCTAAATTAATATTTAGGTAAAAAGTGTTTTATTTTTTTATTTTCTTTGATTCAGTTACATATACTTTAGGGTTCCCACACTTAATGACCAATGAATTTCCAAGGCCTTTTTTTAGTCGTTTGTGATGAACAAATTCCAAAATGGTCACATTGAAACTAAACTGTAAATCCAGAGTGGAAAGTGAAAGCATGTTGTGCATTATAGATCTCAGTGTATGGTTGAGTACTGACCAGGGTGACTGGTGAGATCAATGTTAGCCCAGTCCAGACTGTTAGCAATTCTGAAACTCTCTCTCAAAGAGTCAGCGTTACTGAACCAATCTGCAGGAACAACTGAAACAGAGAGAATGAGAGGATCGGGTCATCAGGACACTCTCATCCCATCAACTCCTCACTACTGAGCAGTTACACTCACCATTACTGTGTAGCAGCTTGTCAGGCTCAGTGTTGGAGTTTGGATGAATGTTAGAGTTCTGGCTTGGGTTTAGGTTGTGGATAAAACTAAAGTTAGTATTGGGTGTATTTGGGTTGAAGTTGCCATTGGTATTCAGGGTTGGGTTAAGAGCAGGGGTGGTGGTATATTGGTTAATATTAAGGTTTGGACAGGGGCAGGGGGAGAGAGGAGGCAGGGTTGGCGTGTGGAGCGGTGTACTGTCATGTGTAAGTCCAAGTAAATTGGCAACATCCGCTATGAGAGAGAGTGAGAGAGAGATTCTGAATCATTAAGCTCACCTACACTGTCACATCTTATACCAACTTCATTCTAAATCAAAATTGATTCTGAAGTAAATGATAAGCTAAAGGAAAAGAGTTGCACAATCGATTTACTTACATTGTGAGGTGACTCTCTGTCTCACAGAGCGACAGAGGGACTGGAAGGAATTGTACAGATCTGGTAGGTTCAAATCAGCAAAGGAGAATCGGAAAGGGGGATCAGCATGAGGGTTTGAAGGAAAAGATGTAGCTATCGGGATGCTTGGACGCTGCTGCGGAAACAATGTTTGCAGAGATTAATTTGAGAGTTATTTGGATAAACATGTTATATTACAACTTAAAAGAATAGTTCAGCCAAAAATGAATGAAAAATGAAATTGATTTACTCATCCTCACACCCTAACGCCAACTTATTTTCTTCCAACATCATTTTCTTTCATTGATTGTATTGTGTATTGTAAAAAAGCAAATACAACATGAATAGAATCGAGCATTCAAGCAGCTCTTTTCCACAACAACAATTCATAGGGGTTTAAGTTCCAACAAAGTCTTTTTCAGTCCACACTAGGGGCCAGATTTACTACACAGGACAAATTCATGTGAGACTGCAATGCCATAAAAGCACAGATTGGAGTGGAACGTTCTGCTGACAATGTGAAAATTAAAGAACACAGATGCAGCCAGTGCATTTGCATAATGACCAACACAATCTCATATTAAAAGCAGGGCAAATTAGCAACTATCACAGTCATGTCAAGCGCAAAATGGGTTAAGACATGTTTTTGTGGGGCGAGTGAAAGGGAAGCTCCTATAAAAGCATAAGGTCAGCTGAAAAAGTAACTGTCCACATCTTTTAATTGCTAATTTTTCACTGCGTGTCTTTAGTAAATCTTGACAGTAATTTTTTAATGCCAAAAGAGGGTTTGTGCTGGTGCAAGCTGTCTATAAACTGGCAATATCTCCTTTAGAAAATGGCACCTCTGTTTGATGTCAATGTCATTTGGTTACGTTATATGTGAGAACCAAAGACAATAATGGCATCGAAGCACCACTTTTGTAGATCATACGACTGTAAGCTGGCATCTGTTTTGTAAATGATGGTCTGGATCTTATTGTGAATGATTCATCCATGTCATCTTTCAGTAAAAATGACAGGCTTCTCTCTGTGACACATTATTGTGTTCACTTTTAAACCTCACCCCTGCACAATCGATTGCAAACTTACATTAATTTACGAGTGCAACACCAACATCACCAAATCCAATCAACAACCAATGGACAGAGTCCCCACTCAACATAGTCTTTTCGGTATTTTGTTACAGATGTACCTCACAATATGGAAGAAAATATTGGTTGCTACTTTCATTTCATCTCGACTTTAAGCAGGACTTCGGAAAACTTGTAATATAGCACACAAATCCTATGGACTACTTTTATGATGCTTTTAGCACTTTTTAAAGCTTGACAGACATGGCCACTCTGGTACAACTGTCTTCTTTGTATTCCATGGCTAAAAATAATACCATACAGGTTTAAAACAACATGATTGAGAGAAAAGAATGACCTTATTTTCAGTTTATTTGAACATGATTTCTCTAAGATGATGCATGCATTCAAATTCCCTATAAATGAAAGTAATTCTGAAGTCTACCAGTCACTAGCTCTCTTTTGTTTACCTCACACTCTCATTTCCTCATTCTTAGACCTCAAGCTCTGCTATAAGAGGATCTTAATCCTTAATAGAAATAGAAAAGCAGAAGAAATGACTTTTGAACCTTGCAAGGAGGGGGAGAGAACATGCTTTTGGTGTCTGGCTGAGGTGGGAGGAGCTCTGCTTGACTGACAGGCACTTGGGCCTCAGAAGAAGGAGCCTGAAAGAGGGATGTTGGTGAGTGAAATACTGATCTCACAGATGTGATGACAATGTTTCATGTGACATACTCTTACATCCTCCTCTTTAGGATAAGGACGTTTGACTCCTCTGGGTTGAGTTGAGTCAGGTGGTACATCCATCGTCCAGTATGACCCCTAAAACAGGTGATTATTTTAGCTTCAGCATTAGTAAGCAAAAGAGTGGATTTGAGAGTGTTAAAACAGTTAATAGCATGGCAATAATAATCTTTCCTATTTAAACTGAATAAACCTCATTCATTATTAATGAACAAATTAATAAAATAATTTGGCTACATCACCTTCCCAGGATCGCTCTGTGGTCGAGGAACTTTACGGAAACATTTGTTAGGGACAAATTGTGTCGAATTGAGTTCTAGGAGAAAAAACAGAGATGTGTCTATACATAATGTACAGTATATATATATGTATTGGACATGCTGTACATTACTGTACAAAGGTTTGGGGTCAGTAAGATATTTTTTTTTTTGAAGAAGAAATTATTACTTTTATTCAGCAAGGATGCATTAAATTAATCAAAAATAACAGTAAAAAAATGTTACTGTTCTTTTGAACTTGCCATTTGTCAGAATCTTGAAAAAATGCATTATGGTTTAGTTTCCACAAAAATATTAATCAGCACAACTGTTTCCAACACTGATAATAATAAGAAAGTTTCTTGAGCAGCAAAAAGCATATTAGAATACTTTCTGAAGGACACTGAAGACTGGAGTAATGACTGCTGAAAATTCAGCTTTGCCATCACAAGAATAACATTTTTAAATATATTAAATTAGAAAAGTTACTTTAAATTAACATAATATTTCACAATATAACTGTTTTTTTCAGTTTTTTTGATCAAATAAATGCAGCCTTGGTGAGCATAAGAGACTTCTTTGAAAAATAACGGTAGTGTATATCTCAATCTTTATATCATTTCTATATAATATAATCGTTTTCTAAAATCTGTTTTTAAACATGTCCAGATTCCTCAGATAATCAGCACCATTTCCAGTTAAAGAGCATCACATATCATTTAACTTTACCCGTGAAGTAGAAGAGATTGCAACACATTTCCTGTATGTCATTTTACATTGACAGAAAATCTGTTATAAATCTGTGCGGTGAGTCATACACAATTTTTAAGTACACAGTAATGAAAAGCAGCCTGTTCACTTTGACACCTCACTAAAACACAGAAGCTTTATTTTGATGGTAGGATATGAGGCAAAACCAGCTCCCCAGAAATTCAAGTCAGTGTTATATCTATCAAAAGGGAAACTGAGCTGCTGGACAGTAGAAACGTCATGTTTACTTGCTCCATGGGCTCAGTGAGATTCATTCAGGGCTCTGAAATCAAACATCTATCAAAGTCAATGGTGATAGTTCTTTTGGTCAGTGGCATATATCGATGGCAATTCTCTAAATGACTCAATAACACATTTTCCTTGTACCTTGAATATTTTTTTAAGATATATTTTTAGTATAGTACTTTTAAAGTACAAATATCAAATATACTTTTTTACAAATATCAAACAAAATATATTTACAAATAAAAAAAAAATCTACATTTTTTAAAGGGGTCAAAAAATATTAAACGTTTTTTTTAGGTGTCGCAACTAACCTTGCCTTGTCAAAAAGACAACATGGTCAAATTAGTGATATTTTTAAAGGGGGGGGGGGGCCATAATATATAATATAATATATAATTATATTTCACAATAATTTCTTTCTAAAAGTATTACTTCAATAAAGGTGTAAATTCAAACCACAGTGCTTGTTCGAGCACAGCTACATACACAACTATGCCTCAATCCACTATTTAGCACGAGGAAGTAGTCATGCAGTGGTCTGGCCTTTACCTTCCATCCTCTTCCTGCTCTGCTGTAAAAAGGAAATGTGTTGCTGATCCATGTGTAAATATCATTCAAACTCATCTTCATTTCAGGAGCAGAACTTATCGCCATGGCTATCAGAGTGGCGTAGCTGTGAGGGGGTTTCACTTTGGAATTAGTTCCAGGGGACGGTGTAGGTATGGGAGGGAAGTCCTTCTCTTTTCCTCGTTCTTTCTTTCGTTCCACTCTTTCTTTCCCTGATCGCAAAGTGCTGATTCCAAGCTGAGGAAGCCAGTCAATGCTGGTCAAGCTAGAGTCCAGTTCAGAAGCCATGCTGAAGGGGATATCTGAGGTGCAGAGAAAACAAATAATAACTGTGTTAACCCGTGCAGTCCAGCTAAGCTGTGAAACCAACTAAATAATGCCATACGCAGTTGCAAGACAATATGAATTACAAGTATGTTGCAATAGAAATCTCAATCCTATTTAAAACTCATTAAGTAATGGTTTGACAAAGAAACAGAAACTTAAAAGCATTAAGAGTTACTGCACACTGTATGGATCAAACGTTGGATACACTTTTAGACCTATTATTTCGAAAATAGCCTACTATAAGAGAATAATCTGTGTGTTTAAGTATAAAAGATGAGTGAAAACATACCTCTGTTCTCTCACAAGGCCACAGGCTTCACACTGTGTTAATTTTTAATGCTGTCATCTGTTGCACAGAGGCATCTGAGGGATCTCAGTAAATGCTTATTTTTCTTTCTTCTTTCTTGTCTTATGTTTATCGCTGCATTCATTCGCTACCCGAAGCGTCTAAGTTAACACGTTTTGTATGAAATTTCTGTTTGGGAGAAGAAAAAAACTGTCGGAAAAAGTTTCTGTCTGCGTTGAACGTCACACACTCCACCCTTCATTTGACATTTGAGAACTCTGTGTGTTTCTCCTCCTCCCTTTCGTTCTCTCCTCCTCTCATGACTGCACTTGTAGTGTTTTACTGGTGAGTAAGTTCCTGTCTCTCTGCTGAAATAGGAGAGGAGTGACGCACCAGGCGGGAACCCTCTGTAATAATTTCCATTCTGATTTTCTTGGTCCTCTTTGCATCCTGGTGGATTTCACACTTGGCACACATGTGATAATGCAGTGAGGAAAATAACATTTCAACACCATATGCATAATCAAGAGGCTGACACGGCAAGTTTTATTATTGTATACTAATGAATGTACCGAATATAATCATTTGGTAATGCTTTACAGTTAGGTTTTATGCATTAATATCTCTTTACATGTAAGTTAATGTGAACTAACAATGAAGTATACATTAATTTGAATTTATACATATAATACACATTGAAGTTGTATGTTAAAATATACATTGTTAATGCTTTATGATCAAACATGAAATAATAATGAAAAATAATATATTCATAAATTAAAATTAAACTAGATTAGGAAATGTGGTAACATTTTACAGTAAGTTTCCATTTGTTAACTGCATTGATTAACATCAACTAACAATGAAAAATACTTTTTATAAACATTTATTAATCTTAGTTCATTTTAATTGTAACTGTTAATATTATATAATGGACCTTAGCTAACATGAACTAACAATACAAAGTTGTATTTTTATTAACTAATGTTAACAAATAAATACTGTAACAAATGTATTGCTTATTTTTAGTTAATGCATTAACTAATGTTAACATGCAAAACATTATTTTAGCATTACCAAAAACTCTTCTTCTGACACAGAATTGTAGAACCCTTTGAAGAATTCTCGAAATTTCAGGTATTTATTTCTTTGTAAATAATTTTATTTGAATACACAAAAGCTCAGAGCTCACACGAGTCCAACAGGTTCAAAGAGCGGTTTGTGCCTGATTTCCAAAGTAATTTATGTAATTATGTCTGCAGGGTGTGGTGTGGCCCTAGAGAGAGCTGAAGAAGGCCAGCAGGCCTGTATCAGGGGAGGGATGAGCCAAGAGCTTCTGGATCTGTGTGCAAAAAATGAAGGAGGACAGGTCAGAACATGAACAGAACAATAGCCAAATGCAAACGTAATCACTACAAAATCTCAACCACCTCAGTATGCATTAAGATTTCAAATTTCTTAAATAGAAAAGATCCTAAATTTGAATTATTTTATTTTAATTCAAGAAACTTCATAAACATATTTAAATTGTACATGTCTTGAATAAATATATATATAAAAAAAAAAAATTATATATTCTATATATATATATAATATTATACAGTGGGTACGGAAGTATTAGACCCCCTTAAATTTTTCACTCTTTGTTATATTGCCACCATTTGCTAAAATCATTTAAGTTAAATTTTTTCCTCTTTAATGTACACACAGCACACCATATTGACAGAAAAAACACAGAATTGTTGACATTTTGCAGATTTATTAAAAAGAAAAAACTGAAATCTAAGTGGTCCTAAGTATTCAGACCCTTTGCCTCAGTATTTAGTAGAAGCACCCTTCTGATCTAATACAGCCATGAGTCTTTTCGGGAAAGATGCAACAAGTTTTTCACACCTGGAGTTGGGGATCCTCTGCCATTCCTCCTTGCAGATCCTCGCCAGTTCTGTCAGGTTGGATGGTAAACGTGGTGGACAGCCATTTTTAGGTCTCTCCCAGAGATGCTCAATTGGGTTTAAGTCAGGGCTCTGGGTGGGCCATTCAAGAACAGTCACAGAGTTGTTGTGAAGCCACTACTTCGTTATTTTAGCTGTGTGCTTAGGTTCATTGTCTTGTTGGAAGGTAAACCTTTGGCCCAGTATGAGGTCCTGAGCACTCTGGAGAAGGTTTTTTCGTCCAGGATATCCCTGTACTTGCCGCATTCATCTTTCCCTCGATTTCAACCAATCGTCCTGTCCCTGCAGCTGAAAAACACACCCACAGCATGATGCTGCCACCACCATGCTTTCACTGTTGGGACTGTATTGGACAGATGATGAGCAGTGCCTGGTTTTCTCCCACATACCGCTTTGAATTAAGGCCAAAAAGTTATATCTTGGTCTCGTCAGACCAGAGAATCGTATTTCTCACCATCTTGGAGTCCTCCATGCGGGCTTCATGTGTCTTGCACTGAGGAGAGGATTCCGTCGGGCCACTCTGCCATAAAGACCCGACTGGTGGAGGGCTGCAGTGATGGTTGACTTTCTACAACTTCTCCCATCTCCCGACTGCATCTCTAAAGCTCAGCCACAGTGATCTTTGGGTACTTCTTTACCTCTCTCACCAAGGCTCCCCCGATAGCTCAGTTTGGCCGGATGGCCAGCTCTTGGAAGGGTTCTGGTCGTCCCAAACGTTTTCCATTTAAGGAATGGAGGCCACTGTTCTCTTGGGAACCTTAAGTGCAGCAGATTTTTTTTGTAACCTTGGCCAGATCTGTGCCTTGCCACAATTCTGTCTCTGAGCTCTTCAGGCAGTCCTTTGACCTCATGATTCTCATTTGCTCTGACATGCACTGTGAGCTGTAAGGTCTTATATAGACAGGTGTGTGGCTTTCCTAATCAAGTCCAATCAGTATAATCAAACACAGCTGGACTCAAATGAAGGTGTAGAACCATCTCAAGGATGATCAGAAGAAATGGACAGCACCTGAGTTAAATATATGAGTGTCACAGCAAAGGGTCTGAATACTTAGGACCATGTGATATTTCAGTTTTTCTTTTTTAATAAATCTGCAAAAATGTCAACAATTCTGTGTTTTTCTGTCAATATGGGGTGCTGTGTGTACATTAATGAGGAAAAAAAAAAAAAAAACTTAAATGATTTTAGAAAATGGCTGCAATATAACAAAGAGTGAAAAATTTAAGGGGGTCTGAATACTTTCCGTACCCACTGTATATATATATAAATGCAGACATAATACACACAAGAAAAAAATCAGATGGATTTAGAGTCCCGTGAGTATGTGATGATGATGAATTAAAATATGGCTGACAGAGAGGTGGACAGGTACCTCTTTAAAGTTGGGGTGCTTGGCATCCTGCACTAGTTGTAATAAAACTCCCTCTGTAGTGGTGAGAAACGCCCCACTCTGCTTCAGTCGTGACAGTGCAAAAAGACGATCTGTCTGACTGAAAATAACAGACAGATATGTATAGAAAACCCTGAGAATCACTTAAGAATTGGCTCATAGGACACAGCAGATTGTACACAACCACCTCAACAAATGAACATATATCTGTAAGCAAACACTGTAAAATTCCTCCTGTTTCTATAGACATTTAGAAAAAGCTTATAGATGCCATCCATCAATTGACTTGAGTTTGTGTTTGAAAAGATGTGGCTGTAGGTCAAGATAAGGAATGTAGAAGTCTTGTGTTTGCAGTGATTTCAACATAATTTATCACATAGCGCCAAGATACATCAATATAAAATATCACAATAGTTTTCCATTTTGTATATTTTAAAGAAAATTATTTCTATACCTTCGAGAGGAGACAGCATCTGCTACAATATGAACCTCCATGCCTCGCTCTACAAGATCATAGGTTGTACACTACAGCAGAACAAGAACCCTAACGCTTTAAAACTGTATGACAATAAAGTTATACAATATAATAAAGGGCATGATCAAGAGATAGTAAAAGTGCCATGGCACCAGTTTAAACAGTCATTTGATGTTACCGCAATGCACGCTTGAGCCTCGATGCCACATAGTATGACTTGCTGAGGGTCTCCCAGGCTCTTGAGTGCGCTCTCCACACTCTCCGTCAGCATGGAGAAACTGGTCTTTGTATGAGGCTTCAAGCCCTCGGCCCCCAGCTCAGGAACAGTGGGGCCCAAACCTTTAGGGTACTGCTCAGTTAAAATCTGAGGGATGCTTAAGATTCTACATGCCTGGAACAGAAACATAATTAATATTATGTTATTATTAATATTATATGAATGCAATATTAATGAGATTTAATAAGATATTAATAAGACTTGGATATTATTCTGATATTCCTCACTTAACACACATGATCCTCAGAGGTCAAAACAGACTTAAGACAATAAGAATTAAACCATTTTTATTGAATGAATGTACAATGTTTTGTTTCAATAATATTTTTGATAATAATGATTTGCTTTTATCAGAGTTTGTATTAAATATATTTAGATGTTATCAAAGACTACTTCATTGTAGCTGATTGAGTTAATTTCCTTTGGCAGTAGTTTAAAAAAAACAAAAAAAAAACACGCGTGACTATTTTTAAAAAATTCCATTTCGCTTTTTCTAATCATATCAAATCACAAATGCAACAAAATTCACCAAGTTTCTTACCATTCCGACAAATTAATAAATCAAAAATCGAATTCAAAATTAGATAGAATGGATAGAGACAATGCATAGAAAATCAGCTGACAAGATGCAGTGATGACGGCGCATTTAATATATAGGTGACTATAGTATGTTGTATGACAACTGCAGCAGTTTTGATAAACTGAAGGTGCTGATCTTACCTGTAGCAATCTTGCGGCATTGCTCACGATGTTTGTGAACTGGAAAATAGTGGGTCTGAACTTCTCCTGTATGTCACACAGTAGCAGAACTGAGCCTTTGGTGGACAGCCTGCCAATTCTTGCCACTGCAGAAACAAACAGAGCAATTATATCACACGTGAATCACCGTGTCTTTGTGCATACACTGTAATAAAGTGGTTCTCAATCAGGGGGCCTGGGAAAACTTCCATGGGGGCCCCAATATGTTTTAAATTGATTTCAATTTAGTTATATTGATATAATCTTAACTGAAATAATAAAACACTAAAAATAACTTTGTACAACATGAAACTGACAATATTTTTGTTTTATTACAACAGAAGTACATATTAGCTTATTAGCAATGGAAGCAAAAAGATTGAGAGCTACCGCTGTGTTCCATATTTCGACTAAACTGGTATTAGTGTCTGACTGTGCCATCTGAATGCAATTAAAAGAAAAATATTTTATGAAAATGAATTCTAAGTTGTCTATAAACACTGTCATTGGGTTTTGATGCACCGGCCCTTGCAACAACAAAAGTGAAAGTACGCAGGCAGTGCTCCTAATGCCCTGCATATTAATAACGCGTTGAATCCTTTACACTTATACATAGATTGCAACTCATACTGCGCTGATAAAGAGTTCAATGGCATTCAGAGACAACGAGCTGTACTTACTGTTTGCACAGAGAGCAATATGGGGGAGTCGCAGACCGCAAAAATCAAGTGTAGACAAACCAGGTCACCGTTACCCGGGTGTATGTGCTTTATATAAGTGTCCACCCTCTGCTCTTATTGGTAAAACTGTTGTTGAAACTCTAGTGAAGTTGATATGGTAATGAGTAAGCCAAGTACAACGCCAACAGAATCATAAAAGGCAGTAGCACATAAAATGCAGAAAAAAGGACTCGTTACGGCGCAAACGTATAGGTTAATATCTACGTGTGCCCTTGAAATATATATTTCCTTGCTTATTACAACAATGCAGCACAATTCGCTCGCTGTAACATTAAACAAACCTCCAGATAAGAGCCCACTAGCGGCGTCTCGGACATGATTTTGAATGAATCTTTTAAATGAACAAATCATTCTCAATCGCTGCGTTCAAAGACGGATTATATCAAGAGCCAATAGGATTCGAGTAAGGGATGTGAAGGAACACTTCATTGGTTGGACCTGCTGGACGAATACGCCCCCATCGACGAACGAGTCAGTGTTCTGAGTCATCTCGTTTGTGAACGAACTAAATGAATGATGCTTCGGTTGAGTAAATGATTCACTGGTTCACCCATAACCCTAATAACACACAAAAATACTCTAGTCAGCACACTCTGGTGCGACGATGTAACCTACAGAGAGGATCACCGGATAACAACAACGGATTCAAAAGATCCGAGTCTCTAGGCTGAATCTTAAATCCCCACCGCTGCTCACTGCCTGTTAGCAGATCACCCATTAGGTGGCGCAAGTCAGATACAAAACAATACAGTCTAGTTTATTCAGTTTTTGTTTGTGCTGAATATGTGTACTTACATGTTATGATTTTAAATGCACATACACAATCCTGAAATCAGCAGCAGTAATAGATACCCTTTATAAGCTAATATATTTCAGTGGCTTAAAAGTGTGAAGTTGACCCGGAAGTGTTTGGGAGTGGCCACTGACCTTAGTGGGCGCGCTCTCGCGGCCTTGGCGTTTCACAGAGATTTTGTGGAAAATATAGGCTGTATTTAACGTATTTCTGTAGTTTTGGGGAATGCACGGGCTCTTCCAAGAGCAGAGCAGTCGTTTATTCCAGTACATCATCCGGTGCATGTGTGTTTACTCTCGCTCTCTTTGAAAGCAGGTTTTCCTCATGCTAGTCTTTGTATGCACTGAGCGCTTCTGGAAGACATCAGCGCGACTCATTAAACTGCGCTTTGCTTTCTCAGGGTCGCATTTGTTCCCTTACAAAAACTGTAGTTTCTTAATTGCTTCACGCTTGGTGTGAACTTTATTTGTTGTTTGTGAGATAATCGCAGCCACTGAATAGCTAGCTGCTAGCTAGCCCGCCTCACTCTCAGTCGGCGTGTTGGAGCTGCTGGAAAATGTCAGATTTTGACGAGTTTGAGAGACAGCTGACCGAAAACAAGCAAGGTGAGGAATGAAGGTGTGATTGTGATGAGAGTGAGGGTATGGTCATGTGTTAGAGCTGATGTGGTAGTGGTCAGTGAGTAAATCTCTTCTGCTGGTGAAGCTGGACGTGCCTTCATCCTGAAGGAGAATCTGCATCACATTGCACAGATGAACACCAGACAAATGCTGTACTGTCATGTCTTGCATGCATTGCAAACCTAATTTACACAGGATGTGGGTTTGGGGTTCTAAAAAAAGATTCTAAGCTTAATGATCATGAATATATAATGTATGCTTGCATGCATGCAGAAATATTATCTGGGTAGTGCTGATGCTGATCAGTGTTAAGTTTATCAGGGCAAAAAATGCCCAATATTCCTCTTTTCCTATCTGCAAATAAACATTTAATAAGTTCATAATATTCAGTTGTGACAGTTAACCTAAATGAAAATCCTGTCATTAACTTCCAAACCTAAATGAAAATTTTCTTCTGCGGAACAAAACCAAACATATTTTGAATAGTGTTAGTAACCAAATAGTTTTTGGTGCCGACTGAGTTCCATTGTATGATTTATTTGTATGAGCATACATGTTTGGAATTACATGAGGGAGAGAAAATGATAAAGAGATTGAAATTTTGGTTGCACTGTCCCTTTAAGGATTTGGATATTGAAGTGACCAGTACTGATAATTTAATTAACTTTTTCCCCACTAATAGACAACACTGGTGCTTAGATGAGCATCTCTAAGCAGATATCAGTTTGAATGAACGTGTTGAATTAAAGATCATGCTCATTTCGATCATGTTGTGTGCTCAATTGAGCAGCAGACAGAGACAAGGAGAACAAGCACCACCGGCGCAGTGGCTCAAGAAGTCGCAGCAGAGACCAGGACAGAAAAAGGAGGAGCCGGGACCAGGACAGAGAAAGGAGAGGCACCAGCCGAGATCGTCATGGAGACAGCAAGGACCACAGACACAGACGCAGGTAAAAATTGAAATTCTTAGTGCCATTCACTAAAGTCTTGATGAGAGCCTAGCGATTTTCAAATACGTTATTGTTGGTCTGTGTTTGTCCATGCACAGTCGCTCTCCACACCGTGAGAAGAAAAAGATTAAAGTGAAAAAATATTGGGATGTTCCTCCTCCTGGATTTGAACACATCACACCCATGCAGTACAAAGCCATGCAGGGTAAGAATCTGTTTCCTTTCACATGCTGAAGGGCCACCGCTCTCCTGTCAACCATCTCAATGGCGAAAACAAGGTGCTGCCCTCAAAAACAAAATTAAATAGATAAATGTCTGACCAAATTGGAAAGCCCATCCAACGACATTCAAAAAATTTGGATCAGAAGATTTTCTTGTTCCTTTTTTTTTTTTTTTTTTTTTTTTTTTTTGTTGAAACTTCAATTCTTTTTATTCACAAGAGCCTTAAAGTGATCAAATTACAGTAACAAAGATATTTACCGCTATTGTATGTGTTCTCTTAGCCACTCTATTACTCCTTATTTCATGTAAATGTTATGCTCTTTATTCTGTAAAAAGACGAAACAGGTTCGACTCTATTTTCCATGATCTCGTATTCGTCCAAGAATCCTTCCAACACCC
Organism: Sinocyclocheilus anophthalmus; assembly: GCA_018155175.1. Classification (NCBI taxonomy): domain Eukaryota; kingdom Metazoa; phylum Chordata; class Actinopteri; order Cypriniformes; family Cyprinidae; genus Sinocyclocheilus; species Sinocyclocheilus anophthalmus. The sequence continues at coordinate 106,849 of JADLZN010010329.1, forward strand.
TTCTTCCACACGGTCATCGCGCTTACCAAAATTATAAAGCATTAAGCAGCACAACCGGTTTTTTACATTAAAAATAAGAAATGTTTCTTAAATCAAACGTTCGAACGACCGACCGATCGAACGCCTTTGAGCTTTGAGCGTCTTACACTGCGGGTGACCCACGTGACGTCAACATCTTGAAATTAGCTGTTTTTTAAACATTTAAGGAGCCAGGCTGCTGTGTAAAGACTATAAATGGACATTACAAGCATTACAATAATGATATTTTATACCTAAAATAATCCTCAGCCATTTCCTGCATCCTGCTGTACTTCCCTGAATAAGTCTTTAAAGGTGTTGTAGGCTAATAAGTTGTTCTGAGTAATAAATTGAGAAAGCTCCCACCTGTATATGACTAAATAAAATAACATGTAGTTTACTTGAGGTTCTGTTATAAATGTGTTTATTAGAAACATTCATTTAAATTAATTATACAACAAAAAGTTTTATTTATCATTATTGTAATGCTTGTAATGTCCATTTATAGTCTGGAATACTATGGCGTCCGAACGCAATAAGCTTCATATATTTCTGTTCACGCTCCACTTCATCTGCCAGTGAATTCAGCGATCTTATCAGATCTCGAGCTGCCATGTTTCAAACGATCCAAACGTAACACGCTTCCGCCAATCCCTGCCTTGAAGCAATGATTGACGGAGGGTGGGCGTGGTCAGCTCGGAATGCATTTTCAAAGCCACACTGAATTTTGCTACAAATATTCATGATGATAATGCAATCCTAAGTGTTCTAACTGTTAGTTTAAATGCGTTTAGGACAAATAGCATTTAAATGATCGTTTTGCTACCATTTCTGCTTGAACATGTTACGCATATCAAATGAATTTGTGTTATACATTTTCATTTCGCAACGTATAAAGCGTTAAAATTTGCATGCATTTTACATATTAAGACTATTGTTGGAAATGGCAAATGTAAATTATTTAATTTTCATTTTACTTTTGCACCAAACTTTGCACGTATGGGTAATGGAAAATGTAAATTTAAATACAGAAATACAATGCCATTTTGAATATTGCATTGCCATTTTGAATATTGCATTGCCATTTTGCATATTGCATTTTAATTTTAATTTCGCTACCTATATGCTTCCATACATCTTTGCCATCACTTGAAAATAAAATGTTAAAATATTTTAAAGTTGTAACAATATATCACAATGTAATTTGCCCACCATATGTCTAACATACTTATGAACCTTTCTTTGACTTCAGCTGCTGGTCAGATCCCGGCCACTGCTCTGCTGCCCACAATGACCCCTGAGGGTCTGGCTGTGACTCCAACACCTGTTCCTGTCGTGGGTAGTCAGATGACTCGACAGGCCCGAAGGCTTTATGTCGGCAACATCCCATTTGGCATCACAGAGGTGAGGTCTATTATTATCATTGACATTCATTAATATTTTGGTGTAGTAGAAGGTGTGATGATCTTTGTCAACATTATCATTAATCCGGTATTATTTTGGCTGCCATCCATAAACTGGAAGTTACACTGATTAATTATTGGTAATTAATATGATATATATATATATATATATTAATATAGATATATATATTATTTATTTTATTTATTTATTTTTTTTCTTACTATTATGATGAATCGTCATTGCATCTGATTATTTTTGTTTTTATAGGAGTCTATGATGGACTTCTTCAATGCTCAGATGCGTTTAGGTGGCCTGACTCAGGCCCCAGGTAACCCAGTCCTTGCTGTTCAGATCAACCAGGACAAGAACTTTGCCTTTTTGGAGGTCAGTCTTCATTCAGAATGGTAGAGCTAATTTTGTAGATCCTCACATAAATGCTTCAGGAGGTATTGGGAGCGTAATTTGAATGTTATTTTTATGTTTGGTAATATAGTTCCGTTCAGTTGATGAGACAACACAGGCCATGGCATTTGATGGCATAATTTTCCAGGGACAGAGTTTAAAGATTCGCCGACCACACGATTACCAGCCTCTGCCAGGCATGAGTGAGAATCCCAGTGTCTATGTCCCAGGCACGTCTCTCTTTTGCTCCCCCAATTCTTGTACGCTCAATGTTTTGCTCTTTTCAATCAAAAGTTTAATATTTATTAATTTAATGTGGATCATTGTTGGTCACACTCTGGTTCTATCTCTGTAGGTGTTGTCTCCACGGTGGTGCCTGATTCGGCCAATAAACTCTTCATTGGCGGTCTGCCAAATTACCTCAACGATGACCAGGTTTGTGTTAAAATGGCAGTGTGATCCGTTCACTGTCAAAGGGTCACTCAATTGTTTCTCGAATGTGCAGAGCTTTCAGAACCAGATCTGCCAATCTTTTTACATTTTATGCTTTACCAAATGAAATGTGAAACCTTTTCATGCTTCACACACAGAACAGTTGCTTCCATGATTTGAAAATGTGAAGCCTATAAGCTCACTTGTGGGACTGTTAAAGTGTACTTTTTAAAATGTATTTATTCCTGTGATTGTAAAGCTGAAAGAATTACCAGCTATTATTAGTCTTAAGTGTCACATGGTCTTTCAGAAATTGTTCTACCGAACTATTTGATTAAATAGAACACTCAAAAGCATTTGTTTAAAAATGTATTTTTTTTTACTGTGACATGGATCAGTTTAATGCAGAACTTTTGAATGATTGTCTGTGTGTATATTTTTTCAGTTAATGATTTTTCTCTGTTCCACAGGTCAAGGAATTGCTGACATCATTTGGCCCTCTGAAGGCCTTTAATTTGGTGAAAGACAGTGCAACAGGCCTCTCTAAAGGCTATGCCTTCTGTGAATATGTTGACGTCAATATCAGTGACCAGGTGATGACAACAAAAAGCATAACATCTATATAATCAGCCTGTAAATGCTCTGCAAATAACACACATTTGTCCTCTGCATGCACTGTTGGCTTCATCATTTTATGTTTACTACATATATTGTTTAATATGTGCTGTATCTGTAGATCTGTAAGGAACAAATATTTAGCCTGGATTTATCCATGGGTTAGAGCATGGCATGATCTAGAGGCAATGTCAGAGCTGTTGGTTGACACATGCTAACCCCTCCAAAGCACACTTTAATATCACAGGCCATCGCTGGACTAAACGGGATGCAGCTGGGTGACAAGAAACTCTTGGTCCAGAGAGCAAGTGTCGGCTCCAAGAACACCACACTGGTGAGGAAAAATTGATTTACTGGATGTAGGCCATGTAGACATTATCTCCTGTTTCTCACCCTCTTCCCCTCCTTCTTTCCTCCCAAGACGGGTATAAACCAAACTCCAGTTACCCTTCAAGTCCCAGGTCTCGTAAACAGCTCGGTGACTCAAATGGGCGGCATTCCCACAGAAGTATTGTGTCTGATGAACATGGTGGCTCCAGAGGAGCTGCTGGATGATGAAGAGTATGAGGAGATCGTGGAAGACGTCAAGGATGAGTGCTCCAAATATGGCCAGGTCAAAAGCATAGAGATCCCGCGTCCTGTCGACGGCGTGGAAGTTCCTGGCACTGGAAAGGTTTGATAACTGCTTGTACATTGTCAAATTTCAATGTGACCTTTTAAAACAGTTATTTATGGTCTTTTTTTCTTCTTCTTTGTCTTAGATCTTCGTGGAGTTTATGTCAGTGTTTGACTCCCAGAAGGCAATGCAAGGCTTAACAGGAAGGAAATTTGCCAACAGAGTGGTGGTGACTAAATACTGCGACCCTGATGCATACCACCGCCGTGACTTCTGGTAGAGATGGGACAGAATCCAGAGTGAGAGAGACTCAGAGAGATGCAGATGGTGTGATTTCAATCTCTCGGAAGCCCCTTATTTTGTAGATTTATGAGGTCAGAGGGTGTGAGCTTTTTTCAAATCTGGCAGACTAAGAACATGACTTGTGTTTGGTCAGAATGTAGCAAACCAATCATTTGTCATGTTTTTTTTTTGTTTGTTTTTTTGATGGCAACAACATTGAAGTATGTGCAAAGCTTTAAGATGGGAAAATAGACCTTACCATGTCATTGTCTACAGAAAAGGCTTCAGTTAGACATGCCACTAAACTTCCAGTTTAATTTTGGCCCATAGTGATTTTACGTTACCTTTTCTCAATGTTAAATTTCTGCTCTACAGCTCTGTACAGCTCACACACTTTGAGCCAGACTGGTCAGATAGGAGTGAGAGGAGGATGTAAAGGAGCAGGTGAGGGAAGAGAAACAATGACAACTACAAAAATGAATGTTACACTCGAACAAGAAGGTGAGAGGGGGGTATTTGAGGAGAGAAGTCTTTGTTATTTGGATATGGTTTTTATTTAGGCTGTGAATGAGGTTTCCTGTGTAAAAGTGTAGAGTTTAAAAAGCCAGAGGAGTTTCCGGGTCGTCTTTTGACACCATACATGTATGAGGTAAAGCCGCTATCTTGTAGAGGGTGAATATTACCAATTACATCAACACTGTCTTCTATTTTCCCCCTTCTCCTGTCTTTTTTCCTGCTATCTCTCCTTCCTTTTATAATAGTTATACTGTTTCTTGTGAACCCTATTTTCCTGGCCCGATCTAACCAAATTTATACACAGTGAAAAAGATACTTGTCTCATTTGTTTTTTTCTTTTTTCTTTTTATACATTCTGTATCTAACTGTCCACTGCTGTTTTTTAAAACTGTAATAAGCTGAGTTGATTTAATACAATGCGTTTATGTATGAGGACCAGAGAAACTTCTGGTGAAATAAACTCAATGCGTTTGAATTGACTTTCTACACACTGTATCTGTATTCTGCCAGCAGATTGTGCTAACAGGCACTGCTCACTTCCAAGTAGTGTAGCTCCGATATGGTATCTGAGTATTATGAGCAATGGGTCAGTCAGTAGTCAGTCTGTTTTTAGCCTCTGTAGAGGGCGGCTAGGCTGGTGTATGTTTGTATTTTGTTTTTTTTCCCCCTGATATATAAAAATAAGAAACAGGACAAAAATATCGTAAATATGTTGATTGCTGATAATCAAGTGTTTCTATAAGTTGACTGGAAATTATGAAATGCAGAGAAATCGAGATTGAGGAGTTTAATGTGCTTCACAAGACCAGTAGATTAAGCTGAATAAAGTCCTCTGCAAAGACTGGGAAAAGAGTTGTTTATCGGATGGTTAATTTTAATAGAATATAATAAAACTGCATTTAGCTGCTTGGCAAAAGTACATGGATATAATTTCATTATCTTTATTATGTAGAAAGCAAATTGTATTACTGGTTAGAAAAAATAGTCTCGGAGTCTCAGTCCTAAGTAACTACAGACTACCTGATGCATGTTGTGCAAAAAATTTCTGAAAATGAATTCCAAACTGACTAATACTTTTTACGGTGCCAGGAAAAATTTAAGCGGAGCTCAACAGTAAGGATTTTTTTTAATTTTCTGGTCCTGTCTAACCAGTAATTCAGATTTTTATGTACCCTGTGACAAAAGAATGATCAGTTTGAATTTTTAGCGCTGTATTGGCTAGAAGTCAACTTGTACAACTTTATTATTTTATTTTATTTTCCAAAATTTGCACCTGGAAATGAATCGGCTACAATGTAAGCCAAAATATTATACGCTTTTGCTGGAAAACAAAGGCATATGGTGCAAAACATACTGAAGTTTTCCGTTTTTGCTAATTTGACACCGCCTCATCTATGTTAGCCAGCTAGATAACATCATGGTGACAAATTAGCAGTTCACAGCAATGTAGGATGTGACATTCATGGTGTCATGTCTTTGAAAGATGTTAATGCGTTTAGCTAGTAAATGAGATCCTGAAGAATGCTTTTATATTTTTCTTTGTTAAAGTTTAATGAAATAGTTCTTGAGACAGAAATTCTGATCATAACAACAACAAATGTTTTCTATTGATTTATGGAACGGCTGTGAATGAACTACTAATGGATGGATAGGCAAGTGTTTTGTTGGTTAATTAGTGACCGTCTTTTTGGCTTTATTTAATTTTTTTTCACCCACTGATTATGCCCCAGCTCTCTAACTTTCTTTTTTTATCCTTTTTCTTTCTCACACACCCCTCTTTGATTTAATGCCATCTATAACTTTCTAAGCTGCTCTATCAGCTGCTTTCTCTCGCCTTATAAACAGTCCTCTCGATTTTCTGTCTTTGCAATTGTAACTCTCACGCTCTTAATGTCATTAACAGGTGCTTGTCCAAAATAGAACCCTTGCCCATATATACACACACACAACCCTCTGTGGATCAGCTGACATACTCGACTTTCTTTCCCACAGACGTGCAAAACTCTCACTGACATACACTGAAAACTGTCAAATCTGTCCTTGCGCAGATAAATACTCTTGCATGAACCATCTGCTTGATGATTGAGCTGTCAAACATTCTTACTGTCATACATAGTCTCCACAACTTGATTTCATGAGCCCCAGTCCCAGTTTTCTCCACCCTTCTTTTTTTCTCTCTCTCTTTCTCTCTAGCTCTCTTTACGTCCCTCCTTCTCCTCTCTCAGCTGAGTTTCATGTATGTAGTCATCAGATCTGCATCCACACAGAACAGGTCAGGATTTCATTGCTCTCCCTGTTGATGGTTTTTCAATGCACTTGCTGCACACACGCATACTGTCATAGTTTAATCAAATCTGTGACGCAAACCTTAAATTTCATTGAATAGTTTTACATTGTGCAGCTTCTAAAAATGTGTATTATGCACTCAGGAAAATTGATTGATAATACATTTGATAACTTTGCAAACTTGTGTTTTTCTCTCAAAACCTAGAATTTCTAGAATACTGTTGAATAAGTTTAAACGTATTGTCTGTACACTGCTACAGGTGTAACTGATTTTGTATGGTAACCTGCATTTAAAAAAAAAAATTATTCATAATTTAGCACTTTTATTGCAGATGTTGACAGACATTGTTTGTCTTGCGATTTAATAAGCTACTAACATATAGGCAGTTACGTTGGTCTGAATGTAATTTATTTAGCTGAGAGATCTTTATACGTTGTTTCTGGATTCGATATCGCAGTTGCTTTAAAATTATAATTGGTTTCTTCCATTCTGACTGCCTTGACTGAGATGTGAGCCCCATTTTCCTTTTGAGGAAACTGCTTGCAAAGTATAGTACATGTTATAGAAGCATAATTGTGAGTTGGGGTAATATAAAGAGCAGAGATGGAGATGATCTTGGTGGGTTAATTATAGCCTGTGTTGCATTTCCAGGTCATGTATAGTGTTTTGACGGTGTGTTATATCTCAAATGACTGTAACTTGCACAACAAAATGTGAATCCAAACACCTTTACTGAGTATCTAGTTTTATATCTGCAGAACAGTTTATAGTCACACTGCATAATCTGTATTTTTACTTGCGTATTGACTTTAAGTTGAATATATGGAATTAAGTTGATTTTTATTACAATATTTTTTGTTTTAAGCTTAAAGCCTGCTATATTTATTACATGTATGCTTTTTAAGAACAAGATATTTTTTAATGTTTTGAATTAAGTCTTGTACTCCAAGACTATTTTATCAAACAGAAAAAAAAAAGTAATTTCTATTATATTTTTAAATGTATTCATATTTTTGTGCTTAAGCAAGGCATTTCTTAAGTTTTTTTTTTTTTTTAGGATTCTTTTGATGAATAGAAAGTTAAAATTAATTATCTGGCCCCCATTCTTTTTATCAATTAACTTCTTTGTGCACATTTGTCAGTTTATTGCATCCTTGCGGAGTAAAAATGCTCTTTCAAAAGAAAGAAAAAAAAAAGCTTACTTCAAGGTTTTTTAATGGTAGTGTATACTTTAAAAACTATTTGCTGACGGGGCAAACTTAATTAAAAAAACTTATATAATATATATAGATATATATATTCTAGCGTCTTGAATGTTCTAGAAAAAATTTTGAATTAATTACGTTAAAATGTTTCTTTTATTAATATTTAAATTATAATTATTATTTTTTGTACTATTTTTTACTATACAGATATAATTTTAGCTAATTCAAAAATGTATGTACGTGTCATTTTTTGTGAGGTTTTTTTATGCATAATTTTGGCATGGGCACATGCTTGTTTTCTAGCTGTTTGTATTCTATGCTCCTGTGCGGGTGATAGGCCTCCATGAGCCTTGTCTTGTAGTACTGCCTCCCTGCACGGGTACAGTGATAACCAGTGTTGAGCAGTAACTAGTTACTAGTAACTTAGTTACTGTAATATTACTTTTTGCAGTAACTAGTTGTGTAATTAATTACTAATAAGATTTCAGTAATATTACATTTACCATCCATAAAACAGCTTAGTTATAGTTACTTTTGATGCCTCAACCTCACTGATTTTATATTCAACAATCAAATAATTCCTAGATTTTTTTCATAATTTTCACGACTCACATGTGCATGTGATGTCCCCAGTGCAGCAGGTAAGCTTGGAATATGGAAAAGCTTACATTCAGCAGATAGAAATATTGCATTTATATTTATTTTGTCAGGAAAAAAGATGATCTGAGGCTGAGCACTGTTGTGTAAGTTTTTAGAGTAAAGTAAAGCCACATTACATCCCACCCACATCCCTCTGATCAGCATGTGGTACATTATATTACTATAATTAAAACCATTTGGAAAAGTTTCTTACGAACTTATATGATTTGATCAAATACATAATGAAATATATTTAATGGCACGTCGAAATTACAGTTAGCTTCAAGCTACACATGACAATTAATGAGATTAATACAACACGTCTATTTGAATGTCACGATTAATCACTATTGAGTGTTTGTAATAACTTCTGACTGCGATCCAGTGTGGATTTTGGTCAAATGATGAGGCAGAAATATGTTGTTAGTAACATTCTAGAAGAATTTTATGTGGAAGATACACAGTTACAACTTCTGTGGGGCATGAAGAAAAAGTAATGTAACTAGTAGTGTAACTAATTACTGTTTCCAGAAAGTAATAAGTAAAGTCACAATATTACTTTTGAAAGGAGTAACTAGTAATGAGTAATATATTACATTCTTTGAGTAACTAGCCCAACACTGATGATAACAACTTTAGACCCTCTGTTGTTTTGCCGGTCATACATGAATTAACACCTACTGCTCCACCTGGCTCCTCTTTTCGCCTCTATTCTCAACAACCTTGTGTTTCATCCCTCAGTCTGTTCAGTCTATGCTAAACTCTTCCTGCTCTCGCATCTTTTTTTAGAGTAGCGGAATGGCGCACACCTTGAAACTCTGTCCATAGATCTAATAGTTCTCTGTACATGTAATGCTGGGGTATTTATGAGGCCTTAAAATGGCACAGATCAAACAGGCAGGGCTAAAGTGGGCTGAGTTATGCGGGTATGTGTTGATATCTTGGAGTTGCATCTGGCATAGCTAATTCTTAGACAATGTGACCTAATCGTGACCCATATTAATCTTCTCTGTAAGCGTACTGCCTGTTTGTTTACTCAACAGAGGACAAAGGTATAATGTTGTTTTCAAGGTATTAAAGGGATAGTTCACCCAAAAATGAAAATTCTGTCATTTACTCACCTTCAAGCTGTTCCAAATCTGTATGCATTTCTTTCTTCTGCTGAGCACACACACACAAAAGATTTTGAAGAATGCTGGTAACCAAACAGTTGCTAGTGCACATACTATGGAAGTCAGTGGGGACCATCAACTGGTTGTTGATCTCTGATAAATGAAGCCCATACAGGTTTGGAACAACTTGAGGGTGAGTAAATGATGGCAGTGTTTTGATTTTTGAGTGAACTATCCTTTTAAGGCTGTTCTCTATGCCACAAATTACTGAATTAGTTGTGACCTTAAAGAGAAATTAAAAAATAAATTTTATTTAATAAGTGCTGTAGTGTATGCAACTGCAAACTGTCTTGTTTCTAGTAAAAATATCACGGGTGTAGAAAAAAAAAACACACTTTCCAAGGTTCTCTAAAAACAAGACATGTTGCTTTTAAATAGTAATTTTAATTGTAATTTCATTAGATATTTAAAAAAAAGTTAATTTAAATGAAAAGCTTAATTTTTTTAGGCTTTTGTCGTGAATGAACAAAATCTACACAAATTACAATAAACAAAATAATAACAATTTCATCCTTATTGTATTGTTTGAATTAAATTAAAACTTTAGAATTGAGTTAAAATTCAAATAATTAGAAGTAGTAAGTATCAGTAGTAATAGTTGTTCTACCCCACTGGCAAATTATAAAAAATAAATAAAAATAGTGACTAAAGGGAAAGATCAATTGTAGATCTCTGATAAATGTATTCTTCAATCCTTCTGCTATTTACTCTGTTTTGAATACTAGTCTTTTTTTTCTCTTTTTTTTCCTGCAGGTTCATCAAAAAAAAGGAATGCATCATCTTTTCACAGCTCTATAAGGCCTCGATCCAGTGTCTCATCAAGTCATTCTTTTCATCTACCCATTATTCCTGTCTAGTTCGTTATCAAACCGTCTTGTGTTTGTAGACGGCAGTTAATTCCCACTCTACGCTCTTCAGAAATGACCCCCTGTCACTTGAATTTCTTGCACGCTGGATTCTTTTTAAATCACAGAGCATTGTAATCATTTCCTGTTCCTTTTTGAGCTTTCTATTAATATACTTCTCTGCGTGCTCATCTATCCGTCCGCCTAACACCAGACTCTCTAGTCTCCTGTTTTTTGCTTTAGTTATTTGTTTGTCCCCTTTCTTGACTTTTCCTCTGGGAATTTCCTCCTCTCATCTCCAACTATTGTGGCTGTCATGTGGTCCAACTTTTTTTTGCAACAGGAAGATGACGGGAGAGTAGGTACGGCGGCTTTGGGTGGAGTTGGCGGTAAGGGCGGGCGTTCAGGTAAACGGCCAAAGCCCCCTCGAATGAGTGACAGCCAGGAGGGCAAGATCAAGCTGGCATTTTTTGTCGCCCTCATAGGCGTGACTCTGACGGTACTTGGCATGGGTACAGAGTTCTGGGTGGAGTTATCTCAGCCAAAACACTCCAGGAACAACCAGACATGTGAGATGGCACATTACGGTCTTTGGAAATTATGCGTTCGCACGTTATGGGTGTCAGATATTGACCCGGAGAGAGAGAGCTGTGGACCTGCAGAACTACCTGGAGGTGAGAGCACATACTCACTCACTCACTCACTCACTCACTCACTCACCCACCCACCGTCTATATTCAGAACAGAATACTACTATACTTCTCTCACTGTTATGCAAAATTTCTGTTTGCGTAACATCTGGATGAACTGCTGCATACTGTATCCCACAATGCAGTGTGCTCGAATTGTAATATGTGCTGTGAATTTTAACATCTGTTTCTTGACTTGGCTCACTATTTAAACATATAGTCTCTTAAGCTCACCAAGGCAAAAATACAGTAAAAAACGATTACCGTTTAAAAGAACTGCTTTCTATTTACTTTAGTCTTCAGTGTCACGTGATCCTTCAGAAATCATTCTAATATGCTGATTTTTTCTCACTTGTTATCAGTTATTACTCCCCACAAGAAAGTTAAGCATACAGCTTTTTGTAACATTGTTATAATTAAAATATTTGTTGAGCAGCATCAGCATTTAGATATTTCTGAAGGATCATGTGACACTGAAGACTGAAAATGTAGCTTTGCATCACAGGAATAAATGGAATTTTAAAATGGAAAACAGTTCTTTTAGAATGAGCTTTATTGAGCTCTTATTACAATTTTAAATTGTAATAATCATGAAAAATTAGTGGGGGGGGGGGGGGGTTTTTATTTTATTAATAAATGCGCCCTTGTTTACATAAGAAACTTAAAAAAAAAAAGAAGAAAAAACAGAATTATTTATGTATATATAATATATAATTTATTAATTATTACATAAAAATGTGATTTATTTCCAAGATATGATACTTGTACACTACTTGATAAATTAAACATGCGGCATAATGCTGTTAAAAGCATTTCTTGTTGCATAATGCATTCTGTTTCACATACTATTTTTAAAAAGTTGCACAGTGTAGAATTCAGTAGACAGTATGATAGTTTTCTATTCTGAATATAGTCACCATATTACACACACGGTCTACCAAACCAGTGTGTTATTTGTTTGGCTCCTGGGGAAACTGGAGGCTGAAATCATGAGATAAAAATACAAAATAATATGGAACAATAAAGAAATTATAAAGTTTACTAAATTAATAAACGCATACACAAAAGAGTTTTAGGCTATTGTTGGAAATGTGAGCACATTATATAGTATTCGTATATGTATGTAGCAGGAGGAGCAAATTATGCATAATTGTTTTTAAAGACACAAAGCAGCATTCAGCACACCTACAGTCAAACAGTGATGTTATTAATCACTGTTGACTTTGAGATGCAGTACTAACTGCTTAGTGTTCTGGTCTGTGATATTAATCTTACCTCTCACATAACAACACGCATGAACAGAGAGCCAGGGAGCTTCATTTGCCTCAGTTTGTAAGGCCCAGACGACTGTGATGATGTCTCTTGTAACAGTGCCACTGGTCCGACTGCCAGCTCTGTTAAGGAACAGTTCACACTCATATCATAACATGACGCCCCTTTAGCTGAGAATGCAGAACAGCAAATTTTGGGCCATTTTTTTCCCTGCCAAATTGGGAAAGATTTGGCCAATTCAGAGAAAAGGCAACTAGTTTGGTTTCTGCATCGAACATATTACATACTGTTAATGATAACTAACATTTCTTAATGATTTAATGCTGCAACCCTGCCATAGAGATGCCTTGATTTAATTCTCAGTTATGACTTCCATGATGCATTTTTAAGAGATCTGTTCAATATTACATTACCAGCTCTATGCTAATCATATCTAGTGCAGCTCACAGCAGTGACCTTATTTGAATGTGCATGTGTGTGCCGAGTACATGTATTTAAATTAGACTGACAAAATAATTTAGTACAATTATAATATATATTTATTTAAACATTAGTATTTTTACATTTATGTAAATATATAAAACATTGAAATTATATTTATTTATGTCTTAATTATAAAACATGAAATATTTAAATATTAGCATATTTAATCATGCCCTTTGACCCCTACGGAAATAGTGTGCACATAAAAATGATTTTTCATTCCATATTGAAAAGTGATGTTTAAATTCTTTTAACTTGACAAAGTCTCTTGAAATGTGACTTTCTTGGTGAGATATGCTAGAAAAAAGCAACAAGATACAACAAAATGGGCAAAAACATGACTGCGATTCATGTGTAGCTAAACAAACAGCATAGGTGGAAAATGCAAGAATGTGTTCTGTGTGACCCTGAATCAACTTTGAACGAATTGACAAAATATGGATTGCTGTGGACTGTAGGTTAGTTATTGGTTTGTTCACTGATGTGAAAATAAAACAAACAATATATTGACTTCTAAAGACACTTTATTTATGTCTAGTAGCTTACAATGATAGCTTTGAATAATGTGTTTGAATTTTCTCCGTTTGGGGGCTTTTCTCAGCAAATATTTGTATATGCAATTATTTGTGACTAAATCAATGAATTAATTTGAATATAATTGTTTTTAATTATATATAATTGCTTTTAAATATGATAAAAGAATGTAAAAGCACATAAAATCTCCAAAATAAAAAAGATGGTATAAAATGTATTATATGTTTGATTAGATTTTTTATTGTTTTTAGCTCAGCCCCCCCCCCCCCCCCCCCCCCACCCCCCGTGGCCAAACGTTTTGAGAATGACACAATATTAATTTTCACAAAGCCTGCTGCCTGAGTTTTTATGATGGCAATTTGCATATACTCCAGAATGTTATGAAGAGTGATCAGATGAAGTCCCTCTTCGCCATGAAAATTAACTTAATCCCAAAAACATTTCCACTGTATTACAGCCTTGCCACAAAGGGACCAGCTGATATCATGTCAGTGTTTCTCTCGTTAACACAGGTGAGAGTGTTGATGAGGTAAAGGCTAGAGATCACTCTGTCATGCTGATTGAGTTATAATAACAGACTGGAAGCTTTAAAGGGAGGGTGGTGCTTGAAATCATTGTTCTTCCTCTGTTACTATCATGGTTACCTGCAAGGAAATATGTGCAGTTATCATTGCTTTGCACAAAAATGGATTTACAGGCAAGGATAATGCTGCTAGTAAGATTGCACCTAAATCAATCATTTATCGGATCATCAAGAACTTCAAGGGGAGAGGTTCAGTTGCTGTGAAGAAGGCTTCAGGGCACACAAGAAAGTTCAGCAAGCGGCAGGACCGTCTCCTAAAGTTGATTCAGCTGCGGGATCGGGGCACCACCAGCGCAGAGCTTGCTCAGGAACGGCAGCAAGTTGGTGTGAGAGGATCTGCACGCACAGTGAGGCCAAGACTTTTGGAGGATGGCCTGCACTCTTAAGAAAAATGGTTCTAAACAGTACCAGAAAAGGGTTCTTCGGCTTGTAACAATAGCAGAACCCTTTTTAGTGCTAAATAGAACCTTTTTTATAGGGTTCCATATAGAACCATGCTTTGAAAATGCCATATAGGACCTAAATGGCGTTATAAATAACCTTTTTAATGATAGTTTTTCATTAATATAATATTTGTATATATTATTTACTAATATTGGCCTTATAATATCTTTAAGTGTCTATTAAGGTTTTACATAAAAACGTGTCCATTGGGTACATTTTATTTTTTTCATGACGTGAAATTGTAGCAAAAATGACAGTGTTCTAACAGTTATTAGCATAATGCATTAGTGAATGAAAATTGACATTGAACATAAATAAATGCTAAAATAATTCAAACAAAATATAACATGAAATAGTGTATTGAAGACGAGCTCCAGTGACATCACTTCTTGATGCCTTCAAGTTAATCATTATCTGTATTTTGGTGGGATTGAATGGCAGTTTCTCTCTGCAGATGATGAGGTTGTAGGATGTGATAGCATCTGGAATGCACAACTGAGTTTAGATATCTGTTTATGTGAAAGCAGTTGTTTATGAAGGCCAAAAGTATGTGAGCACTTCACAATGTTAAAAGGAAGAAGTAATATAAAGTCATGGGCAGGGTGCGAACTACTGGGGAGCTAGGAACAGCACGGCTCCCCTTAATAAGATGTGGGAAAACGTGATTTGTGAAATTTTGGGGGTCTCAAAAAATATTGACAATGTGTTATTTTGACGTGCAATTTCAGTTTTGTGTAATGTGATCATTGTGGATTATTATGTGTAAAATTGCAAAAATATCATTCATGCATGACGGCGATTTAAACCTAATTCACTTCAATAAAGATAACTATACATGCTATTCTTGTCATGAGCAACGCTGCGGTGCAAATTCCACTCATGTTTAGTAGGTCCACTCAAAGATTCGTAGACAAAATAATAACGTTGGACTCTGTGGTCTATTTTCTGTGTTTAGGTAAGCTGTTTTCCCAATTCATTGGTGTGACTGGGTTTGTTCTGACTCCGATGTCCGTAGGCCTAATGGAACGAGGAAATATGGTATAAGCCTGATGCTTTGTACATAGACTATTTGTAGGTGGGTTTGCTGTTTGCACGAACCCCCTCCACCACCCACCCCCCTTAAAAAAAAAAAACAAGTGGGCTCCCCCAAAGTCCACGGTACAGTTAGAACACTGGTCATGGGATAGCTGGGTACGTTTATGCATAAACCTAGTAATAAAAAAATCGTTTAATGGACCCATAATTCATAGCTTTGTTACGTAGTGAAGAGAGGAGAGTAGTATCCTTACAGAATAGAGCTTACATGTTCTCTAAAGGGTCATATGATGCAATTTCAATTTTTCCTTTCTCTTTGGAGTGTTACAGCTCTTGGTGCATAAAAAGATCTGTAAAGTTGCAAAAACTAAAATCTCAAATCCAAAGAGATATTCTTTATAAAAGTTAAGAGTCAGCCACACCTACCTAAAACGGCTCGTTCTAACACGCCCCCACATACCTACGTCACGATCTGGGAAGATTTGCATAACGCCGCCCAAATGTTCACGCAAAGAAAGAAGGTGTAACTTTTATTCTCGCTGTAGTATTGTTGACGCTGCAGCCATGTCCTGAAGACGCTGTGTGCTTCGTTGTGAAAGCGAAACTACTTTGTTTGGTCTTCCAAAAGAGGACGATATCTGCTTTGTCATGCCTAGAGCTGATCTGTGCTGTCGCTGAGGAAATACATCAACTTTCACCGTGGACAAAGCGGAGTCCAGCCCGCCTCAGCTCACTCTATCCCGGCCTCAGCGCACGCTAAGCCGTTTTTTCGGTTGCCACTGATGATTCAAACGTGAGTTTTGGGCAGTGTAGAGTAGCACTTGTTGTTTGTCATTTCTCCGATCACAAATGCAGACAGTTTTATGTTTACGTGGTGCAACTGGATAGCTGGCCAACCACAGCACACCTCGCTTTTCAAAACGATGAGCTTTGTAAAAACCGACGCGTTTCAAAAAGACGGGGCATAGAGGAAAAACAATAATGTACAATATGTGGAAAATAATGTTTTTTTAACTTTAAACCGCATAAACACATTTCATTACACCAAATACACAAAATAATGTTCTTTTTAGCAACATCATATGACCCCTTTAAACTAAAAAGAGAAAAGACAGAAAAATCCATTAACATTTGAAATGTATAATTTATAGAAATTTTAAGAAATAAATTATTTACCTGTTGAGAGTGTGCTCTGCTGACAGTCTGTGTAGTTTGATGGCTGAGCTCCAGAAAATCAGTAATGAGGCATCTTAGAGTGTAGCCTCGGTTAGGGTTTTACATTAAAACAACAACAATAACCAGAACAGCAGCATGTTGTGTGAATTAAGTATGTTTTTATTGACATTGCACATGAATAAATACATAAAGTAAAACAAAAAATAGATGTGATGAAGAAAGAAGTTTCAGTGAAACAATCACAATCCTCTATGATGCCTTTACGTCCATCATTTTGGTGTGATTAAGTGGCGATTTTTCTCTGCAGATGATGAGGTTGTAGGATGTGATACATCTGTGGAGAAGAGGAGAGAAGTTTCCACAGCTTAGCAGAGTTGCACACACTTATGTGACCAAAAACTAAAAAAAGATAAGAACATGTTTGTTTGGAAACCAGTTACAATTTTAAAGTTAAAATTGTGTTTAAATTTAAGAATGAAATAATTTACCTGTTAAGAGTGTGTTGGCAGTCTGTGTAGTTTGATCACTGAACTCCAGAAAATCAGAAATGAGATGCTTTGTCAGTTACAGATTTGAAAAACAAAAGAGCGGGAATAAAGAACCCTAAACTCTTAACACAAAGAACCGTTTCAGCAGAAAAGGGTTCTTCAGAATGCTATGGTTCTTAATAAAACCATTACTGCATGCAAAGAACCTTTAAAGAACCATCTTTTTTTAGGGTGTGGTGTCAAGAAGAGCAGCAAAGAACCCACTTCTCTCCAGGAAAAACATCAGGGACAGACTTGATATACTCCAAAAGGTACAGGGATTGGGCTGCTGAGGGCTGGGGTAAAGTCATTTTCATTGTATGGGGCATCCGGAATAAAGCTTGTTCGGAGAAGAAAAGGTGAGCGCTACCATCAGTCCTGTGTCATGCCAACAGTAAAGCATCCTGAGACCATTCATGTTCTCAGCCAAGGAGTGGGCCCACTACCCAGTTTTCTAAGAACCCGCCCTGAAATAAGAATGGTACAAATACATCCTCCGAGACAACTTCTCCCAACCTCCCAAGAACAGTTTGGTGATGAACCACGCCTTTTCCAGCATGCTGGAGCCCCTGGCCATAAGGCAAAAGTGATAACTAAGTGGCTCGGGGAACAAAACATCAAAATATTGGGTCCATGGCCAGGAAACTCCCTAGACCTTAATGCCATTGAGAACTTGTGGTCAATCCTCAAGAGGCGGATGGACAAACAAACACCCACAAATTCTGACAAACTCCAAGCACTGATTATGCAAGAATGGGCTGCCATCAGTCAGGATGTGACCTAGAAGTTGATTGACAGCATGCCAGGGCAAATTGCAGAGGTCTTGAAAAAGAAGGGTCAACACTGCAAATACTGGGTCTTTGCATAAACTTATTGTAATTGTCAATAAAGGCCTTTGACACTTATTCAGTTCTTGTAATTATACTTCAGTATACCATAGTAACATCTGAGAAAAAGATCTAAAAACACTGTAGCGGCAGACTTTGGGAAAATTATTATTTGTGTCATTCTTAAAACTTTTGGCCACGGCTGTATTATGACAATATACACTTTGATCATTATCATTTTTAATTAGGTGAAAGTTATGGAAAAGATGGTCAAAGTTAAAGCAGAAAGGTAGTCATATTGCGCATGGATAAACTGCAATCTGACTGCTGCCCGGTTTCAAGTCTAAATATAGAGGACATGAGTGAAAAATTTGGAAATATAAGAAGACAACAGACAAGATGCAGAGGACAAGAGAGAGTGAATGTGGATTTGATGTTGTATATATTAACCTATGTATGTTCTTCCTTTTTCTGCCCTTCGTCCTCTCTTTCCATCTGCCTCACTCTCGTTCCCTCCCTCTCCATCTGCTTCGTTCTCCGTCTCTCTTGTTCTTTCAGTGCCATATGTGAGAGGGCTGCTCTGTGTCCTCGGTACATTAATACACAATGACCCTCACAGGGCTTCCAGAGAGCTCAAGTGCCTTTTTTTAGTTTTTCTGACTGATCTTTATTCTTCACCTTCACTGTCTCATTCTTCTCTCTCACTGTCTCATTTTTCGCCCCCAGAATCAAACTGCACATACTTTAAATTCTACACTTCTGGAGAGAATGCTGTCATATTTAAGAAAACAACAGAAAAACGTAAGTTCTTCCTGTATAGTCTGCTCTCTTTCCTCTCTGCCATCGATGTGCTCTCTCGTCTATTCATTCTCTCTCCTACCACGCTGTTTCTCTCATTGAAAATTAGTCTTGTGTTTCTGTCTCCTCCCCCTACTCCATGTTTCTTCATCTCTCCACATCCCATACTGTGAACATGCACAAGCATCCATCATACTTGAGCTCTGTTTCTTGTTCAAATCATATTTAAGTTTACAAGTGCATTGGGATAATTCTTGAATATCCCAACAAAATATATGCCCAAATGTATCTGGACACCCCCTCTAACAGCTTTGGCTAGGCCGTTTAAAGGTATAGTTCACTCCTGTCATCATTTACTCACCATGTTGTTCCAAACACTTTATTTCTGTGGAACACAAAAGGAGACATATTGAAGAATGTTCAAGTCATTTTTTCATGCAATTTCAATCAAACAATGATGCAAAAGCATTAGAAAACTGGTAAAAGTGGTCCATACGTTATATTTCATGTCCTCTGAATTCGTACGATAGTTTTGTGTGAAACAGACTGAAGTTTAAGTTATTATTCACTAAAAAGCTCAACATTTTCTCTGTATAAAATCAGTTAACTGTTATTCAGTTAGTGTTCCAGGTCAGTTTGAAATCATTCACTCTGGTATTGTGAACTGGCTTAACTGATTAATTGGAAAGACCTGATTCAAAAGAACAATTGGTTGATGAATCAGATTTCACAACTTCTCACCAAGATGTCAAGTTTTTTGGGAATAATGACAATTTTTAGTCTGTTGCTCACATGAAGCTCATGTCTTGGAATATAGCATACATTTTGTGATACCACTTGAGCTAATAGTGTTCCTGTATATCAGTTGGTAGACCTTAATGATAGCAACATAAAAATGATTTACTGCTTAAAATTCAGATTGAACCTCATTGAACACCTTTGGGATGAGCTGGAATGCTGAATGTGTGCCAGATCCCATTGGCCAAAATTGGTCCCTGACCTCACTTATGCTCTTCTGTCTGAATGGGACGAAAATCCCTTTAGCCATGTTCCAGCATTAAGTGGGAAAGCCTTCCTAGAAGAGTGCAAGCTGTTAGGGAGGGGCATTAATGCCAATGGTTTTGAAATTAAATGCTCAACAAACACAGCAGGGTTTAGTTAACCGCATATGTTTGGCTATATTGTTTAACAATGGAGAATTTTGTATTAGAACAAATATGACTCAGTGTTTGCTTTGTTTCTCTCTTAGGTTTGCATATAGCTGGTGCAATTTTGGCTTTGTTCAGTTTGTTTCTGATGATCATGGGTTCTGTGTGTATCACTATGTCTCTCAGTAAGAGTGTGCCCTTCTTCCTCAAGCCTGCTACTATCTGCTTCATCTTCTCAGGTACCTTTTAAACACCTCTTAACTGCATTAATTGACTTTAAAAAACACCAGCATCTGCAGTAAATCTAAAAAGTAGTCATAAAGGAGGCTCAGTTTTATTGAAGCTTCCTGGGGATTGGCAAAGGTCAAGCGCAGTGTGTCCCATTGCTGAGATTCTGAGCTTAAACCTTAGTCATCTCATTGTCAGGCATCTCAAGAAATACAGCTGGCTGTATTTCAGTGTCACTTCACTAATCATGTGTAATCGCTCGTATTTATTTTGAGTTTGAGTAGGGCTGGACGATATGGCCAAAATGTATATCACGATATATTTCTTAATTTCGGTCGATACGATATAATTCCGATATCAATATGAACACTATTTAAAAAAAGCCTCATAAAAACTGCCAAGAACACCCAGATGTCTGTACCTACAAACTTATGAAAAATTTATTTGCCAACTCTATGAAACCTACTCCTATAAACTGTATAATATTTTAGGGAAAAAATGGCGCAAATAAATAAATGTTCACCTTTTATTGGTATTTAGCCTTCATACAAACAAGAAATGTGAAATGACTCTCCTTATTAATATTAATATTTTTTATTTCAAACTATAGGCTAACATACCAGTCAAAAGTTTTTGAACAGTAGATTTTTAATGTTTTTTAAAGAATTCTCTTCTGCTCACCAAGCCTGCATTTATTTGATCCAAAATACAGCAAAAACGGTAGCATTTTGAAATATTTTTACTATTTAAAATAACTGTTTGGAGTGGTGGAACTAACGGTTTCTCCTGCAATGGCTGTAAACAAAGCAGCTCCTCTCATGAACAGTACTTTATCAGATACAAATGCCATCTAAACTTTTCTGAAGACAGTCGGTTCCCTTCAGAGAATCATTCATATAAAACACCCGCGACGCGTTTTGATTTTGAAACATTCAGTGCTCATGTTTATTCAACGAAGTCAAAACGCCACAACACTTGTAAATGTATATCGAAATACCGGAAATGTGTTTAAAAATCATATCACCTTTATTGAAAAAAATTATATCGCGATACATATTGATATTGAATTATTGTCCAGCCCTAAGTTTGAGGTATATAATAAGAAAATATTTCAGAAACTTATGTCCCTGATATACTCACGGTGAAGTTCTTTTTCGTTCTTTGCTTGAACGAGGTGAGACAGTAGTGGGAAAACAGCAGTTAAGAAAGCAATCTGAAGATAGCGATTTGATTTTTGCCAGCTCTGCAATTTCAGCACTCCAGTTCAAGTCATGTCACGTTTATTTATCAGCACTTTAAATAGATTGCTTAAAGCAACCTCTTTATAGTATGAACATTAAAAACACCTTCCCATTTACTTCTATTATAATTCAACCTCAAGTACTCTATAAAAGGCAGCCTCTTCAGTGTGTTCATGTTTTCACTCAAGTCTGACCTCAAAGGAGTGAACTTTTAATGAGTCACTTAAAAAAAATTAAGAAGCCTCAGTCTCGAGTTTACCCATTTAAATCAGACTCAAGTTGATTTTTGTTGAATTGTTACTAACTTCTTAAGGACTCCCTCACTGACTGCAAGTCATGAATTACAAGAAAGCACTACGTGATGTGTACTTTAATAAAACAGAGATTTGTTTTAGAATCATTAATAGTTGCATTACAAACAACATTTTAAATATTGAACAAAAAATGGTTAATGTCAAAAAAGCAACAGTTTGCCTCCATCCTTTTTGAGTAATTAATGAAGTTATGTGTAACTAACAAAGTTAGAGGAACTTCATTTGTAGCATAAACACAAATTTTAAAGTTGTTTCAACTAATTGGTGTCTATTTCAGTTCAACCCCCACAAACCAACATTTTAAATGTCAACTTTTAAATGCCAAGCATAACATACATGACAAGCATAACAAACAATAACAGATCTTTCCCAGTCCAATTTTTAGTAATCAAGATAATTTCATTGTTAAAAAAATTTAATCAGTTAACAGAAATGTCCAGGTATGCTTAATATGTTATGATGATTACACTCATTATCATCAAAAAATGTTTGCAACTTAAAAGATTTAATTAAATCAATAATTTAGTATATGTTAACTTGTAGCCTTGCATTTAAATTATTTAAACCGCTACAAATATTCTTCCAAAATGCAGTGATATTTATATGACTAAAATACAGTCAAGATCACTAGAGTATCAAATCGGAACTAATTTACATGAAATGTACCTATATAACTTAAACTGTCAGCATACAGTGACTGCTGTTGCAAGCTAAATTAGGAAGCTTTGTAATGTGAAGCTCTACTGAAAAAATCTTTATTGAGCAATTTCATAATTTGTCAACTACATATGTAATTCTGCTCCTAAATGTTTCATGTTGAATCCAAATAGGTGAACCTGTTCATTGAAATAAAATGATCTTTTATCTCCACTTTCCCCAGGTGTCCTGGTCTTCTTGTCCATCATAGTTTTCCACCAGTCTGTGCTGGCGTTATTGGCAAGCGATCACAGTACCCCTCTCCATCACCAGTTGTCCTGGTCAGTGGCATGCCTTGGCTCGGCTGGGGCCATTCTCATTTTTGGAGGGCTTATATTCCTGTTGCTTTCCCTCCCCTACAACCCCCTGGAGAAATGTTTTCCTCAGCAGAGCAGTAGTGATGCCTAGCGGTCAGGGGGACTGCCCATGAGTTAAGTAGCACAAGATCTTTTATACTCTTATGCTGTTTGTGGAGATTAACTGATGTTATAATGGACTCTCAAAAGCTAATGTTCATAATGTTTTGCAATAACTAGCATTAGTTTGCTTATTAATAAGATTATAGACTTTAATGCTCATACACCGACTCTGAAATTTGAACTGATATTTCTATGATGGTTATGTACATAAAATCAGTGACCAACAGATCTGTTTACTGTCTTTAAAGGCTTCATTTACACAACACGTTGTGCTATTATGCATTGTCCCTGTGCATTGGTATAAGACACCTTATTTGATTACTAGGCATATAATACTGATTTATCAGGTATCTGTGGTTTGAAAGTGTACTTTTTTTTTTTTTTTAAATAGGCCATCCTATCATTGCTAAAGTCCTGTTCACACCAAGTGTCATTAGTGTCAGATAACGTTCTGCTTATTATAAGAGCACGCTGCAGTTTTGTCGTACGCCGCCTTAAATGCCTGAGCTCTTTAAAGTTGAGTGGATTCTGATTGGCTGTCAGTGTTTTTATCATTCATCAGCTAGAAAAAAATCATCATGAAAATGATTCCAGCAATATTGTTCCTCTGTGGCATTATTGTTATAGCTGTGGTGTGGACTTCTCTATTCTCATAGAATTAGAATGATTATTAAAACTTTACAGTTATAGTTACCATTATAGTTATCATCCTTGGTGCAAGATTATTATTTCAACTGAAAACCAGCTTTTCAAGTTAGTTTGTGCTAGTAAGTGATGGCTTGTGAACCATCATAGCCTTGCTGTTTAATAGCAAAACTTGGCAGGTGAGCTTCTTTGACCAGAGGTGTCTTTATGTTGAAGCTGGTTGACCAACAAAGGTTTGCTAGTGAGGCTAATTATAAAACCAAATGGGGACATCAGCACACTAGCATCACAACATATGCTTGTGACCAGCTACAGTGATCCTAAATGCAACACTTTTGGACACATTTAAAAATGTGAAAGTAATTGTTTAACAATATATCAGTTGTTTTATGAACCTTGCGAGTTTTTTATTTAATGTTTTACTTGGGAAGTGTCCTTGTCCCATCTTTCTTTCAAATAAATTATACTTGGTTTAGTAATCAGCAGACTAGATTTCAATGCATAGATTTGGGATGGTTTATTTATATAGATGTTTAATACTATACATATGAAGCAGATGCGTTTCTATTGTGTGTATAAAAATGATGTACGAAATCTATTGATGTGGATGACACAGACCCACTGTTGAGCCATTTTTATGTAAATAGTGTGTTTACTGTATATTGTACTCCAGCTTTTCTTTAGACACTGTCCCTCACTGAACTTTCTTCTTTCTTTCATGTATGTTCTTCACTTGGTTGTTTGTGTCATTCTCTATTTGTCACGCTCTTTCTCGTTTACTAGATTTGCTTGAGGATTAAATCTCTTTCACCTAAAACAGTCTCCTGCACTCCTTCCCTCGATTGTTTCTCAATCTCACTCCTTCTCTTTTGCCACTCGCTCCGTCTAAAATTAGCACATTGCTCATCTAAGCACATCAAGTTGAAGTGGATGCGAAATATTATCCTAGAATGTCAACTATGCCCCCCCTCGACGTTCTCTCTCGATGTTGATGGCTCTTGAGTGTCTCCGAGGGTTTGGGTGGAGCTGCTGTTTCGCTGCGTCTGCTGTCCCGTCCCTCCTCTCCCACCCAAGTGTTTGTGAATGCAGTGCCAGTATGTTTGGGAAGTGAGGAAAGGTCTGAGCCTCAGTAATCTGCATGTCTTTCATCCAGTCTAACTGGAGCCTCCATCCTGTGCGTAACAATCTAAATCTCCTCAAACCTCAGAAATGACAGGTGGCGAGCATGTTCCTGGAGCAACCGTCTCAACATGTCCTACAGTGTGCTTATTACTGGCTCTTTTAATTTGGTGAATCTGTATCGGGTCTGTAGCATAAGAGCATGTCGGTTGATCTGATGGGGGGAGTATGGGTGGTGGGTGCGGAGTAGGGAAATTGGAGCTGTAGGCTGACACTCAAGCCAGAGGTCTGCTTGTATATATAGCCCTTTAATAGTGCCTGTCAGACTAGCGAGCTGTTCTTTCACTTTTTATGTGTACGAGCACATGGGGGGAATAAACAGAATCTGCTGGCACAGGTTTATTAATTGGTGGTCGGGACCGAAAAGAGTGCATGTTTGTGGGTGGGTATAATAAAACCCTCTCTAGACAGTCCTCCAATAGTGAGAACGTGATGGCCCGCCCATCTGGAAATTAGGAAAAAATTAGGTCAATAATTGTCTACCATATTACAGAGAAGTAAAAAAAAAAAAGTTCAAATATGATTCTGCTAAATATCTAATTACATCTCAAGGTACTGTTAAAAGGAAGATAGGTGTTAAGACTTTAAGAGAAAATTGGTTCATAACCTTTTGACTCCTGTTGTTTAAAACAATATTCAAAGGCCGTTACTTTTCCAGTTGAAACTAAACAGTTGTTGAGGGGGTGAATTGGTTTGGCTTATTTTAATTCAAATTTTGTCTTATTTAAATAATTTTAAGTCATATTGTGTCCTCCTTGAAAGTTTGCTGAGGCCCGCTGGTTGAGAGCCACTGTATTAGTTTATGGAAATGCATTTTGTCCTCCAGAGTAAAAAAAAAAAAAAAGATAATGGTGACTTTATTTCACAGAATTTAGAATTTATGACTGTCACCATTGTATTTCAACTTTTTGTGACCTTATATCTTATGACTTTCGGTATTTTAAACATTATCTCACAATTATGTTTGTATTTTTACTTTGAGATGGAAATGCACTTCCATAAAAGATCATCTTAGTTATCTTCTATGGATATAAGATGTTAAAAACACACAAATGACATCACTCGTAGATTGTCTGTTGTTTCTTTTATATATAAAATTCGTGCAATACAGTGTTAGAGTTTATCACACATTAAGATAAACCATATTTTCTCTAGATATATCTATTCTCATCTACATAATATTTATAACTGACCACATAAATGCTGTGTAGTTTTTCACATTTTTTTATGAATTAAAAAAGACCCCCAATTGCAGGAGATTGTGATTTGATGCCCATTTGCACTCTATTATGTAATGTCCTGTGTTGACCTCTTGTTGGCTGGGATCATGGAATAAAGGTTAAAGGTTAGCAGAATGTCCACATATATATATAATCTCTCATTTAGAGAAGCAGACGGTTCAAAAGGAGTCAGGTGAAGCACAGTGAACGTTTGTTTTTGTTTTGTTTTTTTGGAGGGGAGCTTTGCCTTTGGGATGCTGTCATGATCACATGACACAGTGAAGGGAAAACACAAATGACACAGGGCATGCCTCAACATATGAGTTTAGGCCAATCAGAGCTCAAGGAAGACAGTGTCCTCATACATATTCAAAAAAAGCCCCACCCACCCATTCTACCCTTTTCAATACACGAAGACCCCCTTTCACATCTGTACTCTAGATTTTTAAAGTATCTCTTTTTTTTTCCAAATAAAAAACCAATTGTGTATAATATACATTTGCTTTTCAAAATGTAGCTTTTTTCCATCCTCTCTCCCTCGGTCCGATTTGAAAAGCATAGTTTTAGATAGAAGTCCCTCTTCTGAATGTCATCATTCATCATTTTGTCTATACAAATATATCATCTGTCCCTCTTTTACCAAGTGAGGGAATGGTTTAATGCCCCAAAACAATGATTTTCAATGCAACAAGTGCTACTTCTACTGCTAACAGTGATTTTAACAAAAATAATATGATGGTAGGTTTATATAAAAATCTTTTTTCATTTGAACTCTGTCATTTCAGTCCATCAATTATGGTGCTGATCTCTTTATTGAGCTGGAAGACGGATATACAGATATTACACACTAAATTGCATGTTATCAAAGGGTAGAAAATAAAACTTTCTTTAAAATAAATAAAATGCTTCTCACAAAGTTAGTTGTAATAATAATCTCATTCTCACATATTGAATACACTCATGTTTCTGCAGTGCTCAGTATCACGTTTTGGACTTTTGAAAAGCATAATACTCTTTCTAGTTTAAAAACTAGAATCATTCAATAAGTTGAGAGCTAGCAGAACAAACGTTGTCGTAATAACAACAACACTTCACCGTCTTGAAATTCCACATCTAAAATCAATAATATCACAGTATCCCATGATTATAGTTTCATTAAGATTACATGTTATAAAACAGTACTGAAAAACACATGAGAGTGTTGTTGTTATTATGAGAGCTCTGTAATTCTTTTACCCTTTATTTTTTCATAAAGTGAAACATTTGTCAATGCCAAGAGTGTTACCCCTTCTTTTAGTTGTTTCCAGTCTTTCCGTCTACGTTATCTACACCAACCCTCTATCTGTCTACACTGGTGTAGTTTTCCTGTTTAGTGTGTTGGAGTTACTCTCTCTGTCACCTTTTCCTAGCCTATCCAGTGTTCCCATCCCTCGTTCCCGCTCCACCGTAGAGGAGGAGAAAGGTGGAGGCTGGGAGGATGAGACGGAGTTGCTGAGCGGCACGTTGGAGTTGGAAGAATTCTGGACAGCTGAGGGATTGTGGGATTTTAGCGAGGGCAGCGTCCCACTCATCATCATGCCTCCTCCGCTCTCTTTAGGGAAGCAGTTGTGTAGCTGGTATAGTGTGGCACGGTCCACGGTGCCGTACAGTGGGGGGGCTCCCAGCCCTCCTAAACCACCCAGTTTGGGGTCTCGGGAGAGGGTGTAAAGGGAAATATCGCCCCCTGGCAGAGCGGAGCGGGAGTGAGGGTTGGGAAGAGTGGACACAGAGATGGGCCCCTGGGAGAGTAAAGCAGACGGGGGCATTCCAAAGTTCTTACCCCCCGGTGGGCCACCCACGGGAGACGGGTCTCGTGAGCGTGAGGGGTCGGTGGATCGAGAGCTGGAACGCGATCTGCGGCGGAAACGGTAGCTTGGGAGCCGTAGCATGGCATGAGTGGTGCTTTTAAAGATATCAGTACGAGAGCGACAGCGGAGCTCCTTGTTCTTCTCGATGTAGATGTTTACCGCCAACACGCCCACCATCTCAGCCAGGATGAAGGACAGCCCACCAAAGTAGAAGGACCAGCCGTAGGAGTACTGCCATTTCTTATCCTCGTCCTTCTTTGGGGAAATGTCACCCAGAGCGGCAGAAATGTACACTATCACACCAATGATGTTACTCAGGCCTAAAGATCAATGGTCAAAAAACATGCCAACTGATCAAAACTCTCAGGTACAGATAAACACAGTAATATGCAGCATTTGTTTGCAGAATAACAGAGATTCAGAAGCATGGCAATTAGGTTTTATCAGATAAAATGTTTCTCATTTTACAGTAATATTGTGGTTCATTCTGTACAGACATGCAATTTAATGCATTTTGTAGTATTGTATTTAGCATTTTGTGATGTTTTCTGTCGTCAGTATATACTGGACATACAGTGGGGTCCAAATGTTTTAGACCACTAGTGCAAAAGCTTTTATTTAGCATTTTTCTCATTTAATATTTTCTTACTGATAAAAATATATATCTGGATTTAATATCACTGTATATCAGTGAAATGTAAGGAAAATGTAAGGAAAATGATCTATATAATATATAATATATTCTACTATATATATATTATTAGTATATAATACAACGTTTTTATTTTAATATTATATTATTAGTAACATCTAAAATGTCTTCTTAATTTAAATCGACAGCTATTTTTATGTATACATTTATTTATTTTAATTTAATTTTTTTGTAAATCCGGGATTCTCAAGACTTTAGGACACCACAATGTATGACACATTTTTCTAGTACAGGTAAATATTAGATGTAATTTGACATTTACTCCTGGACCAATGTGAGTGTACACACACACACAATGCAGACACTTTACCTGCCGCTACAAACAGAATGCCAGCCCCCAGCACAATGTTCCTTTTGCTCTTGTAGAAACGGCTGGCTGCGATACAGACTCCTCCCATTAGCAGCAGGATGGCACTAAGAATGGGAAAGATGTTGGAGGCCCGGACCACTCCTGCAGGGAAAGAGAGAATAGCGGAGTAGAGAGACAGATGGGAGAGGGTGAGAGACGGAGAGCATTATAAGCGTGAGACATGAAGAGTGCAGGCGAATCAATTCTGTTCAGGTCTTTAACACTGTACATTCATATCTCCACACATTTTTAGGTATAAATATTAAGCTAAAATGACTGAGGCACCTGGGTAATTAAATTATGCTGTTGTGCACTGTATATGAAACAGCCCCAGAGGAAAAATGTTCCCCTGGCAGTTCGGCATCCCATCTGGGACCAGTCAAGCTGGAACAGTGCAAGGAAATGCTATCTAAATACCAACCAAAATGCCAACCTGTGTGCATGCATGCATTTATGCGTGTGACATGCACACAGGACGCTGTAGCACAGAAATGTCTTGGAGCATTTCAGGGGATATGAAGCATAGAATTTGCAGAATTATTGTGAATCTGCAATATGTTACTTAAAAGCTTTTCTTATGTGTCAGATCAAAGCATAGGTATTTAAAAGAAAGAAAAATTCTGTCATTATTTATATAATCATTCCCATGGTGTTCGAAAACCGCATTTAAAACAAATGCATATTTTAAAAAAATGTGAAAAAAGCATATGGATTTGAGACTAAACAAGAATGAGTAAATAGTGGCAATGTTTTATTTTGGGGTGAACTGTTTCTTTAACAAGGCAAAGACATTTGCTGTAGCCGCATTCCATTCACGCTGCAGAAATGCTTTGTCATGATAAAACTCTATTGTTGTAATAAAGGGCAGCCTCTTACGTAGGACGTATTCTGCTCCATCATGATCAAAGTCAGCATCCTCTGGGAAGTGGTTGATCTGAGAGCACACACCACGCTTCACCCCTACAAGCATAAAGACAGAAACAGAAACATCAGAGGTAAGACATCCTCGCAACAACCCGCACGTACTGCGCATATGTTAATTCTGAATTTAACTGAGAATGAACTGCATCACTGTACCTCCATAAAACCCCCTCACACTTTCCTGCAGATGTAGTCTACATGATCACACCCTGATGTACAAGCTCTCACTGCACTTTCTGCCATAAATAAGTGACGTTTCTCTCACTACCATTCAAAAGGTTGGGGTCAGTAGGATTTTTAAATGTTTTTGAGGGAAGTTTCATATGCTCACCAAGACTGTATATATTTGGTCATAAATACAGTAAAAACAGTAATATTGTGAAATTTATTATTACAATTTAAAATAATTGCTTTCTATTCTAATACATTTTCAAATGTAATGTATTCCTGTGATCTAAAGCTTAATATTCAGTAGCCATTCAGTCTTCAGTGTCACACAATCCTTCAGAAATCACTCTGATGGCTCTCGCTCTTAGCAAACATTTCTTTATTATCATGTTGTGAAAGAACAGTTGTGATAGGTTGTTTGTTGAAACCATTACATCAGTGTTGGTGAACTGAAAATAACCGCATTAATTTGAAACAGAAATTATTTGGAACATTATTATAAATGTCTTCGACATGTCAATTTTAGAACCAATTTAATGTGTCCTTGTGAATAAAATTTTGAATTCTTACCCCCCCATCCCAAAAAAAAGGACAAAACAAACAAGTGTTTATATGGGTAGTCACTTACATTTTTTCTCAGTCGCTTTGGTGCATTTCTCGATCATCCTTCGTATTTGCAATGAAGCATGTGCATTTCTCAAAACAAATCGCACAAACAGCACCATACAATGGATTACCTGCAAAAGCCTGTAAATTACTTTTTGGAGAGATGAACTAAAGCTTTTGAGAAGTTTTGATGTCCATGCACAGATCTAGTGCCATCGAATGAATAAAGTCCTGTGTTCATTGTTCAATACACGCTAGTTCGCAACATGCTTAGCGCTGGTTGTCAATATAACAGTGAACTTTGTTAGTATTACCTGATGTAAAAGTATGGCAACATTTGGATGGAGCAGTTACTGTACTGAACCTGTATGCCATATGCTTATGTATTGCCATATAGTCGCATTCAAAAGTACAAATTTACCGATTATGTATGTTGGGATATGATGTTGAGAGGAGATGGATTAGAATTCCCAGTACACGTGTATAGTGGTTGACCAAGGCAAAAAAAAAAACAATTGAAAAACCCGTTTCCATATGTCATTGGGATATAGAAAAGGGAAAAGAAATATGGGCACCAAAGACCGGAAAATAAAAAATAAGGCCATTGTCAGAATTTGTAATCTTGTGTTGTCCTTGTCTGTCGATATGCTTCCAACTCTGAAGATCATGCGATTAAACTGAGATATTTCAGAGAACTAGTTTATAATTAGCTGATCTACATTCTGTTCATTAGTGAAAGTCAAGATTCACTTTGCACAATTCATGGCAAATTTACAAAAAAATCTAATAGAAATGTGTAGAAAATATGCTCGACAGTTTATGACAACTAGATCAACCACTCTGCTTTTATTGACTTAAACGATGAACTAATGACTAGATGTTTTGAGTGGTAAGACTATTGCACAGAGAACTATAAAATACATTGAGCAACATTACATTAGCAACTGATCATGTAGGAAACCGCAGATAAATGTACACAATCAATCGCATGAATGTACCAAAGCAATCGCAACCTGTTCAAAAGAATGAGAAACTGCTTTCATGATGTGCACGTGTACAATGACTAGATGATGTGGAGGTTGTGAATACAAGTAGGTTGAGAATTTATTTCTGAGTTTGTGGAAATGCACCAAGAGCGGCGACGAGGGAAAACAACTGTAACTTGATTACATTTTCTCTACTAAAATGACACTATAGTAACATGTGTATTTTAGTTTACAACAGGTACATTATAATTACTCAGACAAAAACATACACAATGTTTTTTTCTAATGGAAACAGGCATTAATGTGAGACAGACAGACAGACAGATAGATAGATAGATAGATAGATAGATAGATAGATAGATAGATAGATACACAGATAGTATAGACAGGTATGATTTGATGGATAGATGACAGATAGAATTGATAGACTACACAGAGGAACAAATAGACAGACAGACACGGACATAGATTGATAGAAGATTAGAAGACAGACAGACAGACAGATAGACAGATAGATAGATAGATAGATAGATAGATAGATAGATAGATAGATAGACAGACAGATAGACAGATAGACAGACAGACAGACAGACAGACAGACACACACACACCCTTAAATCTCATTTAGTAATACAGCTGAAATACCAATTAATGGTCTAATCCACAATCCAATCTCTTTAAATTAGATAGGGAAGTCATTTTTGGATTGTAGCACCTGATACGGATCTAATTCTCTTAATTCATTATGTTCAGTTGTTAAGATGTGGAACTGGAAACACACACACACATGCACAATAGAAATCAGATAGCCCTGTAGTCAGTCGGGGAGTGAATAGCTACCCGCTCTAGTGCAGACAGACAGACTGACGCACTATGATGACATCATGACTGCTGTTGACTGATGGAGTGGGAATGTGATGGATTGATGAGACAGACGAAGGGAGATACAGGTGGACAGGTGTGGGGGGGATTCTTTTCACAGCTGTTTTTGTCTTTTTATATTCCTCCTCTCATGGAGATTAATCTGTAAGAGACGAGGGCACAAAAGGGAAAGGTGTCATTGAGGAGAATCTGGCATCACCATTTCGGTTCTTTCAGCAATGGTCTTGTGTCTAAACAATAGTTCCTGCCATCAAGTGCATGTCATCAGACCTGCCAACCTCAGGAAAATATCTTAAGTACCACAATTGTGTAAATGTCAGTTCACATGCTTTTTTACTACTTGGCTTTGAACAACGGGCAATCGTTTGCAAGAAAATCATATAGATTATATATTTTTTTTTTTTTTTTTTTTTTTTTTTAAATATGAGGTTTAACAATGGGATTTTATCATGAGGATATAGGGAAAAACTCGCCTAGCACCTTCCTTGTGGCCATCAATATAACAATATATTATTAAAATATTTGTATTAGATAAATGTTTAAGTATGTACTATTAATACAATTGTAAAAATAATTTTACAGTAAAATGCCAACATAAACTTTTATGGCCACACTTAATTTTTCACTTTCAAATGTTCTAGCGCGCATCTTTTTTTTTTTTACATTATTTTTTCTGGGTAAAGGACAGTTGAAAAAAGGTTCAACCCTGTGTAAAAAATCAGCATAGTCACTTATGTTTACATGTTAAAAAAATTCTAAGATACGAGATTAAGGTCCAAATATTTTATCAGAAGAAAGTCCGCTATTTTCAGAAGATAAAGTCAAAATTTGGAGAATCATAGCATTCTACGAGTTATAATATTTTGAGAGTATAGCCTATATTGTGCATGCAAATGGCCCGGATTGGGAGCACCAGGAGAAATTCCGGTGGCCTGGCAGCTGATTTGAATATATGTTGGATTATTAGCAGAAATCATACCATGTGTCAGTCATATACTCGCAGGGACAGTAGGCCTATGCTTGCAAATAATATGTCATGTCTTCGGATGCATCCATTATTGTAGAGCACCAGCCACCCAATAATATTAATAAGCGTTGTGCTTTTGGTAATTTTAATATAAAACAAAGTCTCAGCTTTCAAATTCTGTCAGTTTAATAGTGAAATACAAACAATATGTCTTACAATAATGTGTTTTTCACGCTCTTTAATGTGGGGTGTCAGATCACTGTATTCGCTTCAGTTTAAGCGGCACGTCACTTAATAATCTCTTTTCATACAATGAGACATTCGCAGGTGAGATGTGGTCTGGTTTGTTTTTATACGTATAAATCAAATTCCATGTTAAACTATGGTAACTTTTTGATGTTAAGTTAGCTAATGCCTTTGTCTTGTTTAATTGTGTTAGTTTCTCAAAATCATCTGCCGAATTCTTTGCTGGAGTGTTCAATAGAAAACTGTGGCTAATGAGGCATGATCATTCTATGGTCAAGACCAGCACCAACCACTCTGTGGTTCTAACGGCCTTTTCAAGCAGATATATGACCTTGCTTTCTTTGTGTAACTATATATAACTATATATATAAATATCTATATATATATATATACATGGACGAAACTCATTAGCTTTAAGAGTCGCCTTTAGCCTCTGCTTTTGATTGCAACAGCAGCAGGGGATAGGAGGCTATTACAACAGGGCGGGCGAGGGCGGAGTGACTCAGTGTGTGTGTGTGTGTGTCTGCTGTGTGTGTGTGTTGTGTGCGCAAGCGAGTTGCGGTGATGGTGACATCGGTAGGCAGCTATAATAACACAGCAACACAGTATTTGCTGTTTGGGCCGGTTTAGCTGTGACATTCATTATGCAGATCCAAAATGCCCGCTTTCCACTTCACCTGCTCCTAATTGTGTTTCTACTAAGCATCCATCTTGGCTCTAATCCCTGGGGAAAGTAAGGATGTCTTGACCTCTAAACTATGCCAAGAGTGCTGTAACACTACAGCGACCAAAGGGGAAAAGAAGGAAGAGAAAGCGAGGCTTTAATGAGAAGGAAACAAAGAGAGATGACTGAGAGAGAGACCGCGCCTCGCTGTGATGATTGGGGAATCCAGGTTATCTTTAATTGAATGCATTTGTTACTCAGGAGCTAGCCATAAGGTAATTCGGAAGAGCAAATGGCTGGGGGGGGGGGGGGGGGGGCGCCTGCAGGCGGCAGAGGAGCGTCGATATGCACACCAGGGTCAAATGAGTGAGATACGAGACGGGTGCTAGAACGGCCCCTAAGACCGCGACTGCTGTCCCTCTGTGTTGACCTCAATGCATCAACCGCCAGCACTTTTAATTAGGGCCTCCCCAGGCTTTTTGGGCTTCGCTCCTACACTCAGATCTCTTTAGCAGTAAATGGCCATATCAGGGTTCTAGATGTGCAGATGTTTTATGATAAGTGGTGTGTGTAGAATTCTCATTAATACTATTGTAAATAAATCATTAACTACCTTTTGAAAATGTTTAATATTCTTTCTGACAGGCAATCTTAGCCATTTTCAGAATTAATTCACCTGGAGCCGAATATGAAACGACTCATGAAGGTATGCCATATGTTATAGAAGCACCGTGAAGGAGTTATTAATTTGATGAAGAATTAAAGTAAACATAAAAAATTATTATTGTAGAATAGTGTTGAATTGGATAGCTTGTCTGCCTGTAGAAATAATCTAAGGTTTTTTATACTTTTTAATACAATAAGAATATCACCCCTTTTAAGGGACTCCTTTCCTAAGAATTTAAAGGTGAGATAGAGGTGACTATTATGAAAGATAAATTTTATATTGTCACGGCAGATAATATTTATATAGGTTTATTATTATGTTTGAAAGTGGTTAAATATTTATTCACCAAGGAGGCAAATTTGAATTAATTTAAGACACATTATGTTTAACACTGATAGAATTAAAAAATGTTTCTTGCGCACAAATCAGCATGTTAGAAGGATTCTGAAGGATCACATGAAGACTGATTAATGCCTGCTAAAGATTCAGTTTGCCATCACCGGATAAATTACATTTTAAAATATTTTACAAGTTATTTATTATATTTCACAAGTTATTTTAAACTGTAATATTTTTTTTCACAATATTGCTTTTTTTATTGTATTTTTGATCAAATAAAAACAGCCTTGGTGTATTGAGAGATTAGAATATAGTAAATGATTACATATATAGGTGCATCTCAATACATTAGAATGTCGTGGAAAAGTTCATTTTATTTCAGTAATTCAACTCAAATTTTGGAACTTGTGTATTAAATAAATTAAATGCAGTGCACACAGACTGAAGTATTATAAGTCTTTGGTTCTTTTAATTGTGATTGATTTTGGCTCACATTTAACAAAAAAAAAACAATTCACTATCTCAACAAATTAGAATACATCATAAGACCAATAAAAAAAACATTTTTAGTGAATTGTTGGCCTTCTGGAAAGTATGTTCATTTACTGTACATGTACTCAATACTTGGTTGGGGCTCCTTTTGCTTTAATTACTGCATCAATTCGGCGTGGCATGGAGACAATCAGCCTATAGCACTGCTCAGGTGTAATGGAAGCCCAACTTTCTTTGACAGTGGCCTTCAGGTCATCTACATTGTTGGGTCTGGTGTCTCTCATCATCCTCTTGACAATACCCCATAGATTCTCAATGGGGTTCAGGTATATGGGGAAGTTTGCTGGCCAGTCAGGCACACCAACACCATGGTCATTTAACAATTTTTTGGTGCTTTTGGCAGTGTGGGCAGTGCCAGATCCTGCTGGAAAATGAAATCAGCATCTTCAAAAAGCTGGTCAGCAGAAGGAAGCATGAAGTGCTCCAAAATTTCTTGGTAAACGGGTGCAGTGATTTTGGTTTTCAAAAAACACAATGGACCAATACCAGAAGATGACATTGCACCCCAAACCATCACAGACGTTTGGAAACTTAACACTGGACTTCAAGCGACTTGGGCTTTGAGCTTCTCCACCCTTCCTCCAGACGCTAGGACCTTGGTTTCCAAATTAAATAAAAAAACTTGCTCTCATCTGAAAAGAGAAATTTGGACCACTGGGCAACAGTCCAATTCTTCTTCTCCTTAGCCCAGGTAAGAAGCCTCTGACGTTGTCTGTGGTTCAGAAGTAGCTTAACAAGAGGAATACGACAACTGTAAAAAGGACCCCCCAAATCCTGACACGTCATGTGTCAAGTCTCATTCTTGCAGTTGCACACAATTCTTAAGCGAATGGCTTGACAATCTTCATAAGGCTGCGGTTCTCTTGGTTGATTGTGCATCTTTTTCTTCCACACTTTTCTGCCGTGAAGACAACTTCTGTTAAACAGTTGGATTACAAAGCAAGATTGTGAACAGCCAGATTCTTTGGCAATGAATGTTTGTGGTTTACCTTCCTTGTGAAGGGTGTCAATGATTGTCTTTTGGACAACTGTCAGATCTGCAGTCTTCCCCATTATTGTGTAGCCTAGTGAATCAAACTGAGAGATCATTTTGAAGGCTCAGGAAACCTTTTGCAGGTGTTTTGAGTTGATTAGCTGTTTGGCATGTCACCATATTCTAATTTGTTGAGATAGTGAATTGGTGGGTTTTTGTTAAATGTGAGCCAAATTCATCACAATTAAAAGAACCAAAGACTTAAACTACTTCAGTCTGTGTGCATTGAATTTATTTAATACACGAGTTTCACAATTTGAGTTGAATTACTGAAATAAATGTCCACGACATTCTAATTTATTGAGATGCACCTGTATATATAATATTCTCTACAGCAAAAAAAAGGTATTGGCCAAATATGTGTTTAATTTCTTCATGTAAAAAATGGCTGTCACGAATAAAAGTAGTAATGATAAATCTAATCATTTCCATCATTAAAACATATTTATTCATATACATTATTATATATTCATATATGTGGGTGTGTGTCTGAATAAATAAATATGTTGTTATGATTAATGCGTTTTAAACATTTTTAATTCTACAGACTCTACGGAAATTATGAGATTAATAAATTACTATATTATGTCCCATATCCCATTTGATGTACTATTTTCTGGTCTAGTATATTTTTAGTATAAACACTCTCATCCTGGGCTGCCCTGCCCTGATGAAGGCAAATCTTAACTCTCCTTTTTTTTCTTCAAATAACTGCACATAGACGCCACCCCCACAAAGTAACCAAGAGCCAAGATAGTGGCTGACCCTCCAGACAACAGATCCTCCACAGGCCAGAGTGCGTCAAGGCCCCGGGGTCCTTCTTCTCCTTATTATGGGGATCCTCTTGTGAGTTGTTGGCGGTGCTGTTACAGATGAGTGCTCGCGAGTACAGCCAATAATCCGTGCCGATAGCCACCGTCATCAGGCCGAAGGATGCGAAAGCACCCACGATGGTGAGAAGGATCTGAATGCCCTTCTCACACACCATGCCTATGGGAGACAGTGAGAGAAGCAAAAATGAAGCAAATAAAGGGAGAGAGAGATATGTAGAAACATCACTGCCTGCCCATCTATCTTTCCTCTCATTTGTTTTATACTGATAGTATAGAGATGGAGAGACGAGAAATGCCTGACCTCCTTCCCTCTTTTGCCATCAGCCTAAATATCATTTAATACTGTTACCTGATTGGACGAGCTTACCTGACGGCGAGTTTCTGTCCTTCGACTCAATTTTGAAATCTTTCTTTTCCTCGTCAGATGAGAATGTGCTGTCCCTTCAATCCGGGCAGCATCCATCGACTGTCCTCGCACACTCCTTTTCTCCTTCCTGTAGTCGTTTACTCTCCCTGTTTCTCTGCTGCTCTCACAGGTCGACCACAATGGAGAAGCTTGTGTTGATGCCTCCGTGTGTGTATAGTCTTACTTTGTGTCAGTTCTGGTCATTGCTGATAAAAAAACCTGGAGATAGAAAAGACAAAGAGAGTGAGACTGAATTCTGCTGCAACTTCTTTGCCACAAAAAAAAACTGTTTGGGGGAACTTTGGCAAGGAATGATTCTAAAGAACTTGGGGAGAGAGGAGCAAAGGCAGGTCTCCACTGTTACCATAGTAACTCTGAATTGCAAAAGCATGGCGAGATGGGAGGGGGCAGTGCTTTCATCCCTTGGGATGAGATAAGGGAATAACTGACAAACATGCAATTCAGCAACATTACATGAATTGGATCATTGCAACGAGTCTGTAGAGACTCTCTGACCAAGCAGGAGGAGAAGTGTTACCTCACAGTGCTGGATGTTTTATGTTAACCACACCTATATGAGACAGAGACGCTCACGAACACACACACACACACAGCGAAAAACCTATAAAATCAGAGGACAATCGTGCAGTACGCATAATTGAGCAAACATAATTTAGCAGACATAATGCAGGGCTGCCTTGGCTGTTAATAATTTATAATGCAATATGGCGCAGCCATCAAAATGGGTTAAACCATGTTCGCATGGTGAGCCTCTGCAGTACAGATTTGTAGCCCTCATAGAAAAATCCCTTTCGAGTAAAGCAAGGATGGAAAATCTGAGCAGTTTTCTAATGTGTCAGTGGCACATTAAAAGTGGCATAAAAAAAATGAACACAAAAACATTCTAAATGTGGCATTTTGCATGTGGCAATCTGAACGATTCTAACAAAAGACTTTATCAGTTGAAGGCTGTTAGATAAGCTGATAGACTGCAAATACAAAAATAGCACAAACAAACAAAATATGATCTGTACAAATGTTACACAATGTAAACCAATATAATACAACCAAAAACAAAAATGGCACACAGTATGAGTTTGTACGCGAGATGAATCATGCCTGAGTCATAGATTATGGGGACGTAATAGTTTGTGGAAAGTACAAGTAGAAGTACAATTTAGCATATTTTTGAAATACTACATAGAGGATCAAGAATACTCATGAGTGTACGTATCACTGGGAAATTAATATACTGATCTTTCAAACATATACTAACTAAAATAAATTATACTGCAGTGCAAAGCTGAGTGAATGATGAATGCTTTTACGGAAACTAGATACATGTAATTGCAGTAAACAGAAACTGATAATGCAATTTCGGTAAGATTCGGTAACTTTATTTGTGATTTCATAGATTATTGTACTTTTTTTTTATGTTGTAATGCTGGACGATACCAAACCAAGATTTCTTTAAACTAAAATATACTTTAATGTAATTCTATTGAAACTGGTAAGTCATGTATTTACTATTATAAATATATATTATAAGTAAAATTTGTAATTACTATATGGATTGAAAAAAGCTGCAGTTGAGGGACATAAGTATATAAATATATTAACCTTTTACATTGATTCAGTGTATACCAACACTGCAGTTAAAGTTATAATCAATAGTGCTTTGTACTTTGTATGTTAGCCTACACAGCAAAAATAATGGCGACTGTTTAAAACATGGACAAATGATATTACAACACAATGACTTACAATGTACTTTAAAGTAAAACTTTTCTTTTGACATGATCACAAATAGTGTCCTAAATGCGATTAAGACCATGCGAGAGATGAGAGGTTATTCGGTCTCTGTTAAGAGCAAATTAAGTGCTTAGTTTTTATGAGTTAAATAATAGTTATCGGCAAGTAAATCTTCTTAAAAAATCCATTAAGATTGAAGTGCACTACAAATTTAGATACGGTCAAAGAAGCACACTTTCTTTTTCAAATAGGAAAACTAAACTTTGTCTAAGGCAGCTACAATGACTTATGAACCACAGGTAAAGCGGGGTAGAAGGTATATTTAATCAGAACACATTAATAGCGTAATGACAAAATAACTTGATAAAAGCAGATGGAAAAGATGAAAAGCTCTCATTAAATCTCTTCTCACACAGTGAAGTAATGAAGTTGATTTTGATCAATACAAGAATCTTAGAATGAAATTGTGAAAAATGGAGACAGAGGCAACAGTCTGTTTCCGTACTCTCAGTCGAGTCTCAGCAGGGAATAAAGCATCATGTGACATTAACCTGTGTAAACTGGGTCCAAGACAGCTCCTGTCTCTGCCAGCAGTGCTTGTCACAAAGTCACATTCACAGATCACAAACGCCTCTTTTAATGATTAATGGTGCTTTATCACATTGCATGTATTAAGGAAGCTTTAAAACTTCAAAAATATAGGTTGCCAAGAGGCTAACTGCATTGCAGCAATATTGTATGCTACTAACTAATGTACTACTAAAGTTATACTAATACTAAAATATACTACTACTAACTAATACTAGTAACTTATAAATATTTATTTCATTAACAAAATGTTGCTTGGAGAATGCTGGGAACACTTAGAATAATATTTTATATTTTCTACATCTAGAACTGTATGCAATACTATACAGTGGTACTGCTGAATATACATCTAAATTATGCCCTACAGGATTAGGGTATGCATTAACTATGGAAGACTTTACTAACTCGACAGCGGTAAAGTACCCGAGCATGGAGAGGGAGAGTTGAACTACCATGTGTTACAATGGTCTAAAATATTGTTCTTGAAAGGTGGCGCAAGTACCCTGTGCCCTGAGAAATGTGATGAATATGCAAAGCTCGAAGTTAAACTGCTCTATGTGTATCACATGGTCCGGTTACACCTTTTCAAAAGTACTACAATGTGAGCCACTTAGGTGCTCCAGTATGGACCACTTTAGGTAACAATAATGTCACCATGATATAGTTGTATACCTAATCGCACCCCTTTAGGGACTAAAGTTAAGGTCCAAATGTGTACCTTTTTTATAAAGAGTACTGCCCTAAGGAGCAGATTTTGTATGGTATAAAATGACTAGAGAGGACATACTGTATTTATACCTACACAGTATAGCATTATACTTTCTCTCTTTAGGTATGTAATATGAGGGATGTGTATAGAATGTACAGTACATGTGTAGCATGCACTACTTGTCGTAGAATCACTGCAAATGGAGTATAACATAGCTTTGTGTCCGATAAACACACAGAATGATTCTTGTTTTCGAAACGGAAGTCTCTTCGTGCTCACCGAGGCTCATTTATCTGATAAAAAAAATATAGGGTAAAGAACAGGTAATATTGTGAAATGTTACACATGGTATAAAGATAAATTATGTTTGAAATATATTGGTAAAATATTATTTATGTCTCGGGAATATGGGGAAAGCTGAATTGTCAGCAGCCATTCTGCAGGAATCTCACAGAATCGCCTGATCACTTCAGAACATCCCATGATAGACATGTGTACTGATTTGCGTGCTCAAAGAAACATTTCTTATCATCAAATGTTGAAAACAGTTTTGCCACTTAAATATTTTGTAGAAAGCATGATCATTTTTTTCAGGATTCTTTGATAAATAGAAAGTTTAAAGAACAGTATTTGACCAATTTAATACATTCTTACTGAATGCAAGTATTTTTCTTTAAAAAATAAATAAAAAATAAACAGTGTGGTGCTGTGTGTTGTTTACACAGCACTGTAGACAACACTATTGCAAAAAAATTAAATGTTCCTAACAATATAGCTAATTGTGCATAGTGTAGCGAAAAAATACACACTTATCACCATGCATGCATCCAATCAATCAATCTCTACATGATTTCATATACAGTACAATGTATACTACTGTACATTACAATGTGTTTTGTGTGAATAGTTATTGGCTGCCCATAGCATGAAACCATCAAAATTCAGAAAGAAAGAAAAATATAAATGTTTTGTTTTGGGGACATGAGAAAGGGATCCTGGAGAAAAAAAAAACAATTGAGAACTACTGAATTACAGCATTCACTGCTTAACAAAACATCATTACTTCTCCTCAAAAGAAGACCCAAAAACAGTGCCAAAAGTGTTACTGATTAATAATAGGCCATCATTTTTTTTCACAGTTCACATGACAGCCCACAGAAAGCCAGTGAGAACTGAACAGCCCTGAGGGGTTTAACTCCACCTCTGCAGGCCACAGAAACATTAACTGAGGCAGTATGAAATACACAGTTCTTCTATATGTCAAACTAATCAGCCTGAGAGTCACACACAAGACAGTCGGCAGCTTTTAGTGTCGATTTCTGTGTGATGCCTCTGCTATACTTAAAACTGAAGTAGACAAAAAAAAAAAAAACATCAACCCGAGAACCACACACATAACCCATGATATGAAGCAGATCGACTCTGTGTTTCCACAATATGCCATGTCCATTCGTGATAATCAAAGCATAACATTTGGTTGACAGACCACACACAAGAAGTCACAGATCGTTATTGTAACAATTATTCTATAATCGCACGCAGGGACAGGCGCAAAAACACAGCATGAGAACGTTTTTCTCATGAGACTTTCACGTAGATCAGACATCGAATGGTAGATTCAATCATTAAGTTCACAGTTTTGCTGCCACGGCAGAGGTGCTTTCAAGCTTGTGGCAGAAAAGACCACCAATAACTCATTTCCCCTCAGATCTTATTCCCACCATAATTCGACATGTAGAGAGGTATGCATTGAGGCTCACCCACATATAAGATGACAGCACAATTATGATACACGATTCGCGACAACATCATGATCACTTGACCGTGAACGGCACCCGATTGCCCAGTAAGTTCTGGATAATGCGTCATTATTAGGGGGGAACTTCGTGGATACCAAACTATATTATAGCCCTAAAAGTCGTGTGCTGCAATCAAATGACAAATGCCAGCGCAATTAGACCTCTCTGCGCACCGCTTTCATCACAGAGAGGGCCTCATTACGATTTTTTATGTGGTAGTGAACGTGAGACACAAGCAGATGGAGAGAGAATGGACAGAGCAGGAGCAACATAATAATGGAGAGTCCGAATGAAATCAAACAAAAGTCAGCCCACTGAAGTTGGAATACCTTTGTGAAAGAAAACACTCGAGTGATTCACTTTGAAAACTGAATAGCATTGTACATCAAATGAATGCAATGAAAGACTACCTTCACCATTCTGTTTGGATGAATTTAGCGCTGCTGCTTCAGGCAGGTACGACTTCCCACACCTCAGTCGTCATGCTGCGGTGTGAGACGTACTGAGCTCCAGAGATAACACGATTATGACGATTAGAGCATAACACCTGAGACGTTCCTTTTTTTTTTTTGTCCCACACCTTTACTACCACACATCTCCCATTCCCAATGCTCTCGTTTGACCTGTAGTCGATATCAGACCCGAGCCTCATCCTCATATGGTGCCAGCTGTGGACATCTTGGGAGTGTCCTGCAACACAAAATGTGTGTGCTTTTCACCTTTACCTCAATGCATATGCTCTTCTGACTGCGTTTCTTGGACCATCATCATGTACGTAATTTTAATGGTAGAGGATAGCACAAGGTCACAGGTTCAATTCATAAATGCAACATAGGTCGCCCTTTGGATAAATCCAACTTGCAATACTGGTGTCTTAATCGATTGATTGCTTTAGGGCCATCTCTGGACCAATGTAATTGCTATTCACTAAGCCTGGAAATGTAGACTAACATGATAGGTGGCGTCCTATGTTAGAGAGTCTGGAAATCATTATACAAAGGTGTGGGTTCGAAGTCTCATAGGCAAGGGATTGTACGGTGGGGGAGGGATATGTTACAGCGGCTCTCTCCCACCTTCAATACAGACATGAGGTGCTTGAAGCAAGGCGACGGACCCTCCCTGGCTAAAGCCAACTGTCCCGGTCTTTCTTTTTGGTGATTCACTTGCTGTGGTCGTGCAATTTCAAGATGGTGAGGTAGAAGACAGAGCACTAATTCCGAGTATGGGTCACCATACTTGGCCACATGCCACGTCACTTTCACTTTAAAGTTAATTTGTTTAATTAAGGGGTAACTAAGGGGCATACTTAATTAAACCTTTGACTAAACAGCACAAGGTCTGGTCTCTATACGCTCCATGTTAAGCCACCTTTTCACTACTTCCGACAAATGACAAACCGGAAGTCATTCATTTCCAAAGATTAGTTAACATAATTACATTCCATAATTATTTAAATTGGTAGTCTTAGAAAATAAACTATGCTTTTCTTTCAGATGTGTTGGCGGTCATTTGTTTTTTGTGGATATATTCATACATTTATTAATTTTACCATGGTGAATAAGCAGAGCGCATGAAAAATGTGAAAGTTGCATGCGACTGCCACTAGAAAAGTGATTACCGGTATTGTATGTTAAGTCGAAGATAGTTGAACATATAAAACGACCAACCACAGTTTGCAGGTTTACCTGATTATACCACAATAACATAAAAGAGTAAAAAAAAGATTATGTGGATGCCTCAACAAACAGAAAACACTGGAAAAATGGTGGAAAATGTGTATAGACTGCCTCTGTGATCATATTTTCTGTCCCTCCAAAAGCAAAAAGGACACGCTATATTATTACAGACATAACTCCGAAAACAAAGCAAAATATACAGTATCGCTTGTGGATATCTTGTTAACTTCAAAACTCTCGAATATCTTTTTAAAGTTTTTGCAAATCCAGTGATTAATTCATCCTTGAAAGTAAGCATGACCTTGTTTCAAGACAGATTGAAAAAAAAAAAACCGTGTGCCCTTATTTGTTGAAGTAGCATAAAGTCAGC
Organism: Sinocyclocheilus anophthalmus; assembly: GCA_018155175.1. NCBI lineage: Eukaryota > Metazoa > Chordata > Actinopteri > Cypriniformes > Cyprinidae > Sinocyclocheilus > Sinocyclocheilus anophthalmus. The sequence continues at coordinate 151,812 of JADLZN010010329.1, forward strand.
CAATCAGATTAGAGCTTGCCAGAATGAGGAAATGAGTATAAGTGTGCCTTTTGAGGCTGAGAGACTAAGGTTAGGTTCACACCTGTGTTCATTTGATACTACAAACAGAGACCTCTTAGAAGAGACATCAATGAAAATTAAATGCTGTTTATTGCAGATCATGTTTCCTTCTAAAAGAAGTGAATGTAATCTTGCCTATATTGTGCTTCAAGACAATGTGTTCATAACTAATTAGTAATTTAGCTGACACATTTCATAAATAACTTCTGGTATATTTTTGTTACATGGACCATCCCCTCGAGCAACCTTGGGTTAAGTGTCTTGCTCAAGTGTACAATAGTGATGGTGATAGTTCATGGATCACTCCTTGCACGATCTTTCTCTTACTAGCCAAGCTCTACACTACACCAAATTATCAGCTGGCATGACTAATATTATGAAGGAAAGAATGTGTAACTTGTGGTGAGCCAGCAGGCACTTAATTTAAGACATATCAAGGCAGGCAGTTGATGACGGCATAGCCCTTTACGAAAAATAAGTTTATTCAAGTGTGCTATTAGTATACTTCTTTTAAACTAAAAATAGGAAAGTATACGTTTAGTCTACTTTTTATGTACTTCTCAGAAATGGGCTTTATGTACTTCTCGGAAATATACTTAAAATGACATTTAAGTATTCCTGACTTATACTTTGAAAAAGTCTAAAAAATAATTGAGCTATAATAAGAGTTCTCCCTAGAAAAAAGTACCAAGAAAATATTTTTCCTGTGTATACCGGTAGGGGCCGCTAGTACACATCTTCTGTACAGAATTTCCAAAAAACAGAATCATAACAGCGCCAAATGATTTTTAGTGCCAGTATGATATACACACACATTGTCCGTGTGTGTAGCACATCGTGGCGGGGGCACAACAGAAAGTGATTCAGCGGTTGTAGTGACTGTGTAATAGCCACCCCCTGTCTCACCATGACTTAAGATTACTGTTTTGGTGAACGTGGCTATGGGTGCACTGGTTCTGTGGTGGTGGTGAAAAACCCAATAGTCTTCAAGACTATAGCCCCCACACTAACGTCTGCTGGCATTTCAACTCTTCACCGCTGTTTATCCTCATTAAATCCGTAACTAGTACGAGATTGTGTCGCTATCCCCACTGGCTTTAGGCTCTCAGTGGACAGAGCATGAAGGCAGTATGCAAAGCCTTGTTCAGTCCGTCCTGTCGTGCTCGCAAGCTCTGTAAGCGTCCGACCAATGGCAACATTTCCAAGAGGGAGTGTGGCTGGATGTGAGGGGTCCGCGTGATTCTACGCCTTGTACCCACCCTGCGCATGTTCGCCCACAATACTTAATTATCGATTATGATCAGGTTCCGGACTATATGCGCAAGTGCGCAGAGGACCGGACATTCGTCGAAGTTAATTCGCGCTTGGAGGTAGGCAACAACGTCTGTCACGTTCCAGCAGCTCCTGATAGTGCTCAAAACAGAAACTGTTAGGTCCAATGTGCTTGGTGCCCCAAGACATTCCGTCCTGATCGATTGGGATATTGGTGCCCGGGAACCTGACTGACTACATGTAACGGCCACGTCCCCCCCCCCCCATATTGGCCTTCCACCTCCTGTTCCTGTAAGCAGACTCGTCACGCCGAATGAGGCCGATGAGTCAGGGACGTGCTTGTACCAGACACGTGGTATCTGCATAATCACATGTGGGCAGCAATCGTTGGTGATGTAGTTACTTAGGGATTAACTCCCGATCGCTGATGCGTTACGTGTCGCTATGCGGAGTGTGTTATTACTTCCCCAGACCTGTCACTACCACGATCTAGATTTCCGTGATCTCTGCTGTCTGTCTGTCAGGAAGCTGTTGTTCCACTGACAGACGGAGGTGGGCACGTAGAGCTGAGTTAGTTTGGGCAGGAGGTGGTTTGGGATGATGGTGTTAAAGGCCTAGCTGAAGTCCACGAACCGGATCCTCACATAAGTCCCTGGTCTGTCTAGATGTTGCAGAACATAATGCATTCCCATGTTTACTGCATCGTCCACAGAACTGTTTGCTCTGTAGGCAAACTGAAGAAAATCCAGCAAGGGTCCAGTGATGTCCTACAGGTGGGCCAGCACCAGTCTTTCAAAAGACCTCATGACCACAGACGTTAGAGCCACAGTCCTGTAGTCATTAAGTCCTGTAATTTCTTTGGGATGGGGTTGATGGTGGAGCGTTTGAAGCATGAAAGGACTTCGCACAGCTCCAGTGATCTGTTGAGGATCTGTGAAAAGATGTGGGCCAGTTGGTCAGCACAGACTTTTAAACAGGCTGGTGAAACACCATCTGGGCCTGGTGCTTTTCTACCCTTGTTCTTTCTGAAGACCTGGCGCACATCATCTTCACTGATCTGAATTTGGCAGTGTTGGGGAGAGGTGGGTTGCTGGAGGGTGAATGGTTGTGTTGAGAGTGTTCAGGGCGTGTGTGTGTGTCTTTCAAACCTGCACTAGAACTCGTTTTCGGCGATCGTCTGCCCAGTGTTTGTAATTCTCCACAGTGCTGGGGATGGTGTCTTGTAGTTGGTGATTTATTTTAGACTTTTCCACACTGATGCTGAGTCAGTGGAAGATAATTGAATCCTTATTTTTTCTGAATAATTTCTCTTTGCCACTCTGATCTCCTTTTCAGTGTGTATTTAGCCTGTTTATACAAAACATTATCCCCCTTCCTGTAAGCATCATCTTTGGCCTGACAGAGCTGTCTGAGCTTTGCAGTGAACCATGGTTTGTCATTGTTGTAAGTTAAATGAGTCCTGGTTGGAATGCACATGTCTTCACAGAAACTTATATAAGATGTTACAGTCTCTGTGAGGTCGTCCAGATCGGTGGCAGCAGCTTCAAAATCACTCCAATCCGTGAGGTCAAGACAAGCTTGTAAATCCTGCTCTGCTTCATTAGTTCATCTTTTTACAGTCCTTAATACAGGTTTAGCTGCTTTCAGTTTCTGCCTGTAGGTCGGTATAAGAGTAACCAAACAGTGATCAGAGAGCCCCAAAACTGCCCATGGAACAGAGTGATATGCAATCTTTATTGTGGTGTAACAGTGATCCAATATATTACTGTCTCTGTTGGGACATGTGATGTGCTGTCTGTATTTTGGAAGTTCACGGGAGAGAATGGCTTTATTAAATTCCCCTAGAATGATTAAAACAGAGTCCGGGTGGTGTTGTTCTGTCTCTGTGATCAGATCAGTGAGTTTCTGTAAAGCGGTGCTCACGTGTGCTTGCGGAGGGATGTAGACACTGACTAGAATGAACGAGCAAAACTCCCGCGGCGAGTAGAACGGCTTACAGTTAATGAAAAGCGCTTCTAGATCTGAACAGCACATCGTCTTTAACACAGTTACATCTGTACACCACCTCTCATTGATGTAAAAGCATGTCCTGCCACCGCGTGATTTCCCTGTTGATTTTGCGTCGCGATCTGCTCTGAACAGCTTAAAGCCCGGGAGACTCAACGCGCTGTCCTGAATGGCGTCTTTCAGCCAGGTTTCCTTGAAACACAGAGCAGCAGAGTTAGAAAAATCTTTATTTGTCCAGGAGAGCAGAAGGAGCTCATCCGTTTTGTTGGGTAGAGAGCGGAGACTCGCCATATGGATGCTCGGTAACGGCGTTCTGAATCCACGCTGTCTGAGCTTCACGAGCGCGCCAGCTCGCTTCCCCCGTCTGCGCGTCCTGAAGCTCTTGATCAGCACAGCAGCTCCGCCGACTACAATGTCCAGCGAAACATCAGAATAGTCGAAAACTGGTAATATATCGGGTGATGTGTAGTGCCGGATGTCCAGCAATTCGTCTCTGGTGAACCTGATTGCAGGGATATAACTAAAGACAAACTAACAAAAACATAAAAACAAAAAAACAACTGCAGAGCACCGCCACGAGGCAGCCTCAGCGTGGGCATTGTGCAAAACCCAAGTGAAGAAGAAACCGAAACAACAGATGCTTCCACATGTATTCTAACTCGATCATCAGACATAAAACAGCATCAAAACTGTGTAGTGTTATGGAATAAAATGTCGACCGATGAAGAGGTAATAATGACTGTCAAGATTTGTGGTGTTGATCGACTTTATCTATGTTTTGATTATCATTCTGAATCTAATTCATAGTCTTTTTTCAGCTTTTTGTTCATAATGTTGTTTATTTCTTTATTTTTTATTTGTGAAACTTATCCACATTCAAGTGTTTAAAAAAAAGAATGCATGAAGCTAGATAAAATGTTTTTGTTTACAAGCAGATACCTGTTCTTTTGATGTTTTGTATGTTCAGATATTCATGTAACAAAATATATACAAATTATTACCTAAATAGGGACATAGTAGTATAATTAAAGTATGATGTAAAGTTCACTTGAAGAAATCTTACGAGTATACTTGCAGTATAAAAACTACTAAACTAGTAGTTTACTGAGACTATATACTTCAAAGTGTACTAAAATGCTATAAGTATTTAATTAGTAAACTATCAGTTACTTATAAGTTCACTTTTAGTATAGTTGCGGTACAAATTAAACATTTTGATGTAAACTAGTTGTGTGCTCAAAGTTTACTACTGTTATACTTACAGTATACTTAAAAGTATACTTTTATATACTATAAAGTGGGCCAATTTAGTCCCAAGGAGTATTGAAATAGTACACTTACAAGTATACTACTAGTATACTGATATTTGTATACTTACTACATAGAGTATACTTAAAAATATACTTGAACTATACTTAAAGGGTCATATGATGCTTTTTTAAAGATCATTATTTGTGTATTTGGTGTAACAGAATATGTTGACATGCTTTAATGTTCTGAAAACACATTATTTTTCAAATACTGGTACATTATTGTAAGTCCTCTATGCCCGCCTCTCTCAAACGCTTTCGTTTTCTACAAAGTCCCTCCTTTCCGACAAGCGCAGCCTGCTCTGATTGGCCAGCTGAACCAGTGCATTGTGATTGGCCGAACACCGCAAGCATTCGTCGGAAATGTAATGCCCCTTACCGTAATCTGGAGCTTCATCTTTCAAAATAAATGTAAAGACAGAGCCCGAAAGGGGAACAGAGATCGCGTGACAGACACAGTGATGAAGCGCTATGTGTTTGCAGTACCCATCCACGGTTTAAGACAGCTACTCTACTGACCTCTACTGTAAATGTGACCCCCACCACTCTCTCTTTTGCGCGCGAACGCGTTGCACACACACACACACACACACACACACATGTCGCAAAACCCCGCATTTGAACAGTCAATAGCAAATACGTAAACTAATATCAAAACAGTAGCTGATTCAGAAGCGCAAGAATGTCATAGCAAAGTCAGAATTACCTCCTCTCCTAGGTTCACGAAACGGTCGTCCATAAAATGCATTGCTGTTCTGTTGTAAGTGATCGTAAAGATTCCTAAATGCATCTACTTTCGGAAGGCCAAATAAAGTGCTTTTGCCTTTGCACAGAAACACACAGCTTCTCCCTGACATCAGCACTAACTGCGGTTACTGAAACCACAACTTCTTTCTTTGCGTGAACATTTGGACGCATTATGCTAATATTTCCACATAGTGCGGTAGATATGTTGGGGCGTGTTAGAACAAGCCGTTTTAGGGGGGCGTGGCAGAGTCTTAACTTTGATAAAGAATATATCTTTGGGTTTGAGTCTTTAGTCTTTGCAACTTCAGGGATCTTATCTATGCACAATCAGCTTGTAACACTCCAAAGAGAAAGGAAAACTTGAAATCGCATCATATGACCCCTTTAAGTATACTTTCTAAAATAAACTTGAAGTATACTACTTTTTGGTAAGGGTAGACATGCAAGTCTTTCAGGAAGAGGTCACCTTAAAGATTTAAATTCAACAGTCAAAAAACAGCACAAAGCACAGGATCACTTAATAACATAACATCCATTTAAGAACACCAAACAGCCAATTCATGCCTAGATCTACTGTTAATCAGGCTACAAAAAATGAGTCTGTTTATCCAGTAGATTCATTCTAAAATACCACCACCAATACATCTGCACCATTACTAAACTGAAACAAAATTTGATCATATATACACTACAGTTCAAAAGATTTTCAAATTAATACTTTCATTCAGCGTGGATGCATGCACTCGATCAAAAGTGACAGACTTTTGATAAGACTTTCACATGGTTACAAAATATTTCTATTCTGTATTTTTTTTAAAGTTTTTAATTCATCAAAGAATTCTTGATTGTTTCCCCAAGGTTCCACAAAAGTATTATGCAGCACAACTGTTCACCATTGATGATAATAAAAATGTTTCTTGAGCATCAAATCAGCGTTAGAATGATTTCTGAAGGATCGTGTGGCACTGAAAATTCAGATTGCCATCAAAGAAATGGCAAATACACTTTAAAATACAGAAAAATAATTATTTTCAATTGTAATCATGTTTCACACTATTACTGTCTTTACTGTATTTTTGATCAAATAAATGGAGCCTTTAAATTAAAACATAGAATGGTAGTATAACCACCACATGTGGCTTAAAGTGTATTTCACCAAAAAAAAAAAACATTTGCAATATTGAACAATTTGTTCTCATTAAACATGAGAAATCATTAACAAAACCAATTTAAGCAATTAGATTAATTTATTATATGTCTCCTCACATTCAGACAAACAAGCATGCACAGCTAGGCTTAATTTCCCCACCAAAGAATATATCACCTGCACTCACGTCATTTTGAGAGCATCTGATAAGTGTTTGAATAAAATGATACAGTAGCAGCGCATAACAGTAGGAGCATTTCTGCTCAGGGATATTCCCTTTAATACATTAATAAATCCATGGCTCTTTTATTTTTAGTAAAATTATTTTCAGATGAACTTCAGACATAAAGATAATTTGCCGTGAGGCAGTTGCTCAATGAACGATGAACAATAATATAGTTGCAGTTATGCTGCTGCATCCGTGTAGGAAGCTCGGAGGAAGAGAGGATATTCATTTCATTTGCTTAACCTGGATGTCCGTGTCTCCTCCCACAAGCAATTAACAGAGTCTCTAAACAAGTGCCATTACCTTGTTTCTAAATTCCTTTTGAGATCCAGACAAGTAATGTATGAACTGACTGAATGAATAATTTCTCTTGCTTACAGCTTGCTATAGGTTTTGTTTGATGACTATGCATGAAGGGAACAACAAATGATCACAGTCTGTCTCTTGCACTATGTCTCATCTGTATTTAAGGTAGAGGATTCTCCTTCCATGAAAGTTTCAGTCCCAGTTGGGACTGATGAAAGGGAGAGTTAATTATCACAGCTTTAAGGACAATCCAAAACCCTGTGTGTAAGTTGTTCAGTTTGATTCAACATTAATATGGAATCTAACAATTCAGATTTTTTATGTTTTTCAAAGAAGTCCCTTATGCTCGCCAAGGCTGCATTTATATGTTCAAAAATACAGTAGTATTGTGAAATTGTATTCAATTTAAAATAACTGTTTTCTATTTTAATATATTTTACATTTTAATTTATTCCTTCGATGGCAAAGCTGAATTTTCTGCAGCTGTTAGAAATCATTCTAATTTGCTAGTTTGGTGCTCAAGAAACATTTAAAGTGTATATAAATAAAAGCATTAATAATTTTAACTTTAGTGTTTATATTATATTACATTATATTATATTATTTGATCTCAGGTCACAAAATGAATTTGCTGAGCCAGATCCAACTGACTGCATGCTGATGGCAGATTTCTATGTTGTTGAAAAAATGTTGTTGTTTCTTTATTAAATATCACTATTGGTATCCACTGCTTGAAAAAGACATCAGTCATCTGTGACAAAAATGGTTAAAAATTAGTACTATTGCATCACTGCACTAGGGTGAAAGTAAGCACGCTGCAAACAGATGTTGCCTGACTCATCTGATGTCACTGTCTGTTAAAAAGCCACACTAATGTAACCACGAACAGGACCTTAACCGCACTGACCATAAAACAATCTACATATCAACAATACACAAACCAACTTCTAATTATGTTTTAACGGCTAAAACATCCATCACTGATGTAGGTAGAAAAACGTATTGATCGGGAATGAGGGGTTACTTCACTCCACTTTGTTTGTCTGCTGCAGTATGACTGTTTTATTGGTCTAGTGGGAAATAACAAGTGTGCCTGGAAAAGTATCATGACTAACACAACGTCAAAACAAACTAAAACAATCCATGTCTCGATCATATTCCACTATTTATCAGTTTCAAAACCATGCAGAGGCCTCTTCTCGCTAAGATCAAATTTGTAATTTATGTCTGAAGCTTTACAGCCAAAGGACTCCTTATTTTTACAGTTTACTCCTCTAAATTATACAGAGAATAAAGGAGATAATCCCAGTCAGGGGTCCGCTCTTTAATAATTGCAAAAAAGCCATCCGCTGGGGTTTTGTTTCCTTTATTGTTGTCTGAAACGCTCTCGGTTCTTGTATAGATTGTGGGAAATGGTGTTGGGACAGCAATGCTGACACAGGACTCTACAGAGTATTACATAATTATGATCCCAGGAGATACAATCTGCTTAAACAGAATTCTCCAAACGAGAGCGATACAACCTGAGCCCTGACCAGGTGCTTGCTTTCATTAAAACAATTCGGTGTGGTCATAGGCCAAGAAAACGATGGAGGCACATCTTAGGCTTCCTGCAAGCACACAAGCATGCTGATCAAGATTTCTGTGCCAAAGCCAGACACTGCCATCACTAGCTTGCACTCTGTGATTTTTAACTGCCATCTCATTCATTCCTTTTTTTTTCTTATTGTTAAACACACACTGAATAAGACCCATATTGTTATTTGTCAAATAAGCAAGTGAAATAACAGTTCAGATAAACTATGATTATTTTTAGTTAAAAAAAAACACTTCTGTTTAAATGCATAAATACAAAATGTAAATGTCAATTTACAGTAAAAAGAGGCAGCTGTAGTTGCCAGAATGTTGGGGCATTTTAGTGACAGTATATTTTACACTTCTGTAATTAAGTGAAGTTATGCTACTATTAGTTTAATAAAAATATAATGGTCCAATTAATTCATATGATGACAAAGTTCACAAAAATTGTAAAATACAGGAGTATTTAATAAATTGCAACATAAATCACCCTACTGTTTGTAACTGAATACTAAAATAAACTTTTTCTAAAAATGTCAACAAATATATTTACAACATTTGACAGTGAAATTATATGTATTGTCTTAAAATTAGCAAATATATTTTTTCTTACTAAATATAGTAAGTCATCTTACAGTTAACAGGATTTTACTGCATTTTTACACTCATTGTTTCTGCTAAAATCACACTAAAATCTTCTATTTTAAATAATTAGCTTGATTCTAAAACATTTTTACAGTGTAGGCCTTCATCGTCAGTGTGACAGGTGCATCTTCTTTGAAAATTGCCTAATGCTGAAATAGAGGCCTCTTGACAGCAAAAGCTATGTTGCTAAGGTCACGTGATGTGGCTGAAAAGCATGGATCAAACATGCACGAGCAGGGCTGTGAAAAGGTCCACGCAGGTGATCAGTGAGATCAGATAAACGGTCAGGGTGAAGTGTGGGAGTTGACAGGGGGAGGCTGGGCGCTGATGCGAGCCGCAGTGCATTCATTAGAGCCCTCCACCGACACCGAAAATGGACGCCTTTCTCTGAAAAAAAGCCCTTCACTCACGCTTCAAAAAGCTGAAGGGACAGGATGTGTCCAAAGAGCCGCAAAAGACTTGCTGTGGAAGTATATTAGCGGTGTTTGTTCCATCGAGCTCCAGATAAGGAGAGTTAATGCTGCACATGCATAATGAATGCGAAGATGCGCTTGCAGATGCACAATGAAGACGATTTCATTTATCACCCCCCCGTTATGTTTGCTTTAACAAACATTTGCAGAGACACAAATGCAGGCGAAGAGCTTTGAGAAAATCGACAGCTGAGCTTGCAAGCTTGCAATTTGGCATCGATTGATTCCGCTCTTTGCATTCCACATGGACACACACACACATGCAAACGGAAACATCCAAACAGCCCCCCAAAAATCGCGAGCACACACGCAGACTACACAAAAATCGGAGATTATTGCTTACCAGTTTAGTTGGTCTCGTGTTTGAAGACCGTCGCACTCCCAAAGAGGAAGACGAGGAGAGATAATCGCATATCAAGAGAAATGGACTGTAAACGAGTTAGAAAAGAAAAGAACGGAGGGGTTTGCGCGTCTCAAAAAGCGTTTAGAAATGTCGTCAAATTATAATAATAATAAAAAAAAACAAGTTACAAATGTGAAGATAGGCAGATAGTATGATATTCAACGCGCACACGTCCCCACGTCACTCGAGTACGGATATGTCTAGAGCGCGTGCAGCCAATGCGTCTCCCCCGCCCGCGCCGCAGCCCTCCGCTCGCTCTATCCGTCCCTCTCCTTACCCCCTGAGTGAGTGAGTGAGTGAGTGAGTGAGAGAGAATGAGTCGTAGGCAACTTGTCGCATACTAAATCCTGACAGACCAGAGGAAATTCGCGCCATTGTGTTTTTAAAATTGAAGCTTTTTCCCAGACCTCTGTCATACACAAAGACCATCTCCTGAGACACTGGGCCCTATGTGAGAGGGTCAGCTTTCGCCTGCATTTTGGGGACCAAATGTTCCCCCAATGACAGTACAATATGAAATACGCTGACATGCACAATGCACAATTTGACAAACTTCACGGCATACAACTTTTCATTCTTGCAGTTGCTTTCTCTATTTGTTTGTATTTTTCATAATGATTTAATCAATATATTGTCTTTGACTACAGCGATCAAGAATACAATGAACTGCAAAATTTAGGTGATGAGATACTTTAATGTATCTGTATATTGATTTCATGTTCACTTCTTGTAATACTTTAAATGAATACATAAATAACTCTCCTCCTAAAGTGTTTCTTCAATTGACACTGCACTGAAAAAAAAGGGTGTATGGATTTACTTAGAAAAAAATTCACTCAGAAACTGCTAGCAAACACTGATAACTACAAAGAAACCGCAAGAAACATACTGAATTAGACGTGAAAGTACAAAGATTGAAATTGTATTTTCTTCTAAAACGTACTCCAGAAATCTCTGTTTTATTTACTACTCTAATATCACCAAGAATGACCAGAAATTCCCATTTATTCAGGCATAAACCATCCGTTTATTCAGATTTCTATAAACCTGAATATTAGCTTAATCCGTTTATGGCAATAGGGTTAATGCATTTATATGACATTTACATAATTCTAATACAACCTACATGCGGATGTTATTCGGAAGATGTCTGCAAAAATGTTTAATAAACACACCAAATAGCGTCCTGTAAATGTAAAATGTTATAATGCAACAAGGTTTGTGTGAGGCTTAGATTTATGGGATAGAAAATACAATAGCAGTAGATTAAGTCAATGTGAAGTCCCCACCATAATAGAAACACAAATGCTCAACATATTGTCCTCACTGGTTTTTGCAGGAGATGAGAGAAACAGGCATCTTGGAGATGATGTTAGTACCGCACTGCTAATGAAATGCAATGTTATCCAGCCTGAGAAAGAGCACTGAGTTCCGCAGAGGGAGAGAGAGACGAAGAGGGGGGTGAATGGAGGGAGGGAAGTGAAAATGGCAGGCTGAATGCGACAGATGCCTCAGAATTGGCTTAGAGGGCGTGCGAGTATATTTCTTATGCTTTCTGTCGTTTAAAAGATCAATAAACACTCAGTGTGTGTGTGTGTGTGTGTGTGTGACTCCCGAGGTCGAGTTATAGAGTGAAAGCCTGATGATGATGGGTAATCATGTGAAAAGGCTAGTCCCAGTTTTGGACCAAGCGAGGTTTTTTTGGGGCCTGTCATTGGTCTGGGCTCGTGTAAGCGCGTGGTGTTTCCAAGATATGTTCCTCATTAAGCACACGGTCAAATGACCAAACACAGACATCTGCACAGTAGTACAGTGAACTACGACCTTCAAAGGTTTCCTCGACCGATATTCATCTTCATTTCCTCTCTCCACTTCTCTCACTCACACACACGGAACAGGGAATGGCTAATGCTGGGTGACAGCTCTTTCATGCAGTAATGTTGGTGAAGGAGCTATAGCAAATACTCTTTACTGACACACACGGGCAGACTCCCCCACCCCCACATAGTAGCACACACACACACACACACACACACACACACACACACACTATATTAGCTGTTTGAGATACTATATTTGTAGGATAAGTGCAAACACGAGTGCAACACATTGGCGAAAGGAATTACTGAAATGCGACTGTTATGCTATCCTACTCAAACACAAACAAGCAGAGATAGAAATAGAAAGAGAGAGGGAGAGAGAGATGGAGAGATAGTTTTGATCAATTGGACTGCACGCTTCCCTGAGGCAATGGAACGATGAACCGCAGAGCAGAGGAGCACTTAACAGTCCCAGTGCAGAAAATACACACGCAAATATACACATTCACATTGCTCTGTCCTTTAAAGATTAAAGGGGTCATATGACGTTGCTAAAAAGAACATTATTTGGTGTAATGCAATGTGTTTATGCGGTTTAAGGTTCAAAAAACACATTATTTTCCACATACTGTACATTATTGTTTCTTCTTTATGCCCCGCCTTTCTGAAACACGTCGATTTTTACAAAGCGCATCGGTCTGAAAAACGAGGTGTGCTGTGATTGGCCAGCTATCCAGTGTGTGGTGATTGGCCGAATACCTCAAGCGTGTGACGAAATGTTAGGCCCCTTACCATATTGTGATGCCGTCTCCCGGCGCAACGAGACAAAACCAGTAAAACCCATTATAAACGAGGCATTTGTTGCATCCAGTGGGGACATAATTACTGATTATAATGACTTGTACTGTCTTTTTACGCGTTGCGTTGCATCGCGCCGCTTAAACATAAAGCCATGTCTGCATTTGTGACCAGAGAAATGACAAACAACAAGTGCTACTCTACACAGCTCAAAACTCGCGTTTGAATCTTCAGTGGTAAATTCTTTAAATATGAAAACGTACTTACAGGCTGTGAGTCAGAAGCACTAGACTGTCCTTGCAAAGTTGGAATTGCCCCACTTTATAGAAACAGACAACAGCATTGTAGGCTACTCTCCCAGGAAACAGTCCTCATCCTCTGCAAAATGCGCTACACACATCTGAATATCTGGGTTGAAGTGTTCTGGAACAGTGTTAAATACAACTTAACCACTGATTTCTAGTCGTGTCCTCTTTTGGAAGGCCAAACAAAGTAGTTTCGCTTTCGCAATTAAACACACAGCATCTTCACAACATGGCGGTGGCGGTGGCAGCAACAATAAAGTTAGGCCTTCTTTCTTTGCGTGAACATTTGGGAGGCGTTATGCAAATATTTCCACATTGTGATGTAGACATGTGGGGGTGTGTTTGAACGAGGCATTTTAGGAGGGCGTGAACTAGTCTTAATTTTTATAAAGAATATCTCGTTGGATTTGAGACTTTAGTCTTTGCAACTTACAGATCTTCTTTATGCACAAAGAGCTTGTAACACTCCAAAGAGAAAGGAAAAATTGAAATCGCATCATATGACACCCTTTAAGAATGTGTTTTTTTATGTTGAAATTTACTATTAGTAATTTACTATTACTATTCCATTGGAGTGCAGGGACCACTATGAGGAAGCAATTCGTACCTTATTTCCCGAAAATGTTAACTTTGTCTTTGTGGTGGGATAAAACATTTCTATGTCAAACAGCCTGACACAGCTACATTGGCTCAACCAAAGCGTCATCTTGGGGCGGGGCTGTGTGTTCACCAATGAAAGACAATGGGTTTGTTCAGGAAATGTGTTTGAAAACGATCATTATTTCTGCAATTCCGTTTGTTGCCGCTAGTGGCGTAGAAATTATACACTTCAGCTGATCAATGCATACTGCAATGCTTAAATTTACACTTCAGCTCACACCCCTATTCAACGGACACAGTTACAAACACACAACAAAAACACCAAGAACAATAACTATAAAGATAACCATAAATATATTAGCATATACACTAATGCCTGTCAAAGTTCTGTTTATTATAAGCGTGTGCGGGCAGGTTTGTTGTCTGCTGCTTTAAATGCTCTAGCTCGTTAAAGCAGGATGGATTCTGATTGGCTGCCAATGTTTTCATCATCATTCATCAGCTGGGAAAAATCGTTCTGAAAGTGCTTCCAATTATATCCTTCCTCTGTGTCATTATCGTGGTTAAAATCGTTATTTAGAACGATTTTCAAAACAATCTTTATGGTTATCGTTACAGGTGTGAATGGGTCTTAATAAGCAGCAAGTCAACATCTATTTGTATCTGTGATTTGTTATACTCATTCACAATGATGTTGTATGGTTACAGTACGTTTATTTTGCAATAAAACATGGAACATTTGACTGTTTATTTTTGCCGCATGGCCTGCGCTGACAAGCAGCCTTGAACGATTTCAGAACCACGGACAGCGCTTAAGATGCAGTTTCAATACAGTCTCTTAACCAATAGAGGACGCTGTGAACGCTGACCATTTAAAATATGCTGTCAGGCAAGTGTTCATTTTGTGGACCTACTTTTTATGATACATTCAGAAAAGAGTCCTACAAAATAAGAACATTTAAATTATTTTAATTTAGTTTTTTTCCCACTAAATTTGTCAACATTTTTCAGAAAGGCAGTGAACCAAATCACAGCCAAAACACAACAGTACACAATAATTAATAATTTCTCAACTCTTTGGGAAAAAAAAATCTCTCAGGCATATGAATCACTCTTATTTTAAATACAAACAATATGTTCAGCATTTTACATTTGTTCATTAATAAGTAATTCCCTCTTTAGCATTGAATGATAATATTAACACTAAAACTAACAATTCACAGATTCCGTAATGAGAAATAACTTAAGCTCAATAATATATGTTCAAATATATATTTTCCCCTATCACCTATAGAAGGCAATAGGTCTCTTATGTGCTCTAATGTGTATGTCTAAATACATGAATCGTCAGTTCTGTTGTGTGCGATTGTCAAGTGTTCTGCATGAACCCTCATTCGATCCATTGCAGTTTAATATGCTACAATTTCACAACATTCAGTCTTAAAAAGAGGCCTTTACAAACAGTATTTTTTCTGACTTCCTTTTCTCATATAAAAAAATTATATCTTGCCTTACATAACATTTCTGTTTCTCATTGTTTATGCATTATCTCAGTAAAAACATACACTCCATAAACTTTCTCTTCTGTCTGCGTTTAGCATGGTGAGGCGCTCATGCGCATATGTGTGTGATAGTGTGGGGGCGGCACTGCAGGGGGTGCCGTAGACAGAGGCAGGGTCTGGGATGCTGCAGCTCCCCCGTGCGCCCCATGGTGGAGGGGATGGTTGTGGGGGAATAGAGCTGCAGAACCTGCGGATGGCAGCTGGTATCCAGCTCCAGAGGTGGGGCTGGAAGCA
Source organism: Sinocyclocheilus anophthalmus (assembly GCA_018155175.1). Taxonomy (NCBI): domain Eukaryota; kingdom Metazoa; phylum Chordata; class Actinopteri; order Cypriniformes; family Cyprinidae; genus Sinocyclocheilus; species Sinocyclocheilus anophthalmus. Next base: position 167,305 of record JADLZN010010329.1, read on the forward strand.
GCGGTGATTCCTGGAGATGATGTGCTCTGCTGGCTTCTGATCTTCGGCGGGGGCTGGGGGTTCTGCGTGAGCTGGATGGAGATGTCGCTGGAAATCTCGGAGGCACTCCGAGCACGCTGGGAGGGAGGCCAGGTCTCTGGCTGCAGGTACTGGCCACTGTAGTCGCTGCCCTCAGAAAGGCGGGGGCGGTAGAGAGTCGGGTGAGGCCGATACATCTCCTCTTCTTCATAACGCTTCATAAAGAGATACACTGACATCACACCAGCACCCTGAGAGAATGAGAGAGAATGAGAGAAAGTTTAACAGAGAGAACGAAGCGATGTGATGTCATAATTGCCACATTCCAAATATCCAATATATGGGACAAATTTTTCAGTTATTTTGTCAGACCAACATCTGTGTGTTTCTAAACAACTCTTACAGCATTAGATTGGTAAGATTTTTTTATGTTTCTAAAGGAAGACTCTTAAGCTCACCAAGGTCAAAAGATCAAAAATACAGTAAAATAGTAATTTATTCCTTCAGCATCATTACTCCAGTATGGAGTCCCTTACTTGGAATTTGTGCTCTGCATTTCCCCATCCAAGTGCACACACAGCAGTACAGCAGTGAGTAGTGAACACACACACACACACACACACAATATCACTGTGAACACAAACCCAGAGCAATGGGCAGCCATATTGCTGCAGCACCCGGGGGTTTGGTGCCTTGCTCAAGGGTCTCACCTCAGTCGTGGTATTGAAGGTGGAAGAGAGCGCTGTACATTCATTCCCCCCACCTACAATCCCTGCTGGTACCGAGACTCAAACTTGAGACCTTTGGGTTACAAGTCAGACTCTATAACCATTAGGCCACAACTGCCCCCAGTTATTAACAGTTATAGATATACAGAAACCGCGATATGTATTTGTCAGGTTTCTTTGACGTATGGAACGTTTTTTCAGCATTTACAGAACAGCATTTACTTGAATTTTTTTTTGTTACTGTGTAAAAGTCTTTACGGTTACTTTTGATCAATTTAATAGAACCTTGCTGAATAAGACTATTAAATTAGATAAAAATTCCCATTGAGAAGTAACTTTATTTGTGGGAAATTGTTTTGGTTGATCTTAGATGATCTTAATAAAATCAGTAGAGCTGTGGGGATATTTATAATGATTAATAATTACTTTTTAAATATGTTTTATTTGTGGTGTTATACGTTTTTTTTTAATATGAACAAAAGAAATGGCAGATTTATTTAGGTATGTACCGGTATGTATTTAATCATTTATTTACTTTGGGTATTTGTGGCAAATCAATAAAGCATTTGTGAGAAGTTGGAAATAACATCAGCACACACAGGGAATATTGTTCTGGTTCGGTTTACGTGACTACACTCTTCTTAAAACGAAGAAAAACTTGACGTGAATTTTACAGCAATCCCTCTTTGCTCTTGCTCTAATATTCTCTCTCACACACACACTGACAAACTAATGTTTCCTTTGGCGACCATAATAGTAAAAGGATCCTGCTGAATCAAGCAGAAAAAGAAAAAGAAAAAAAAGAGTTAGAGCTTGAACTTCAATTTTGCTTAATCGTCACTTTATGGGCACACACAAGAAACGGCTGACAGACAGCCTGTGATGTGCAGCTCTGACTGCTCCATCATCCGCTTCGTCTTCTTCTGACTTTCATAATCACCTCAGTAACATACACATTTGAATCAGAAATATCTGAAAACCTAAAAACCTAATCTTATGTGGATACCGTGTAGAAACATAAATAAATATATACAGTCAAACAAAAATTATGTAGACACCAGATATAATTTGACTTTTTTTTACTAATGGGTGCAGAACACTAGTTCATTTATGTAAGTGACGATAGCAAAATAAAGTAAACTGTGATATATTATACCCCAAAATTCTTCATACAGTGGACTACCAGTAAAATTGATAAAAATTTGGGACCAAAAATTATTCAGACACTTTGACCTGACCATGTGTTGCTTAAAGGGGTCATATGATGTTGCTAAAAAGAGCATTATTTTGTGTATTTGGTATAATAAAATGTGTTTATGCGGTTTAAAGTAAAAAAAAAATATTTTCAACTACTGTACATTGTTTTCCTCTATGAGAAATGCTTTTAATTTTTGAACAGCGCCTTTCTGAAACACGTTGATTGTTACAAAGCTCATCGGTCCCTGAAAAGCGAGGTGTGCTCTGATTGGCCAGTGCATTGTGATTGGCCGAATACCTCAAGCGTGCGATGGAAATGTTACGCCCCTCACCATACTGTGATGCCCTGTCAGGCCGGAGCGACGATTCAAAAACATTAAAACCAATTATAAACGAGGCATTTGTTGCATCCAGTGGGGACATATTAGTATTATAATGACTTGTACTGTCTTTATGCGTTGCATCCCGAGCGAAACATAAACACCATGTCTGCCATTTTTTTTTTTGTTTGGGAAATTTCGGAGAAATGACAAACACAGTGATACTCTCTACACTGCCTCAAACTCGCGTTGAAAGCAGCAATAGCAAATCCTTTAAATATGAAAGTATTACAGTCCGTGAGTCAGAACAGCCGGCAGTTTGTAGTCTACTCTACCAGGATCAGGAAGCGCCTTCCATAAAATGTGCTGCACACTTCTGGATATTTGGGTTGAACTGTTCTTGAACAGTTTTGTAAATACAACTTAACCTCTGATTTCTAGCCGTGTCCTCTTTTGTAAGGCCAAACAAGTAGTTTCGCTTTCACAACGAAACACCATCTTCACGACAAGGCGGCAATACTACAGCAAGAATAAAAGTTACGCCTTCTTTTTTTGTTTGAACATTTGGGCGGCGTTATGCTAATCTTCCCACATCGTGACGTAGACACGTTTTAGGTAGGTGTGGTTGACTCTTAACTTTTATAAAGAATATCTCTTTGGATTTGAGACTTTAGTCTTTGCAACTTTACAGATCTTCTTTATGCACCAAGAGCTTGTAACACTCCAAAGAGAAAGGAAAAATTGAAATCGCATCATATGACCCCCTTTAAGTGTTATTTGACATTATCAAGATGAATTTGTTCTGACACAGTTTAACTCTAAATTCTTGTCATATTTTATTACCATTTTCTAAACTATAGCGAATAAACTGTGATAATGTGTGAAATGTTGAAGGTGTCTGAATAAATTTTGGTTTGACTGTACATGTTGAAAATCCTTTACACTGACCTCCTTGAGCTCAAGATTCTTAACTTTTTCCTCTTGCTGTCAATGAAACAATAGGATCAAGTGCTCCAAATACAGTATTCAGGCCTTGAGGAGTAACTAATATGGAGCACATTTGAAGCTCCACATTCATAATACATTAAGAGAGCGCACTCGAAGCTCCTGCTTTTGACTGAAGTGTATGTCAGGGCAGGGTCGTGTTAAAAGCATCTGCTTCAGCAGCATCAAGTGACATAATTACAGTACCATCATTTGTTAAGCCCCTTGGGCCTAGAAGCATGGATACATTCAAGCCATAGGAGCTTTCACAAGAAATATGTCTACATCTTGGCCATTCACTCTGAGCAAAAAATTACATCCAAAAAAGGCAGACGATCTGATATTTTGGACTGAAATTGTATCCCCTGACCTCTTTGAGCAGGAAGGAGCTGGCAGCAAAAGCAAAGGACCAGCCGTAGCGGTAGTTAAAGAACTGCTCTGGTTCCCGCGGCCTGTTCATTACTTCATCATTGATACTGGAGATATACAGCACCAACCCCACCACCAGACTCAACCCTGAGAGAAAGAGAGAGTGAGAATAACAAATGAGGGAAGAAAAATCAACAGACCACCACCACGATCCCGGCTGCCACCTGCTGAATAACAGTGTTAAATACAGCTGTATGAAAACTAACAACAACAGAACTAAACAATATAGTTAAATAACTGCACGGTGATGAGGATATCAGTCTTCCTGTCGGGCCCCTGAGGACTTACTGCTCACCCTCGGCCAACTCAACAGACACACACAAGTACTGAACACACTCCAGGGCTCTGCCCGGCCACTGATGAGAGGACATCAGCTCCATCCAAATAAATCACAGCCCCAAACCCTCCTCACTGCAGGCACAGCGGGCTAGGAGAGATGCATGGAGGACAGAGGAGATAAATCTGCTTGTTAAATGCTCTTTTAGATGCCAAAAGCAAACAACAATGCTAACATACACTCACTTTATCAAAAAATCATAATCCTAACCTTTATATCCATAATGAAATTCCTGATGGTCAGAAAGTGATTCATCTTTCATGAATCATTCAAATATTGCTGTCCAGAACGCTGTGAGCCTGGAGACTGTACACCATGAGTTTTTAAAAGCTTAGCCTAAATTTGTAATAAATAGTGCTCATAAACGGCTGTTGAGATTTGAACTGAACTGAGTAGAGGCTTGGACCAAGATTTATTATACCTTACGTTGCAACTTAAAAGAATAGTTCAGCCAAAAAACTTGCTTTAAAATTTACTTTACATCTTTACCAAGATGTAGAAGAGTTAGTTTTTTCATCTGAAAAGATTTGGAGATATTTAGCATTACATCACTTGTTCACCAATGGTTCCTTTGCAGTGAATGGGTGCCGTCAGAATAAGAGTTCAAACAGCTGATTAAAAACATTACAATAATCCACAAGTAATCCACACGACTCCACTCCATCAATTAACATCTTATGAGGGGAAGAGCTGCATGTCTGTAATAATAATAATAAAAAAATCCCTCATTAAGGCATTTTAACTTTAAACCATTGCTTCTGGCCAAACTGTCCATAATCCACAATAATGCTTCCTCCAGTGAAAGTCCATTCCCTGTCGTCCTCTAAGATCAAAATTCACAGAAAGAACTTTGAACTGTTTTGGACTGTTTTCGCTTATAAACAGTGCTTGATCTATGCATATTTCTCTCCTGATTCAGACGTGACAACTTTTTCACTGGAGAAAATAATATTATGGATAGAGGACTCACATGCAGTTAAAAAAAGTAATGGATTTGTTTCTTACAAACACACAGATTTCCACATCACATGATGTTAGTTGATGGGCTGGATTCGACTGGATTACTTGTGGATTATTGTGATGTTTTTATCAGCTGTTTGGGCTCTCATTCTGACGGCACCCATTCACTGCAGAGGATCCATTGATGAGAAAGTGATGTAATGCTAAATTTCTCCAATGGCCATAAATGGCCTGAGAGTGAGTAAATTTTCAGCAAATTAAAATTTTTAGGTGAACCATTCCATTAACAAGTGGATTGTTGGGAGCAGAGGTATGTCAGTAGGTGTGCAGGTTTGGACAGAGAATGATGGCGAAACTGAGTAACAAGGCGAGAAAAGCTCTGGCAACATGCACAAACCGAGAAATGCCTGTAATATTTATCACAACAGCCGAATGACCAACTCTCTCACCCACATACACAAAACAAAAACACAACATTCCTGCAAACATCAGCTACATTTCACAGCCGCTCCATCTAAAGGCACTATCAGCGCACTTGATCTTTACTTTTTAATGGTTTCTTTCAACTGAAGCACTTTTATCAGCCCCGAGCAGTCTGAAATGCCCATTACATATTCAGCGGCAGGCTGATAGAGAACACAGAGAGAAAAGGACAAGTAAAAAGGTGTTTCTTAAGGGCAGTCTGTCAGGAAGTTTGTGCTCCAGGTGGAGAGAGGTGTTTTCGATAAAGTTGAAGGTCTTTTCTGGCCATGTGCAAGGTTGAGGCAGTGATGCAGTAAACAACAGTGGCATCTGCATACAAATAAGTTCTACATTCAGGTTAGGGTTAGTCTCTTACTATGAACTGTTGTTAAAGTGCTATTTCATGCATGTTTACAGTGGAGTTCAAACCTAATTCATAAGGGAAAATGCATTTATTTAGCACTTTTTCCATTTTTTTCCATTACAAATGATATAATATGCATAACAATTTGAGAGAAAATTAAATAAATAGTAACAAATATTTCTTTATATATTTTTTTTTATTTTATATTCCTTTAAATTTTCATTCTTTATACGTAATGACAGTGCATGAACTCCACAAGTTGATCATGTTCTCCAGCGTGATTTGAGAATGATCCAATGTCACAAATTTGTTTGTCCTATTAAGGAATATACCTGAAATATACCTAAATCCTAGGTTTTCTTTGTGGACATTTTTTTTATCATCAAATTATACAGTATATTATTTTATACATAATATAATTTTATGGTTAGTTTAAGTTCATCATTAATGTATGTAAATGAGCTCTTTATATTTAGACACATTTGTGCTGCAATGCCTACTAGGGTCTCAGTCTGATTCTCTCTAATTGAGCATGTTTTATATTTTATAAATTTGCTGACCTCTGCTGGTGCAGAACTGAATTGCATGCTCAGATAATTGAGGTATCTACTGGGAAATAAATCTGGCACCATTGACTGATGAGTTTAATCTTCACATTTACATATTATGGTACACATCAGGAAGTTGTGCCTACATGAATAATTGTTTTTGCTCTGTATTAGAACACTGCATGAGAAAATAATAAGAGCAAAGGATATGCAACTGTGTAATGAGAGCAGTTATGTGACAGAGGGTTATAAGACATGCTACTCATATGATAGATGTGTTATTTTACAGAATAACTAATGCAATAAAAATACAGCACTTCCACCAAAAAAAACTTTATCACTGCATCCACTGGTTCCAAAAACTTCTAAATAATAAACAGATGGAGAGATTTCATGCTTAGACACAGGTTTATGATTTAAGGAGACATCAATAATGTAATACAGATGGTGCTGCTGCATTCTGATGAGTACAGAACACAAAATCCTCACACATTTAATCGTCCTGAAAAAGGATCTGCATTAAATAAGTTTTGAACTATTTTTAACTGTAAAAGACTTAATTCAAAAGAATGTTCCTCCAGTCCCATTTGTGATTACATAATTATAGATGATCCTATCCTAAATGCGTTATTTATTCAATATAAATATAAAATGTCTAAAAACTGAGAACATTTTTAGATATAACTCATAAAGGGTCACAAAATATGGATTCATTGCACCAGTTGTGTCCACCTTACAGATGGAACGGTTTCCCGCTACCTGAGAGGATGAAAAAGATTCCAGAAACGAAGGCCAGAATGGTGCGCTGTGGACGGATGTGGCCCACGTTACTGATGATGAAGGCCATGAAAACGAAGAGCAGGGACACCATAGGGAAGGGAGTAGCTGTCCGCACCATCTCTGCCAGAACAGCAAATAAATGTGTGTGAGAGCTGTGCGTGTAAATGTGGATGTGTTACTTTGATTTGAAGTCACGTTCACTCACTGAGGATATTTGCAGTGTTTTCTGTGGTGATTTCAATCTCTGGCTCAGTGAAATACTCAGAGGCCACACATCTACCTTTCTCTGTACCTAAAACGGTGAGACAGAGGATATAATGAAAGATATTTATAGGCCTATATATAAAATACAGGAACTACATAAATATATAAATACACATTTAATATTATTATATTATGTTTTCATAATATTATTATTATTATCATCATCAACTTTTTTATGTTTCATTTTTGTTCAAACGAAAAAATCATGGAAATAATCATGATTATTTTATTCTATTGACAGTATTTTAATAGTATGAAACAAACAAACAAACAAAATAATAATTCTAAGTAGGCAGATGCACTTT
>JADLZN010010329.1:180000-277185 GCA_018155175.1 Sinocyclocheilus anophthalmus
TGAAATTCTTTCTTCTGTTGAACACAAAAGAAGATATTATGAAGAATCTTAGTAACCAAACAGTTGCTTGTAGCCAATGACTTCCAGTTCTTTTTCTTTTCATTTTTTGGGTGAACTATCCCTTTAAAGTGTGAATGATGTCAGTGTGGGTTACAGTAAGTGCACTTGATCCAAAATATTTAAGGAACAGTTAACCCCAGGAGCTATTTAGAAAAATGTCTTTTTCACCATAAAATCAAAGTCAGTGAGGTCCAGTGTTTTTTGGACCCCACTGACTTTCATTGTATGGACGAACACGGTTTAGAAAGATCTTTTATGTTCCACAGACGCAAGAAAGTCTACAGATTTGAAACGTCATAAGGGTGAGTAAATGACAATGTTCATTTTTGGGTGAACTGTCTCTTTAAATAATTTTTGCATATTTTTGTTTAAAGGAACACTACGATATTTAGTAGATATCTGAATGCATTACAATAAATACGTTGTGTACGAAAGACAAACAGTACAGTGAGGAACGGGGACAGAGAGAAGAGAAAGAGTGCCAAGCCAGATGTAGGCTAATGTATGGAAAGACCTTGGCCCAGTAATGATGGAGTTCCCACCTACATGCCAGCGCGTCTCCTGGGGCACCTGACTGAGCCAGTTACAGTTTCAACCACCTCAGCTACCATTCACTCACTTCTGCCTTACACAAAAATGCTCAACAGCTTGAAATGTCAGTAGAATTCACTGCATGCCAGTCTCTTAAATGACCCTGGAGCTTTACAATTCACAACGGACCACAAACAACTCTAACACGATAAATCTTCACCTCACGTATCGACACAACATGCGACTCGCTCACAGACCTGCTGGGATTATGGAAACGCGCCTGTAACTCGGTCGACGTGCAGCCGCAGACACATCAACGTTCGTTTTCTTTAACTTCTGACTGTAACACCTGACAAAAGTTCAAATGTGTTTGGACTCGCATTAGCTGAGAACAGTAAAGAACAATGAAAGCAGACTGTACTCACCCTACCCGTGCACGTGCAGCTGACAAGTATGCAGCGAGCGCGCAGGCACAAGCTTCACACCAGGGGTGCCTTGCAAAATATCCGCGCTCTCTCTCTCCCTCCCTCTTTCTTTGTCTCTCTTACGTGCGTATTTCCCACTGATACCCTGTTATCTTCTCCTCCTTCACATCTTCACGCTTACCGTCCCTCGTTTCATCCCAGCAAAACGAAAGCGAGCAAAAAGCAACGCAGACGTTGTGCGTAGTAATGCGCAATGGAAAATGTACTTTTGCGTTTTGGATGGATGGAAAGATGGTATTAAGCTAATGAGTGGTGTCAGAGCTTTTGATAAGAAAAAGACGGTTGATATTGCAAACCATTTTTGGCTTACAAATATCAGTTATCTGCCTGCCGATATAAGAGAGTTTATTTATTTATTGTTTGTTTATCGGTTTAGTTTTATTCTATACTGGATATATAACAGCCAGTAAAGGATATTCATGCTTAGATCACACTTTAAGATAATCTGAGCCAATAGCTAAAAAGCTAATCATTTAATAACACTGCATTGAAAAAAAGGAGTAGGATTTACTCTGAAACCATTTTCACTCGGACATTGCTAATCAATTTCACAAATATTTACAAAGAAACGACAACACTGAATTAAACGTGAAATTTTGAGCTAGAAAGACTGAAACAGTGTTTTGTACTCCAATAATCTTTGTTTTATTTACAAATTCGAAAAATATTTTTTTACAGTGTTAAATTTGATTTTTAGAAAACCTAAAAACAAAATTTTCACACTGTAGCCTCTATAAATATATATTATTATATATATATATATTATAGATCTATATATTATATATATTATATTGTATATATATAATATAATTATAATTATTATAATAAAAAAAAGATTATAATTATATATTATATAAATTTTAATTGGGTGTAATGGGACACAAATTAAATTAAAAAGTGAATAAAACAAAATAATATAATAAAGAAAATAATTATTGGCTCTTTAATTAGAATTTTAATATTGGTGCATCCAAGTGTGTGAATGAAATATGTATCTCTGTAAAAGTGTAGACCTGCCAAATTCCAGCACTCTCCCGTAAACAGACAGAGAACTTAAGTAAATTAGTTCAGGTATGGAAGGAAAGACAGATTGGTCTATAGTGTATTGTGAGAAGACAGTTAGGCAGAGAGCAGCGTAATTTAAATGAGTCAGTCAGAAAAAGAAGACTCATTTTCTCCTTACATTAGTAATTAGTGCAATTTCCCTTAACAATTTGTCATAATTCAAAGGGTCTTTGCAGCGACATCCAAGATTGACATGTCACTGAATCTTTGTTGGATTTAACAAACGAAAATGTGCAGAATGATGACAATGTTTCTTTTGAAACTCTTAGTGAGATAAATGTAGGATCACTGGGGTCTTTTTTTCAGAAGAAACATCTGAGAAACAGCCGACAGAAGCAAAAGTCTGAGAGAAACAATTGAGATATTACAAAGATTGCGTTTGTGCTGTTTCTTTCTTATCTGCAAAGACACATACACTTTAAATTCAGAAAAAAAAGCTCAGATAAATGCTCACATTTGTCAAGCCAAGTCAAGCCTCATCTCATCCTTTCTCAGTTTTTTCTCTATTAGTCCCATTACATTGCATAGTGGCCTCAGCCTCATGATAAAGTATTTTTAGCCATGATATCAATAGCATAGTACACTCTGACCTCAAGAAGGGAAGAAGGGAGAGAGAGATGAAGATCTACATTATATTCAACAACACATGACAAGCAAGCATTTCTCAAAGCATTTGATTTCTTTAACAAACCTTTTTATATTTCAGATGCTGGAAATCTTAAGTTCAACAAAGAAGATGAGGTCACAGAACTAAAAAGAAAGTCAGAGTGGGGCATTAAAAAAAGAGGAGTGACGGAGATGAAGACAGTTACAGTAAGGAGGTTAGGGTAGTTTTTAATAGGCAGGGTATCTAAGGGTATCCTGTTATATCACTCAAGCCCACTGGGACGGCACCGATGGAGCGATGAGTGGAGAGAGAAAGTCTTGAGATTGAGAGAAGAGCGTAAAGGTCTGCCGTCTCATCAGCACGAACACAGACTCCAGAGATGTGACCAGTGAGACGAGGCCAAACAGGTGAATGATGGAGTGAACACACAAAAAAGTGCTCAGTTTACTTCATCTATTTTATTTTCACAATTTGAAAACACAAAATGACTCAATACAAAATTATTATGCAATGATTCTATCTATCTATCTATGCACATTTAATCAAATTATCTTTGATACTGAGGTTGAATCGTTTATTGTGATTAGAAACACATAGGGACATAGTATATAGCATAATTACATCAATACACAATACAGTTGTTTTTGTAAATCTAACTACAGAGCTTAGTTCCAACCTCAAAACAAGCACCGCTGCTAATCTGTTGAGTTCAACTGAAAGTTTGGAAGGTGTGCTGTATAGCTGGAACCAATCTACAGAAACGTACAGTGGATCTCCAGGAGCAGAACTGAAAACGCCCTGATTTACAAAATGTACAATTTACATAACCATGCACAAGATCAGCAACTTGGCGATGAAATTAAAGGCTGGGAAATGTCGACCATGATCAGACAATAATCAATTTTTTTATTAATTAATAAGTAAGTTTAAATTATTTACATTCCAAATTCACACATTTCTTTTTACTTAACCTTCCACTCCTAAACTGTCTTTCCCACGTAATGTGTGAAATGTTCCCACTTTTCTATTGGCAGTATTTTGTCGACAGTGCAACTTTCAAATTATATTAGATGGACAATTTGGGCACAGTGTCAATGACTCAGGTCATTCTAGGTCAGGCATCACGATTTTCAATATGCAAGGCAAATGCATGCTGATCTCTGAGACCTCAAAGTGTCTAAATAGGAGTTAGGGGTTGTTCCTGACTATTTAAAACATGCCTCTGTACAACGACTTAAGAGGCCTAATTTAGATTCCTCTGATTTATAAAATTTTAAACCCATTTCTCTAATCTTCCATTTTTAGTAAAAATTAAAGAGAAAGTAGTTTTTAATCAACTCTAAAGTTTCTTTTTTGATTTTTGATGCGTTCCAATCAGGCATTAGAAAATTTCACTCCACTGAGACTGCTCTTTTAAAAGTGTTTAATGACATTATTTTAGCTACCGACTCTGGAGATTCTGTAGCACTTGTACTTTTAGACTTGAGCACTGCTTTTGACACTGTAGATCACAAAGTTCTTCTGTCCCGCTTAGAACAGTTAGTGAGCATTAGATGTTCAGCCCTAAATTGGATCCAGTCTTATCTTACGAACAGGACTTTCTCAGTTAATATTGGCAAATTTCACTCTTCTTCTGTATCTTTGACCTGTGGGGTCCCTCAAGGCTCTACTCTAGCTCCCATGTTATTTTCCTTATATATGCTTCCCCTCGGATCTATCTTTGAGAAGTATGGTATAATTTATTATTGTTATGCAGATGACACACAAATATATCTTCCTTTGAAACATAAAATTGGATTAGGATTTTTACCCCTTCTGAAACACACTGTATACCAAATCTAAATCTTGGTGTTCTGGCACCTTATGTAAAGCCGTACGTGAAAAATCTGGGTGTGGTGTTCGACAGTGCCTTAAAGCTTGATAGACAAGTGAACCAAGTTGTGAAGTCAAGCTTCTATCAGTTGCGAACACTGGTAAAAATTAAATCCTTTCTTTCTTTTACTAATTTTGAAAGAGTAATCCATGCTTTTATCACCACAAGGCTTGATTATTGCAACTATCTTTATTTGGAGATCAGTCAATCTTCCTTAAACCGCCTTCAGATGGTTCAAAATGCGGCTGCCAGCGTCCTGATGGGAGCTCGAAAGCGTGAGCATATTACCCGTCCTTCAGTCATTACATTGGTTACCTGTGCGCTATAGGATTACTTTTAAAGTGCTCTTAATGGTTTTTAAGTCTTTGAATGGTTTAGCACCCTCATACCTCTCTGATCTGTTGATAGACCACCAACCTGCAAGAGCGCTTAGGTCTGCCAATTTAAGGCTCTTAGTGGTTCCTAGAACCAGACTCAAGTCTAGGGGTGATCAAACATTCACCGTAGCTGCTCCGAGACTTTGGAATAGTCTTCATACAGAAATCAGAACCGCCCCTACACTATCCATTTTTTAATCTAGGTTCAAATCATTTTTATTTGATTTGACTTATTATTCATGATTTGCATTTACTTTGCCTTGCATTTTGAAGTTTTATTTGTGACCTTGTCTTTGTTTTAATTCTGTTCATGGTTACTTATTTTGTTATTATTCTGCACATTGGTCAACGATAGTTGTGTTTAGTTGTGCTTCATAAATAAATTGAAATTAAATAACCATATTCATACTAGAAATAACAGTCAATGAATTCACCCAAAAATGTGAGATTTTGAGACCAAATTGACACTGTTTTGAGACCAAATTGGTAATATAATAAGAAATACTTTAATTTAATCAATCCTATGCACTATAAACAAAATATTTGGTTGATAACAGTTGGGACTGCTTTTTCTTGAACCTAGAGGTTGCAAAACATGATGACATGCGCATTTTTATTTTATGCTGATGTAAAAATGCTGATGATGTAGTTTAACATGTTCATAGAAAATTTCTATTATGAATTCTGAATAAACATTAACATATATACTTTATAATACACTGCACATACTTTATATATATATATATATGCATATAAATATATGGGATAAATCATAAATATCTAAATTTGTGTTTTTCATAAAGTCATTTCTATTAATAAGATTGATCCCAAAAACTTATTTTTGTAAAATACTAAGATGACTCAAACATTTATAGTTTGTATAGAATCATATTTGGATTGAATTCCGATGCATCTACAGAGATATACGGTATGCACTAACATTCATGTCAAAAACAAATAGTTTATATGCTGAAGCATTAATCCTTTTTTTTTTGCATCTAGCCATCATGTGTGTGACTCCTAAATCATAATACTGAGTTTCTATACCAGTTGTTAGATGAAAGGATTACCGGTGTTTGTTCACCTGTCTGCACTTATTTAGTTACCTAAACCAAACCAGCGCAAACAGGATCTTACACAAAGACAAGCAGAACCGTATTAGTTTGATCTGAGATTAAATAATCAACTTGAAGTGAACTTTAAAACATGGGGGAAATCATGTTCATGCTGGTTTCTATGGTGCACTCAGTTATAATTAGGTCATGGCAACTACTAGCATCCAAAGGGATATCCAATAAGATCCTATTGTCCAATGAGATAATGACATGAATGCATGACCCCTAAATAATTCAGGCTGATACTCTCAAAGTGGACTGGCTAAATATTATTAATGCTTAGTTTGTTTTACCATTAAGATTATTAAAATCAATGTGGTGTCATTTTAGAATGTGATGGCTGGTCTAATTAAGACAGACTCCTATTGTAAGCAAGCAGAAGCCAAATTACACTTTTTTTTTTTTTGGTCACAAGTTAAAATCATGAACAGAAGCAGAAAAAGTCAAAAGATGGTTGGTGTGGATTGATCAAGGTTTTCTCAGACAGCTGTGAGGGGTGAGGGGGGAAATTCGGGGTTATTGTAGGTGAAGTCTTGGAATTCCTCTTGACTTATGGCGGCAAGAACATCCGGGTCAGAAGGCGTGAGGGCAGAGGGTGCGGATGTGAAAAAATTATCAAAGTTCTCTCCTTTTCTGCCTCCCTGTGGGAATGACAAAAAGAATCAACTGGGTTAAGGTTATTACTATTAAATATCAAGGAAATTAAGTGGATGCTATTGATGTCAGTTCAGCGCTGTGAACTCAGAGCACCTCTACTTATTTGCTATGCTCACATACATTGACACAGCATAATATCCACATAGATTAGCATGAGTAATATGGGCAAAGAGATACAGGCAATGAAGGCCAGGCTTACTGCGTACAAGACAAAATAACACCAATAAATGTGCAAGCACACATGCACAGATGCACACTGAAAATAATAAGGAGGAGCAGGCAGAGTGCATCAGTAAACTTCCAGTTACATGGTTACGGGTTTAAAATAACAAAAACAAACCTGCACACACACACACACACATACTGTACAACATTTATCTCCCTAAGAAAATGAGGACATAACACGACTTCTATTGGTTCTATTTAAAGCTAATTACAATTAATAGATAAAAAATGTAAAAGTTAATTTAGTGTAAAATGTACATAATATATAGTTTTTTAATCTATCCATCCTTCCATCCATATATTTATTTGGCAATTAATGACTGACTGATCAAATCATTTATTTATTTATTATTTAATACACGTTTTTTTCTATCATGGTGGGGAGTTTCCATTTACTTCTATTGTTTTTATTTAGCTAATGATTTTTGTATATTCTCTACCCCTAAGCTGTATTTTTATATTGTTGTGAGACATTATTGAACATGTTTAATAATCCATAAATTTTTACTATCATTGTGGGGCATTTCTGGGGTAAAGCCTGACCCACACACAGAGACAGGTGTGGTGATAGGTGATACTGACACTTCTGGGTTTGAAGGGAGGCTGTATCTCCAGTCTTTCCAGCCGGTCCCAGTCCATCCAGCGGAAAAAAGGATGCTCCCGCAGCTCTCTCTCTGCATCCTCTCCTCCACCCAAACGCTTAGCAGGGTTCTTGGTGAGAAGCTGGGAGAGAAACAGATGGAGAAAGAGAGTAAGAAAAACAGAAAGGATGGAAATAGACTTGTATGCTAATTCAAGTCATTTTTTTGGAGGTTATGTTAGTATTAAAGATGGAATAGATTGCCCTGTGCATGCACTGTGAGCCAAGTATGTAAGCAGCAGAGATGAAAGAACAGGAAGTAGATTACTCCTTTGCAGATGGCCACAGCCTCCCGAGAGAGACTCTTAGGATATGAAACGCTCTGTTCCATGATGGACTGAAACAGCTCCTCCTCATCTATGCCATCAAAAGGAGGCTGATGAAAAGAGAGAGACAGAGGGAGAGGGTGCCGGGGATGAAGATCTAGTGAGAAAAGGACAAAATTAAAGGTTCAGGGAAGCAGAGGATGAAAAATTACCTGTCCAGCCAGCATCTCATAGAGGAGGACTCCATATGACCACCAGTCCGCTGCTTTACCATACGGCTGATACGCCACAATCTGAAAACAACACAGATCTGTTATAACGGTTTTTAATATAGATTTCCCAAAATGTTAACTGAGAATGCCTTTTGAATTCCAACTGAATTCTTTCATTTGTATTGAGGTAGCAAACAGGATGTAGAATTTAGTTTGAATTTATGGAAATAAAATGAAATGATGATCTTAATATACTACTTTATTATGAATAAATGGTATTTCCTAAAAACATGAGATGATGTAAAATTTTATAAATTTATTTTATTCTATTATCCTTTGCATTTATAAATACATAATATATATAAATATGGTATACATTAAAAGAATTTATTCAATTATAATAACTACCTACACTAACCGTCAAAGGTGTGGGGGCAGTAAGAGTTTTTTATTTTAATAAATGCATACTTTTATTATTCAGCAAGGTATGCATAATGTTCGCAAAGTATTCCCTTTCAATAAATGCATCTATAAGTCCTAAAAAAAATGCTTTGAAGTTTCCAACAAACTAGTAAGGCAGCAACCACTTCATGATATAGTAATGTTTCTTCTTGCCAACCAAATCAGCATAGTTAGAATGTTTTCTGTGCAAGGTCAAGAAATGAATTTCCAGCTCTGAAGACTGGAGTAATGGCTGCTGAAAATTCAGCTTTGACATCACAGAATCCATTACTAGGAATAAATTACATTTTTAAATATTTTATTATAAATATTTAAAAATAGCCTTGGTGAGCATAAAAAAAAACTTAGTGAACCCAAGCTATTAAATAGTGGCATACTAGTTATATTTAATAAATTACACATTTTCATATTACACATTTAAAAAGATACTTCACAGAATACTCTTCAAAATGGAGCCAAACAACATGAAGCAGGATAAGATGCAAACTTTAAGTGAGCTCTAGGTAAGTTGTGGTAGGCTTGTTCTTGTCCTTTTGTTCTTCTGTTCATGACTATTGAATTTCTTTGAATTGCAATTCAGTAAATTCCACTTCCCATCATTCCAATTTAAATTCCAATTCAACATCCTGTGGAACGTGACCAACTAAACTCACATTCCATCTCATAAACTTAAAGAAGGCCAATTCTTAAACGAATTTCCCATCCTTGCTAAATACTTCAAATTTCATAATGTTATATTCTCAAAATCATATAAATTAGGAATATTCCCATTACATAGTTAGATGGATGCTATTACAGCCCTCTCAATGTGCAGATAAGCTCATGAAAATCATATTAAAGATAATTACACAATAAATATGCCAGTGTCTCTGTGTCAGCCGTGAGTGTGTGTGTCACAGCGTGAGAAAGAGAGATTAATTTCCTTGCCTGCAGGGACACATATTGCATCTTTTCAAAATGACAGGGACACAAAGATCAATGTTTTTTTTTTACATAATGTGATCAATGTGACAATGTGATACAGTACTGATGCATACTGGGCTTCGCTAGACCCACATTCACATCGCCTTTCCATCACACAGCACAACACAAACATTGACGATTTAGCACATACATCACTTGAGAGGGATGGTCCATCATGTGGCCGTGTAGTAAACACCGCAGTGAACCTAAATGAAATCACACAGAGACATGTAGATGCACATACACACAGACATGTGCTGACTGCGCACATCCACTGAGTGGGGGTTCCTGGGGTGAGGTAAACGGCCAGAGCCAAGGTCAGGATGGAGAGAGAAATGCTCCTGAACGGTGGGTGTTAGTGAAAAAGGCCGGTGAATAGAGTAAAGGAGTGCACCTATCTGGTAGATGAGGCTAGTGCGATGGATCATGTGGTGGTCTCACAGAGATGTCGGTGGGTGTCCGGGGGCCGTGTCCTCAGGCCTTCCCGTAGCACATCCTAAAGTCTTCTATCGTTAGGTGTCCTCCTGTCCAGCAGGACATTGTCCAGCTTTAGATCTCTGCAGACCAGAGAGAGAGACTATAATGACTGTAACAATGATCTTCTGTGGAGTGGGTGGGTGGATGGGGTCATCAGTCTGGTACCTGTATATGATGCCTTGTTGCTGCAGGAAGAACAGACCCACTGCTATCTCAGCAGCATAGAACCTGCCAACAAGAAAATCTCTCATTAACTCCATTAAAAACACATTCTTCCACTGCAAGACAGAATGATCCTAAACAGGTGAATTTAGAAACTGAAGAAAGAAAGTACTTCAACAGTACAAAAAGTGAAAAAGCAAGTGGGATTAAAGAAATAGTTGTGGATTATTGTGATGTTTTTATCAGCTGTTTGGACTCCCATTCTGACGGCACCCATTTGCTGCAAAGGATCCACTGGTGAGCAAGTGATGTAATAGTAAATTTCTCGATGAAGAAAAAAACTCATCTACATCTTGCATGGCCTGAGCAAATTTCAGCAAATTTTCATTTTTGGTGAACTATGCCTTTAATATCAACGTCAAGGAAGAAAAGTGCTGAACTCACGCTGCATGCGGTTCTTTAAACTTGCCAACGATTTGGATGTGAAACATAAGATCACCACCGTTCACGTACTCCATAACGTAATACAGACGATCCTACAACACAAAACCGATCATCAGTAATCAGCAGATATGCAACTTCGTCATACTAATAGGAATCAAAAATGAATCATCAATCAGTTCGCTTGTTCTCATGCTGTGCAAGTAAATAATACAGCAAATGTTACAGCAGATTAGCAATCAGTCAAATTAAATGACAAAAGTTCATGAATAGAAATAAGACCTTGTGATGACACAATGGCAGAAATATCACATTTTTACAAAAATTATAATTATATTAAAGTATGGGTAAAGTGTCAAAATTAAAGTATCTATCAAAATGCTTAGTTCTGAGGGATCGTGTGACACTGAAGACTGGAGTAATAATGAAAATCTAACTGTAATTTACACACCCTGCACAATGAATTGCGTGAACTCTGTGTTGTAAGCTGAGACCAGCAAGTTTTCTCTGTTGCTTCAGTATTTGTCACCTACAGCCAAGGCAAGATAACAGCCCACTTTATCTCCAGACGCATCTGACTACAGTCTGTAGGACTGTAAAACTTCTGATCAGTGGGATGCTGCATTTTTCCACTGGGCAACTGATAGCTTTGACAGGAAACTCTATTTCATGCACTTGATACAATGAGACACAGTTTATATAGGCTACACAAAGAAATCATTACCGAACACTTTGAGTCACATTGAGTCACATTGAGATTTGGTACAAATTCAATCGACAGGGGAGAAAAAAAAATCAAGCAATTCAACAAGAGTAATTCATACCTTCACAAACCATTAAAGCCAGAACATAAACACCACACACACACACACACACACACACCAACCACCCCACACCCACACACCCACACACCACACACACACCACAGGCACACACACACACATCATCTTTTTCCATCTTTCAGTTCTGCAGCTGCCAATGTATTTCATTAGGCTAATTGCCACTTTGCAATACGTGTCTGCTGAAAGAGGTCAGACAATTAGCACTATGAAACGTCATTTTTCAAAGCAAAATTAGGCAACTTACACTGAAAAAAACAGCCCTTCAGATTCATTAGGTACAAAAATTATTTATCATGTCAGAGTGAAATAGACAAAATGATCAACGAATTACCTTTTATTACACAGGTTGTTCCAGGTTGCCAGTTTGGGACTCACATGACAGCATTCCAAGAATATAATTATTACACTGTCAGAAGCTTCTGTTATTTTGTTCACCCATTGTTCAAGTTGACATTTTATAAACCCTGTTCGTCAATATTGTAAAAGCAATCTGTTCTTGTGATTTGTCTCCCTCTCAAGACTGCTTTGTTCAGGGCAAATTAATTTCATCTATGGGTCCCAATCTAAGCCAATGTAAACAACCATTTAATGAGGTAAGAGAAAAATACTTACGGTGATGCTTTCATTTTTACTATGATTAAACAGCTTTATTCCATAGCTGATACAGTCATTAATCTGTAGGAACCTCAAAATAGTTGCAGTTTTTTTTCCATTTTAAAGAATATTTATTTAGATATATGATGTACACATATGATGAAGAATCCAGGTGTATTAGTAGCCTAATAAAAGCTTTTTTATTTTACATGGAGTGGGTTAACTCATAGGGGTGGCCATTTTGAAATCACATGCCCAGGTGAATATTTAGGTGCGTTCATGGCATTTTTTAATAACCGTAATTACTAGATGACAATCTGGACATTCTAGGCTGTTCTCAGTCTCTGAATTATGTGTTTCATCAAAATCAAATGTGTAATTTGAGTAATAACAGACAAAACCACTAACTACATTAAACTATATTGTATGTCTTTTGTTAATTTTCAGATAAATCTTGGATTTTTAAGACATTAATAATAGTCAATTATAGGCATTATTAAACAGAAATAATACATGATAACTACTTTTAGCAGTTACAACATTTTTCTGCTGAAGCTGCCATCATTTTGATTGGTTCAGCATTACATTGCAACAATCAAAGAGTCAGAAGTTGTAATTGCGAGTTTTATAAAGATATAAATGCTTTTTACAATTCAGAATCTCATAGTTATGGTAAATCCAACATGCTTTGCTTTGTTTTGGTAATCCCGTGTTAACAGACACCATCACCTGCAGAATGGCATCAGTACCTTAAAACTTTAGTGTGATGCAGCATCCTTGCCACTAGGTGTCAGTATACTATCAACCAAAACAACAAAACCAAAGTTCATATTTAAAAATAGCCAGTTTCTGCCCTGGGAGACCACATGAGGACATGTGTCCCATAAATGTCAGTACTCGTGTTCCAGCTGTGCAAGGTCAAAAATGCGATTTAAAACTTGCCCTGAAGGTGAAGAGCAGATTTGTTCCATCACTAAGGGACGAATGACATTTCAGCCCATATATATTTCATAATTTACAAATGTGAATATGCATATATAAACCTCGTCCCCAGGCTCCCACTCTCTTTTAATCATTAACCATTTACACGCTCTCACACACATTGATGAACACACAGACCTCGGTTTGAAAGGCGCAGTAGAGGGAGGTCAGGAAGTGAGGTCGCCCCACGAGGCCCAGCACTCTTCTCTCCACCATGGCGCTCTCTGTGTCCTCATCCTGAAACAGCACATCTTTCTTCAACACCTTCACCGCAAACAAGCGCTCGCTGCCCCTCTCCTCTGCCAACAGGACCTGCGGGATGACAAGGAAACCTTGCACTAACACTTCTTGAGCATTAATAAAATCAAGAGTTCATCATCTTCTGCTCACATTCCTACAGCTGCGACTCAATTGGGCAAACACAAGCGAGAGCAGAAAATATAATTCAAAGCGAGTTTAACATGCATAAGGGAATATTACCGCAAATCAAAAAAAAAGAAAGAACAGAAATTCTTTTCATTTCATTTACTTCAGTGATCCTGTTCCCTTAATGTCTTTTTTTCCCTGCTTTGTGTCTTTTTTTATCTCTGGGTCCCAGGTCTCTCTCCTCTGCTCTTCTCTTTAATCTCTTCCCTCATTTCTATCCTTTCTTTAGCATGGTTCTACGCCCTGGAGGATGTGCTGTCTACTGAGTATAACCCTGGCCTCTTATATAACCAAATATCTTGTGAAGATGCACACACACACACACACACACACACACAGAGTGTGTGCACATGTGTTTGCACACCAGATATACTCGTGCACACACAACATCTACTTTAAAATGATTTTATAAACTATACATGAGCACAACAACAAAGGCAACAAACATTCCTCCACACGCTCAAACAAGAGAGTGCAAAATGCACACACACACACACACACACACACACACACACACACACACTCTCTCTCTCTCTCATGTCATTCTTCCTCAGGGATCAAACAGATCAGAGTCCTTCACATGTGTGCTCTGCGCTGACACACAACAACAGCATTTAGATTCTGTTCAGCACAGACCGAGGAACAGTGCTTTGTTTGACCAAAACAACAATGCATTCACTCTGAAATATTCAATCATTCCCAGGGCAGCTCTTGGACTCACAATAACCTGGTGCTTCTTACACGTATCACAAAATCAGCCTTATTTATCACACAACCGGATTGGCCGAACACAGAAATGACCGTGTGCCTACATAGCTCCAGGAATTTTAATGTGAATGAGGTCTGCATCTCACTGGGCCTTGAGTCAGAGCTTGTGCCTCCTAGAGGACGTGAGGCAGAGCCACAGCTGCGAATTTTAGATAGGGAAATCAACCCCCTCCTCTTGCAGCTGGGACCAAAGCTTTAGCGTTTCCCCTTCTTCCTGAATTAGCAGCAGCAGCCCAGGAAGGAATGAGACATGGGCCTAATTCAGTTCCAAGGACATTGTACCCTTTGCACTCCTTATTGCATCTACAGCGAACATGGAAGTAGACGTGTTTGTTGACGGGTGAGTGCAGTCTCATGTAGCCTGACTTTCGGCATAAAAATCTGGTCTGCTTTGCAGCCTGTTTTGTCCCAAACCCACCTTCTTAGGCTGAAGCTCAAAGTATACTTTGACGAAAGTATACTTATCTCTTACCCCCCCCTCACACAAGTGCTGGTCAACATGGCCATCTATTATTGTTACGATCTCCAGTAGTTTGTGTTCCATCTCTGCCGTTTCTTTGTGAAACAACAATCTGGGCCAGTTTTGCCACCTTGTGGACAAAAAATATTAAAATAAATAAATAAAAACCAGTATGTGAGCTGAGTAGTATGTCCAAATGCATAGTGTTCATAAAACAGTAGGCAAAAAGTACCTAAAACAAACATCATAACTGCAGTCAAAGTCCAAGTTCAAGTCCAAGTCCAAAGTTCAAGTACCCCAACTGCAGTACCTACTGTACAGGATCTGATTTCGGATACAGCAACAGTTTTTCAAAGTAAGCTCCATTTGATTTGACACATACATACTAAAAAGTTTTACCCTTGTCTAGTGTTTGTGCTATTTCTCTCTTTCTTTCCTTATGACTGATAAAAATGTCTTTGTACCCGTTTAAACTAGAGTTTCTTGTACGGGATAGTTCACAGAAAAATTACAATTCTGGAATCACTCACCCTCATGTTGTTTCAAACCTATATGACTTTCTAACATAACAGAAGATAATTTGATAAATGTCTCAGTTTTGTTTTTTTGTCTCATTGCTTTCACTGGAAGTCAATGGTAGCCAAAACTAATTTTTGTTACCAACATTCTTCAAAATATCTTCTCTTATGTTCTGCAAAAGAAAGTTACACAGGTTTGAAATTACACGAGGGTGAGTAAATGAAGAAAGAATTTTAATTTTTGGGTGAAGTATCCTTTTAACCCCCTGACACAAGAGCTTGTCGACGTCACCAGCTATTATTGTTGCTGTCTCCAGCAGTTTGTAGATGTCGTTCCGTCTTGACTCTGAAACAACAGCTTGGGCAAGTGTTGGACAAACTAATTAGCGCAAAAAAATTCAAAGCACATGTGCGAGCTGAGTGTACGGACAACACTTGTTTTAAAAAATCTTGCTGATGATTACATTTACGCCAATGCACTGCACTGTAACTAATCTAGTTTACACTTGAAAGGGACTAATCTATATATTTGTCATTGATGTCTCTAAGCTGCCAGACTCATTATTTTGTCCTTCAAAGCAATCATTGTATCAACTCATTACCTTATGATTAAAATATAATTTGTTTACTGACAGACTAATTAAAAAAAAAGGTGTCTTTACTCTTGGAAATTCAGCCAAACAGACTTGAAACTTGATTATAGTCGGCACTTGCCATTTTGGTGTTCAATATGCATCAGACGGTCAGTGAATAGAGTGGGCGGACTGTGGGAGTGCTGTCTGAGTCTGAGTCTAGAGAGTTTCCTTTAAAGATTTCTGTTCCATTGACAACCAGGACGAGAAATATAACAATCTATTACACACGCAGCAGGGTCCAAATGTCAGTGAAATGTTGAATTGAAAAATTTGCTGTTTATTTGCTTTAGTGACAGCATACACTGTTCATTTTGCATCACAGCATTTCATTGTTTCTCATTTTTCAAAATCCGGAAACTTTATTTATTTCCAGGTTCAAATTTGTTTTTGAATTCCACTTTTTCATTGTGGCCTTCTGGATCCCACTATATATATGTGTGTATATGTGTATTTAAAGTTTATGTAATTTCAAGCACCTTGCCAAAACTCCCTTTGCCCAGAACCATGAGGAAGTTGAAATCATGCAGCCTGACTCGGCCTTTGCCCGTGTGCAGTGCAGTGGGAGTTGGACTCAGAGCAGGAGGGGTCACAGTAGGAACAGGCGTCGTCACAGTAACAGGAACAAGAGGAACAGAGGGCATGAGAGCAGCATCTGGTACCTTCAGAAATTAGGAGAAAGATGGGATGAGTGAGAGTGAGAGTGAGCGAGAGAGAGAGAGAGAGAGAGAGAGAGAGAGAGAGCACAAGAATAGTTTGTTTCAACAAAGTACTACACTGCCCTCCTGTGGATGTGTTATGAAAGTGACACAATTAAGGTGCTCACTAAGGAAGACTTGGGAATGTAGCCAGACTAAAAGGACATTTACAAAATGTTTAGATTTGGCTGTTTGTGACACCATGGTGTCAAAAAGAACATTTGTTTTTATCTCGATGTGTTTATTTGTGGACCTGAGATGGCCCTAGGCTTCTATAGCACTCTCTTGGCTGAATATTGCATGTTGACACTTTTATCTAAATTGACTTACAGTACACCTATTGCAGGGATAATCTCACCTGGAGCAAAATGGAGGAAAGTGCTTTGCTCAAGGGCACAATGATGATGCTTTATGGATAGTCACTTGAAGATCTGAGGCAACAACTGTTCTGTTTTTACCACAACTTACGGAAGGCAACCCAAAAGTTGCAGGCTGCACACACTACAATAGTGCTTATGGTAGGTAATAAAAATGGCTAATATGGAGACAATAAATTTAAATTTGTTAAAATGCACGGAAGTTGCTACAGATATTTTCTTTTAATATTGTAATTGTAATCTAAAAACTTGGATCTACAGTATCTATTGGTTGTTGATTGGATGGAGGCACATTTGAATGTGAGCTTGCTGTCAATTGTAAGAAAGAAGTGAGGTTTGTGAGGACCAGAGAAGTCCTGTATATATCACCAGAGTGAAGTCTGTCATTTCACTGGAACATCCAGTTATAATAATTTGATAAAAAAATTATGAGGACTAAATAAATAAAATAATTAATTAATTTAAAAAGTAGAAACATTTGCATGGATGAATTGTTTGCAATAAGATCAATAATTAGCATTTATGAACTAACAAGCAACAATTTTTACAGCACTTCTTAATCAAGGTTTATGTTAATTTACAAATATACTGTTTTGTTTAAAAAATGAGCTTCATAGCTGGTCAGAACACAAATGTCCCAAAAAAACCCAAAAAAAAAAAAACCAAAAATCATGGTTTCCATGTTTTATGGGGACATATAGGCGTAATTTATTTTCTATCCCCTTACCCTAACTCTAACCCTACCCCAAAACCTGCCCCTCACACAAAACTTTCTGCATTTTAAGATTTTCAAAACAATTTCTATATGATTTATAAGCTTGTTTCCTCATGGGGACCAAAAAAATATCCCTACAACGTCAACATTTACTGGTATTACTATATACTACATTTGTCGGGACATTTGGTCCCCATAAATGTAGAAATACAGGACCACACACACACGCACACACACACACACACAGGTCTGGTTTACTATTCTTGTGGGGACTCTGCATAGGAGTAATGGTTTTTATACTGTACAAACCGTATATCACCCTACACCTAAACCTAACCCTCACAGGAAACTTTCAGCATTTTTACATTTTCCAAAAAAAAAAAATTCTGTATGATTTATAAGCTTGTTTCCCCATGGGGACCTCAATTTAGGACCCCACAGTGACACGACTCCCCATGAGTTGGTGTGTATTCAGTTTTAAGTCACCACCGGGATAGAAAAACATGTATACACACACACACACACACACACATGCACAATCAACAAAGGTGTTACCAGAATGTTACCAAAAATTTAATAATTAACTTTTGTTTAAAAATGAGTAAATCTGGTCAGATCATAAATGTGACAAATTACAGAAAAAATGTCAACAGGAATTAGTACAATTAAGTATAATAACAATAAAAGTGCACATTATATGAGCGAGTACCTGCAGGTCTGGGTCAGGTACAGGGATGTTATAATACTCTCCCTCATCCTGGTTGAGTAGTTTGAACCAGCCGCTGACTGATCGTCTGAATATCTCACTAACGCCGAACGACAGAGCGCCCATGAAGTCATTCCGTGAGGTCCGATCCCAGTCCCAGACCTCTACAGACAAACGCCTGTCCCACTGCCTCCCACGCACTGAACTACACACAGACAGGAGGACTGAGAGAGATAACCTAGCATCCACTCAGAAAACCTTAGCAACACCCTGGCAACAACTTCTGCATCTTATGTGTATACAAACAAAGAAACACGAATAAGACTCACAAGGTGAAGCTCTCGTTCCAGATAGGGTTGAGTGTAGAACGGATGGTTTTGGTTTTCTGTTTGCTCTGGCTCTTTGGATCAGGGATGAGTTTGAGCTTCACATAAGGGTCCGACAAGCCGTTAGGGTCCATGGGTATCAGGTTATATGCTTCGTGCACTAAAACATACATTACCCATTGAGAACTCATTATGTGTGTTCTTACATAACCGTATTGAATTATATTGCATAAATTATATTATGCAATTGAACAAACTGAATATCTCTGTGGTTGTGATGGTATGCTTTGTACAGTGAATGTGTTTTCAGCTGTATTGTTAAATTGACCTGTCAGAATGACATGCTGGTTGCCTTTAAAAGAACAGCAGTGCATTTTAAATGCTCACATTCTCTGTAGAGCATTAGTAGTCTTCTCACTACTCATTAGTCTCTCTATGGTGGTGCTGATCTAAGAGCCACAGGCGTAGTTAAGTTGACACAGTGCAGCTAATGCATTGTAATACAGCAGATTGTGTGTGTGTGTATAATTAGCTTTTTCCTCATGTACTGATGATGCTATATGCACACATTTCCCTCTTC
This sequence comes from Sinocyclocheilus anophthalmus, assembly GCA_018155175.1. NCBI lineage: Eukaryota > Metazoa > Chordata > Actinopteri > Cypriniformes > Cyprinidae > Sinocyclocheilus > Sinocyclocheilus anophthalmus. The sequence continues at coordinate 199,242 of JADLZN010010329.1, forward strand.
TGGAGGAAAGCTGAGCTGTGCCATGTGGCACATAATGCATCTCCAGTGTGCTTCCTTAAACAGCAAATTCTCTCAGTGAGCAAAGGAGTAATTCTTCACTGGCGTATGAATAGGGGAATCTTAATAAACATTACTAAGCACTTTCCAAGAAAAGGATATAAAATAAGGTATTCATTTTATAAGAGGTTTGACATTTTTTGCAATCCTTTTACCAAAACGTGGGGCATGTATAAATTCAGTTTTAATCCTACAGATTGCTTTTACATTGTATTTTTCTAGTATAAATATTAAATAAAACATATATAATAGATATATTTGTAGATTATATTAGGCTGTCACTCAGTAGGGTTTATCTAGTTTAAGACCAAATGACAGATTACAGATGTTGATAAACCTATCTTTGTATTTATATTAAAGAATTTTTTTCTTCTTACAATAACTTGAAAAACAGGGTTGAATGGTTGAGCTTGACAAAAGCAATCAAAAACATAATTTGTGCAAAACAGAAATCTTTTCTGACTAATTCTTCCCATAATGCTCTGGGAAAGGGCTAAATTATACATTATTGCATCCGTTTTGTAGCATATAATAACAAGTAAAACATGTATGTTTCCACAAAAAAGTCATGGGACATGCAGTGTACTACTTTCATGAATGTGCTGTTTGAGAAGTCTAATAGTGTTCATCAGTTTTAAACTCATGAAGTTACAGTTATATTCACCTGAAACATATATGTCTTCTTTCTCTCCACGCACGGTCAGGCGAATCCGTCCTCTTTTCTCAGTGTGGTCGTGTCCGCACAGGCTGGGGACACTGCTCTCACAGCGCTTGTGTACATTCATGTCACAACCTCTCTCACACAGACACATATAAACACACACACACACACACACACACACACACACACACACACACAACACAAAAATAAAAGAGAGAGAAAGAGTGTAAGGAAAAAAAATTACATATAATTTACTTATAGTCTCCCGCTAGTCCAAAAACAATAATTATAAAGAGCAGTCTGCCTAATACTGTAAACCTTTTAAATCTAACATAAACCGTGTTAACAGCCATTGCAGTACATTGTACTTTATGAGACAACATGACACCGCCTGCTTGATTATTTTCTGAAAGTGGATCATGTCATGCAAATTATATTAGATGACATGGTTGTTATTAAATGGATTGAACCAGAGTTAAAGGGAATTAATTCAATCTAATATACAGTATGAGATATCTATTAAAAGTCTGAAAAACATCGCTCTACAGTTACATATAATTACATGAAATTATGTGTTAATTTAATAACAGTAGTCTTGATGATTATGCTAATTTAGATCTAAGGTTTGATAAAAATTTAAAACTGAAATTTAAACAGGTTAAAGGTGTTATAAAATCTCTGTTTAAACTACATGAATGTTGTTCTTTACCATATTGTATTTGAACTAGAGACTTCCACAGACAATTCACTGAAAGTTTTAATAATATTTAATGTAACTGAAATTGAAATGAATAAATATGAAAAATTACAGTCATTTATATATACTTGCACAGCTGGCAGGATTACGTTGTAAATCCTAACATGCACCAAGAATTCAGGTAAATTAATTACCAAGTAATTGTTCAAACACTTCCAAGTTTAGCTAATGTGGTCTTAACAGTAAAATAAAATAAAAAATATATAATGTATGTCAGTCTACAGTCTAGATGAACTTCATTTGGATCTCTATATAAATAGACTCACTGGCACATTTCATGCCCTGATGTATGAGGCCGTAGAGCAGAGACCCACAGTGATCACAGAAGGTGGGACTGGAGTATGTATGTACTTTAAACTTGTGTTTGCTCTTGAGATCCTGGAGAGAGGGACAAAGAAAAACATTGTACTCATTTAATTATTTAATTGTTTATTGGAAAAAGCACTTTGATGCGATTATATTCAACACAGAGGGCCGCTATGTACACCCAGTTCAGTTCTTGGTAGTAGGTTGGCCATGAGAGAAAGAAAAAGAGACTTAAATTATGGGTATGATAAGAAACCCTCTCATACTGTTCTTTGCTCTATAAATATGACTATCTTTATGCATAGCATATGCACAAATAAACAGATGCACTACTTTCCCTCTGGTTCTCTCTCTCTCTCTCTCTTTAAAGGTCAGAGGAAAGGCTTCATTTTGAAGAGACTTTTTCACTGGGAGCCAATTAGCTAGGGCTATTTTGAGGATGAATGGTGGATGAATATATGAGTTCAGCTCAGCTGTGAAAACTGAATCCTCCTAAATGCCTAAACCCTTTCCACCCTGCCATGGTTTCTCTCTCTCCCCCTCATTCTCACTCTCTGCATGTTGCCTGCTCCTTTTCTTCATCCTCTGACAATCTTCCTCTTCACTTCTCTTTCTCTCGGTCAGTCTGCCTCATCTGCTTTTCACACATGCATCATTGTCTACCCTTCCTTACAGCCTAGTCGCACATGCACAGCCATACACAAGCACTCCTCTGTTACCTCATTTTACAACAATATTTTTAGGTGCTTATGAAAAAAATCTCATAAAAAGTTGTAACCATGCTCCTGAAAGAGAGGGTGAAATAAAGACTGTAGCTTTGTTAAAAAAAACCTAGTATGCTGCCATGCTACCTACATAGGAAGCAGCCTTTTAAGACAGCATCTTAACAAGTGACTTATTTGGAATGCTTTACATGCCATGTGCCACGCAAACACTACTTCACTTTCACGTTGATTTCAAACGCGTCTCACATAAGCATGTTGCTAAGCTAACAGTGTGATACTTTATCATAAAATACATACCCAAATATATTCTTAAAAATACATTTTAAGTACACACTGAACAATTTTTTCAACACTTTTTGGTATTGACTGAAATATACAACATAATCAACATTTATCTCACTTTGTCCACCATCTTGGATTAATTTTTTTCAGCGAGATTGTCACAATGCAATGTAGGGATGACTGCAACACACAGGATATAGCAAGAGACTCCCACAAGTTTGAAAAATTCAAGTCATTGAAAAGTTATAACTAATATAAATTACTTGAATAATAATATTATTATAGTATAATTTATAGTCATTTATAAATCCTTGCATGGCTAGCAGAAATTAAATTAATGGTGGTTACCAGTGAATAAACTTAACAATATAATTAATATTTTTAGAACTTATATTAATCAAATTGTATATTTATATATAAAAGATGACTATTATATTATATTATGTATATTATTATATGCATAATACATACAAACACAGATATTGGGTAAGATAATCCATTTTTAATTACACTGTATTATTTTTCTAAACATTTGAATTGTATTGAATGAAATATACAGTACGTTTATAATGCACATTTATGAATGCCTTCCCCACAAAAGATGTGGAGATATAAAGAAAGTATATTTGGAGGCAGCAAAATTAAGTTGTCTGCCTTTTGAAACAACCTTTGGAAGCAGCCCATGATGTCTTTGATGAAAAGAGCTGCCTACTTAGGCTGCTAACTAGGATTTGGAACAATGGAAGTGTGTTACAATATAGCCCCTTGCTTACAAATTAACAGAGAACAACACACATAGTATACATACCTCTGCTTTGGGAGCAGTGATGGCTCCGGGACAAGTAAAAGTGACAAACTCATGGCAGCGTCTGTGCACCACAAAACTGCACACTAAAAGAAACACATACCATATCTAGTCAGTAAACACATACTATATCAGAGCTGATGATAATCACATTGGTGCATGCTTCTTTTGGGCGTTAAATAATAGCGTAAATACCAATAAACTGACTACCACAAACCTTAGTAAATCACCCTGCATGATTCATTTAAACACTCTCCTTCCATAAATTTTGCTTTTGGAAGGGAAACTCTAACAAATGCATATGCAATCAGGTCAGCTGCAAAAATAAATGTGTCCACGCCTTTTCATCACTAATGTTTCAATGTGTATCCTGACAGTAGTTTGCAGCAGATAGGGTTTGGCGCAAGCCGTTAGAAAATCTGGCCCTAAATGTCATATTTCATGATACAAATCATGATGCAGCAAAAATACATAGTGGGATTAAATAGAGGGAATATGTTAAATTGGTACAGGTCTTTTTAATGTAGTGATGTAAGTAGCATCAGATCTTTTCTTCCGTATTGTGACATGTATCCAAGTGAAACAGATTATCAATAAATAAATACAGGGCAAGGACACTGTTCAATCCATTTGTTATTAATTGGATGGAGGCATATCTGAATGTGAGCGTTTGTGAGTTTAAGCAGACTAAATTATTATAATATTTTAACAAAAAAAATATGAATTAATAAATGTAAAAATAATAATAGTAAAAATAAACATGCATGGATGATTCGTTTACAATAAGATCAATAACATGCTTGTAAAAATGGTGAATTGTCATTTTATGCTGACTTTTAGTATATAACGCTTTTTTTTTTTGTTGCCATTTTTGTCTTTATTAATACTGGACAGTACAGAGAGCGGACAAAAAGTAAGAAGTGAGAGAGAGAGAGAGGAACGAGATCAGAACGGACCACAAGCTGGGACTTGAAGTCGGGTCAAAAAAATGGCTTTGCTCAGATTTTGCTGTCTCAGCTTACGTTACCTATTGTCAAAGATTAATTGATTCAGCGAAACACTTTCAGATATTCACAGGGCCATAACCACTACAGACATCGAGTGGGACATGTATTCCCCCAATATTCAGATCAAATTTATGGGTTTTTCAATCATGGAGGCCTACACTTTAATTTGGCCTCTTTCCCTGCCAGCATTTTTGAAAAAAGTTGCCAGCCACCGCCAGCGATTCTGATGATTTTCACTAAAAATTGATGGCCTCCAGTATATTTTTCTGTATGAATATTTGAATATGCAATACACCAAAATAAAGATCAGAGCCTCTACTTTTCAACAAAAAAATCTGTTTTATTCTAGCTTAAAGCATTTTATTTTTTTTTTTATCAAGATTTGAATATAGGTAGGTTTCATAAAAATGCATAATTTTGAGTAAAAAGGTGAGAAAATCAAATTTTTATCAAAAACTACATATGGATAATATTCAGTACGATTATCAATGCATAAATCCAGTAAATCGCTTCCATCAAGTTACCTCCAAAGCTTGCACAGATATAGGCAAGGCAAGTTTATTTATATAGCACATTTCATACCCAATGGTAATATCAAAGTGCTTTACATAAAAGAAATGAAAAAAATAATCACAACAATAAAACAAGTAATTTAAAACTTTGAAAATTATAAAAATTCTTTAAGTGGTTAAAATGATTTGACTTTTAAGAAAAAAACGATTATACATAAAATATAGTGCAATCAGTTTGGACGTTGCACAGTGCTCATTCAATACATGCACAGCTAAACAGATATGTTTTGAAGACACATTTAAATGTGACTAATGTTTTAGCAAATCTGATCTCTTCTGGAAGCTTGTTCCAACTGCGGGCGGCATAATAACTAAAAACAGACTCCCCTTGTTTTGTGTGAACCCTTTGTATTTCTAACTGACTCGATCCTAATAATCTGAGTGGTCCGTTAGGTTTATATTCAGTGAACATATCTACTATGTATTTAGGTCCTAGGCCATTGAGTGTTTTATAAACGAGTAAAAGTACTTTAAATTCAATCCTAAATATAACTGGAAGCCATTGTAAGGACCTGGGGACTGGTGTGATATGCTCAGATTTTCTTGTTCCAGTCAGAATCCTGGCAGCAGCATTCTGAATGAGCTGCAGCTGTCTAATGATCTTCTTGGGAAGGCCGGTGAGGAGACATTACAATAGTCCACCCTGCTGGTGATAAAGGCATGAACAAGTTTTTCCAAGTCTTGACTGGAAACAAAACACCTAATTATTGCAATGTTTTTTAGATTATAGTATGCTGATTTAGTTACTGCTTGACATGACTACTGAAACTAAGGTCTGTCTCCAGAATCACATCAAGATTCCTGACTTGATTTTTAGTTGTTTGACCCCTAGAGTCGAGGTATGCATTCACCTTGAGAACTTCCATTTTTGTTTCCAAATGCAATGACTTCAGTTTTTTTCTTTGTTTAACTGAAGAAAGTTCTGGCATATCCAACTGTTAATTTCATCAATGCAGTGGCAGAGGGAGTCAATGGGGCTGTAGTCATTTGGAGATAAGGCTAGGTAAATCTGGGTATCATCAGCATAGCTGTAAAAACTCGTCTTTGGCGGGGAAGCGTTTTCTTCTAAAAGACGAGATAACTCGTCATGGGGGGAAAGGTTAATATTGATATTGAGGTTTCTTTCACACTTGTTCGATTGGCTTGGTCCGAACCCGAGTTCGCTTGCTCCCCCCTCCCCCTGCTGGACTGTGTTCACATTATATTATTTGGGTCCGAACCGCGTTCGTTTGCATTGTCAAGCCAGCAGCTGTTAACCCCATTGCTTAGTAACGATGGCGCAGGAGAAGACGGCAAAATGCGTAGCAAGGCTCTCTTCAATTTTATATTTATGCTTTTGAACCGTTGGTTTTGTTTCCAAAGCTTCGGTACATAACGGCACTTACGTCTGCCTTATGCAAATGCTCTAAAGAACTCTGAAGGCGAATAAAAATGGTACAATTGCGTTCACATCAGCAGCGAACCGTACCCCAGACCACCCTTTTTAAGCGGACTCAGGTACAGAAGACATCATCCGAGAAGACTTTCATATCATCCAAATGTACCGAACTCTGACGTCAATCGAACCCCTTAAGTTACATCCTTGGATCTTCATGCATGATAACAATTAACGTTACTTATTTCATAAGTAGGGTAGCCCATAAAAAAATGGTACATGAAAACAAAAGACAGACTGCTATGGAGATATGAAAAGACTTTGACGATAAGAAGTCCCAGGCAGAATCAGTTATTTTGTGTTTTCTGCACTTGTCTGTGGAATGTGAATCTGTGGAATGAATTTAAATATGGTCAAATGTGTCATCATTTTATCATTTCATACATTCAAAATGATTACCTTGACACTGGAATCCTTGCTTTCCAATTCCCCTGTAAAACATAAATAACAACTCACATCATGCCGTCTAATTATCTTGTGTGTAATTGCATAGATTTGTGAAAGGAGAAGATCATAGAGAGCTGTAGTGTAGTGTATGTGTATGAGCACAGAGGGCAAACAGAAGACATAAGCTGCTGAGGCCATGACAGATAAGATCATTTCAAAATATCCTGATCTGACAGGCAATTTAAGGGCTCTTCAGTTCACCATAATAACAGGTTGCTCTGCTCCTGATATCTTTGCTATGCAAAACACAACTTAGCATAAATCCCTCAAGTGCTAAAATAAGATACTTTGACACTCAACACTTGGGTATAATCTGCTCTGAAATGCATCTGAGACTATCTACGGCTCTTTATAAGCATCCTTCAGACCAGTTGAAAAGGTTTGAGAGGTGTGAGCCATCAACATCAACATATACTCAGAAATATAGGTTGAGACAGGACAAGGGCAAAGAGACAGAGAGAGGGAAAAGAGGAATGAAGTTAATAGGATTCAGTAGTGATTTATACTGTAAGGTTAGTTTAGGTAAATTTTGCAGTAGTCACAGTCATCTCAATGCCAAAAAACAGTTGAATTGACCTGAATTCACCCTATGAAACAAATATACTATACTAATAATATACTAAAAAAATATATAAAATTGTAAAAAAATTTATTTAAATTAAACATTGTTCTTTTGAACTTTCTATGCATTAAAGAATGCTAAAAAATGTATCACGGTTGCCACAAAAATATGAAACATCACAACCGTTTTCAACATCAATATGATAAAAAATGTTTCTTGAGCAGCAAATCAGCCTATTAAAATAATTTCTGAAGGATCAGAAATTATTACTATGAGTATTTGAAATAGTAATAATATTTCACAATATTACCATTAAAAAAAAGTACAAAAAAGGAATGGTAATAATAATACTTTTCCTTGACATGTTGCAGTTGCCCCTGTAATGGTAAAAGTCTGATGTCTTGTCTTTCTCGTTAAAAATCTCCCTAAATGTTTTGATGGTACTTATACCACTTGCATATAGTAGATTAATAGTGCTTTGAGTAGTTCATGAAAATTATGAACCTAAAAATATTTACAAATGTACTTCACAATACTTTGGACATGCTGTACTGTATTCCAATAGACATACCAATAAAACTTCAATGAACTGAAATGAAAGGACAGAACGAGAAACAGATGCATCTATCAGAAGCTATTTGAGTTGTTCTAATGAACAACATGAGGTCTATATGCGGGTAATGCATGGGCCATATGGCCGGTTGCAGTTCTAAGCGTGTTCTGTGGAGCTTGTAGTTAAATGGCAGCTCAAACAGAGAGGACTGCATAATTTAGCAGGCCCCTCAGGGCATGAGTTTTATGAGGCATGGAGGAAACTGAGAACAAGCGTGGTCATGTAACACACGTGCGGGACAGTGTTCTTCTGCCCTCTCTGTGTATGTCATCGAAAGTGTACTCATAAATGTCAACTCTTTTAGTAAATGTAAATTCTTTTGACTTGTTTTGCAGTAAAAATGTAGAAATATTTATAGATAAATTAACTTCTTTACACAATTGACAACAGCATATGTTGAATTAAGTGTATTACTTATTCTTACCACATTGGTATTTTTTTTTCAAGCACAAACCTGATTAAGTTCCATTTCGGCATAAATTTATGTATGGTCTATTTGGAAATATGCCTTATTGGAAGATAGCCATTTTTAAAATTGCATTTTTGTACATACACCACCATCCAAGTTTGGGATCAGTAAGATATAATTTTTTTTAAAGAAATTAATACTTTTATTCAGCATTGATGAATCAAATTGATCAAAAATGACAGTAAAGACATTTACATTGGATACAGTTACAAAAATTATATTTAAAAAAATGTTTCTATTTATCAAAGAATGTTGCAAAAATTGATCACATTTTCTACAAAAACACTTATAATGATAAGAGATGTTTCTTGAACTGCAAATCAGCATATTAGAAATGATTTCTGAAGGATCATGTGACACTGAAGACTGGAGTAATGACTGCTGAAAATTCAGCTTTATCATCACAAGAATAAATTATATACATATTAAAAACATTACACAACAAAACATTACATTAGAAAACAGCTATTTGAAATGCAAATGATATTTCATAACATTACTGGTTTTACTGCATTTTTGATTAAATAAATGCAGTCTTGGTGAGCATATGAGACTTCTTTCAAAAACTTTTTTTTTTTAATCTTACCGACCCAAAACTTTTGAACAATAGTGTAGTCCAAAAAGATTTGAAAGAAAATAACCAAATAAATAAAAATAAACGCTCAACACTTTAAAATGTGGTCTTTTAATACATAAATAATGAGCTAGTGTTATGGCTGACTGTATCTGAAGAAGCTTCAGATTATAACAATTCAGTATGAACTACAAAGTACATGACGTGGCCAGTACAGCATTGAGAGTGAGTTATGATATGAATCAGGATATGGGCATTAAGATTTTAGGATTAAATCAATACATAAATGCAGTCCAGTGTAAAGGTTAAGGTAGAAGTATCGGTCTACAGCATAATAATGTTAGGAGTTATTGATGTGACCAGCAGTGTTAAAGGTGTGAAGTACCAGATGAAGTCAGTGCAGTGGCTGCAGAAAGTAGGCTGCTTGAAGAATCGGGCTGTGAACTGGTGGTCCTTCACTTCAATGACCCTCTTGTGCTTGAGAGCTCCCTTCCTCTGGAAGACTGGCAGCCTGGGGGGAGGAGAAAGAGGAGAGGGGAGCGGGGAGGAGGAGGGAGATGGGGAGGATAGGGCCAGGGGAGACAGAGATGGAGATGGAGAGACTGGGGTAGACATGCTACCAGTTGAGTAGGACAGAGCAAGACACAGAGAAGAAGACTGGGGGAAGGATGCACGGTTTATGTACGCGAGGGGTTAAAGACCAACAATAGGATTTATAAAAGGGGGAGAATAAACAAGAAGAAAAATGTCTGGTAAAACACAGATCAAGCGTAAGAGGTTACGTGGAACGTAAAGGAAGGAATTCAATAGGATGTGATGGCAGTTCAGTTTGTGATGTTGAGGAAATAAAAGGAAGAGATTCCCAAGAGGAGGAAAGGGAGGGTGAGAAACAGAGAGTGAAATAGAGGTTAATACACACTCTAAGAGAAACTTCCACTGGGACTTTAAAACACATAGCGATTAGTGTACCTTCTGTCCTACTTCAAACACACACACACACACAGACACACACACCCTACATTCTCCATGTCAACCAGAAATTCCACCAACCGGTGCTCTTCCACACTTTCTGCAAGCTCAATGTCTCTCCACATTCAAATTTGATACAATTTGTTAAATTAGTATTACAGTATAAGATAATTTTATAGTTTTCAGTAGTGAAATTCTAATTAAATTAAATAAAACAAATTAAATGTTTTTAGATATATTTTAAATAAATATAATTATTATACAGTACTGGTGTTACATTTAATTACCACTGAAACAAATATATATATTTTTTTTTTACACATAACAAAAACAAAAAAAGCAATAAATAAGGTATACAACTGAATATATGTTATATAAACTGACTGCTGTTTTTTGGTTGATTTGAGGTCAGTCAGAAGTGGAGTGCTTTATGATCGATCAGACTCAGATTAATAAAAGAGAATGCATCAAGAAAGGCTGAAATGAATGATGACACACAGGATCAAATCAAACAGGAGACAACACTGAACAAATGATCGTCACATTAATTAAGAGAGATCTACAGAGCTGGAGACTGAAGAAAGGAAACACAAAGAATTTAGGACATCCACCATTGAGTGACACAGACTACATTTATACAAGAAAGAAAGAAAGAAAAGAAAGAATAAAGAAGAAGACAAAACAACAGAACCTGTAAATGTGCAGTGGGTTTCTCCTCTTCCTCCCCTCTCTCTTCTTCTCAAGGCTCTTGTTATTCTATGCAATCAATCCTTGGCTTATACAAAAGGAAAAGGAAAAAAATAGAGAAACAAGCTCACCAAACAGAAGGTCTACAAGAGAGGAAACGCACCTGAAAAAAATAATCAAAGCCCAAAAAGGAATTAAGATGAAGGAAAGGATGATACAGCAGCTTTCCAGAAAGAGAGGAGGATGTACAGCTGTAATCCTTATCCAATAGGATATAGAGGGGGTGAGGAAAAGAGGCGTTTTCACTTTCCAAGATTGATTTCTGTTTTTAACCAAGAAGAGGTGTATTGAAGTGAGACAGACAGAGGGGGGGGGGGGAGTAGATGAAGAGAAATAGGCAGCAATTCATTTTTGAAATCTGGGTTACCCCTCTCTAGAGAATAAAAGAGAGACAGATGATGGGCGGGTGAAGAAAGAGGACAGAGAGAGAAAGAGAGGGAGATGCTGGCCAGCAGCTTGCTCATCCTCGGTCAGCCAGTAGCTCATACAGTGCAGACAAGCGTTGAAATCTGATCAGTGATCAATAATCAGCCTCAGCCTGTAACACTGCCAGTCTCGCTCTATAAAAGTGTTTTAGACAGACGGGTGTCTTGGCAGCCATGTTGTTCATAAGTAAGGACTCTGAGGCCTGAAGGACAGCTCCAGTGAACCACTGAGAATAAGACAGGAAGTTCAGCATTCCTGAAAAGAGCAACATGAAGCATTAAACAGCATTTAACAGTGCTTAATCTCCTTATGCAGACAGAACAGTCATGTTCATCAACTTAGATTTATTAGCCACTTTCCCAAATAAATAAATAAATAACAAAAATAATTATAAATTCTAATTTCATATGCACAATTAATGTAAATAAAATGTATGTCACTCATAAATTATATGTCTCATAAAATATACAAACATTCTGAACATATATAAAACCATTACCATTCAATTTTGGGGCAGTAAGCTTTTTTTTATACCTTTTAATTAATACCTTTTATAAATACTTTTTTAATAAATCTTACTAACCCTCAAAAGTTAAGCACACTTTTAATACAAGAAGAAAAAAAAAATCACACTCCTGTCACCGCCGCAAACTCAAAAAACATTTTCCATCCTGCAAAAAATTTACTCAACTGTTTTAAATATTATTAATAATAATAATAAATGTTTTTTGAGCAGCAAATCATCATATTAGAAAGATTTCTAAAGGATCATGTCACACTGAAGTTTTCATCACTTATCTTGCCTAGAGCACAAGTGAGTCAGAAGTGCCCCTGGTGCCCCCTGAAAACAAATAGGTGCATGATGCTCTTGCACTCAGGTGGCTATCTGTAGCTCTTACATCTGCATCTGAAACCAGATCACAGTGTATGTGAGACAGAGAGGAGGCAGACAAGATGGCAGTCAGACTGACATTAAAAGAGGAAGACCAGAGGGAAGGGTGACAGTGAGGGGTCCGGCCACAGTGTTGCTATATTGGGACAAGGGTGCAAGGAACGGTGTTAGGACATAACACTAACCCACTAACATCCAGAGAACAGGAGTGAGACAGAGTCCAGGAGGTGATGCGAAAGGAAGGAAAGGATGAACGGAAGAGGGAGGGAACGGGAGAGCGAGTAAAAGGTTGAAGGTCTAATTATGTAAAATGTAGGTTATTAGTCTCCTGATGGGGACACTGTGAGAAAATTAATTAACAATTATAATTAGCAAGATTGTTAGAGAGCAAAACTGTGTCATTGGACAGGTATGTGTATGGAGACTTAGGCGTGTGTGTGTGTGTGTGTCACTGTCATTGAGAGGGAGGGTGTGTAGGTCAGCGTGTTTTATATCTTAATTTCAGATAGAGGCACATGCTGCAGCAATGATTTCAGAGCTTCAGTGTCTAATGCCTGCAGTGATAAATCAATGCCAGCTTCATGTCTCGGGTCATGCTGTAATAGCATCATAATGCAGAATATAGATGTGCTTAACAAAGTGAAGGGCCTGTGCACTTATTTATAGTCATCTATATTGTTATGTGGAGAGGAGAAATTCTTGCATTAAAGGGAAAGTTCACCCTAAAATGAAAATTCACTTATTATTTATTGATCCTCATGTTGTACAAAACCTGTGACGTTCTTAATCTGTGGAATACAAAAGGAGCATTTTGAGAAATTGTACTGGTTCCATGCAATTACAATGAAATCTTCAAAAAAGGTAAAAGCACCATAAAAGTATCATAAAAGAGAGCCATATAACTCATTTGCTTTATTCCAAATCATCTAAAGCCATATAATAAGCTTTGTGTGTGGAACAGTCCAAAATTTTAGACGACAGGGGGGGGGCTAAAAAAAAAAAAAAGATTTGTTCTAGCACTACTTAGTGCGTTATATGAACAAATCTTTCTTGAGTTAGATATTGATAATGAATCAGTTGATCCAGGTCACAAAGGCAGCCTAAATGATTTGTGAATCAGTTTGAGGGTTGCAGCAGTTAACTATGGTAGCTTGTTTCTGCCACAGAATAATAAAAAAAAAAAAGGTAATTGCGACTTTTATCTCACACTTCTAACTTTTTTCTTAGAAATTGCAAGAAAAAAGTCAGAAATGTGAGATAGAAATCCAACCTCCGAATTCATCCGATTCCCGGAAACCGGCTTCCATGGTAACAGCTCATTGGAGGAGAATATCATCAGTGAAGAACAGTAGTTCTTCACACAATGCTCGTGTATGAATTCAGAAGACTGTGAATATAGTGCACAAGTCATGTGGACCACTTTTATGATACTTCTATGATGTGCCCTTCTTTAAGCTTGAAGAAACCATCACAGACGTTCTAATGGTTTCCATTACAAATACCATTACAAACATTACAAGCCATCAACTGTTAACCATTAAAATCATTATCTAATGGTTTCCAGGAGCAGTGCTGCCAAGATTGCGGTTTTCAAGTGGAATTGGGCTACTTGTATAGTTGCCATAGTTTAAAGGTTTCTTACATACTCTCCTATAATTTTGTAACCCTATCTTTACATACATTCCAAGTAAAAAATTGAGGATTCTTTTATCGAGTTCAAAATAACAAATTAAAAAAAAAAGTATTTTGGGAATGCATAGTGTTGCTGTGTTTGATATTTGGATACGGTTTTTGGGCTTGTATTGGTCTATTTTGATTGTCCCTTGGCTGGTTTTATTACATAGATCTGGCAACCCTGTCCAGTAGTGTGTTCTGGCATGAATAGAAAGCAACAAATTACGAGTAGAGACCCACAGGACCAGTCAGTTTCTATTTAAACCCCCCCAAATACATTCCAATTCCCCATTACATAAACCATTATATTGTTGGAGGATTTTATTTTGGGGGGGGGGGAAAAACTTTATTTTTTATTTTTTCAGCAGGGAGTCCCAGTCTATATTCATTGCACTTGCAGAGGAAAAAGACAATTTATCTTTTTGAGAGTAAATGATGACAGAATATACATTTTTGGGTGGACTGTCCCTTTAATAAAAGAAGATGCATTACAATACCGGGCTTCTGTAGTGTAATAAGACATATGTAAAAATGAAGAATAAAAGGACGAAGTAGTCAAGAAATGATTTGTGCAGATAGAATGAAAAGGTGATGGAAAAAAGGACAAAATCTTTTTCACCTCTAAACAAGTGAACAGCATATTTGTTGGTGTGCGATGCCACAGTATGGTAGACTTTCATTTTCATGTTATAAACGTGGCCATGAGGTAAATCACAGATATGCATCATGTTTAGCCTTTTCAACACCTGTCATTTTTTAAAGGGGAGCTTTTTATCATCACCTTAGAACAAACATCCAAACAATGTCGCATAATAAGACACACAAAACTTCTCACGAATTTCTCACCTCAGAGGGTTATATACTCTAGGCAATCACAGCAACAGCACTCTTACTAATTATGCATTTTTTCTTTGCCATCGAAAATAGATGCAAACAAATACACATTTGAGTACAGAAATACAGAAAATGTCGTTATTGTCACAATTTCTTCTTCAGATTATAATTCCATCCAGTCAGAGGATATCAAACATGTTTGATATTTTGAGCTATTATTTTTCTTTTTAAACATTTTGTATTAATTTATCATGCATCTTCTAGCAATGATGTGCCTGTTTCTGCGTGAGTTTGTTGTTTTGGGAATGACCTGAAAGTCTGTGTGTGATTCTAAGTCGTATAGTGTATGATGTCCAGTTTTTCCTCTGTAACTATTTACAAAGCCTGAAAATATATGATACCTAGTGTTACAAAATGTTGTGTAGTGCATTCAAGCCTTTCCACTGTGCTCTGTTTTTCTATGTAAAGGGGCCATGCACAGAGAATGTATTTTTGCATTTAAAAAAGTGCAGCACAGGGCAGTGCAAAGAGAAAAATTTACTTTTAACTTCAGTGACACATTTCTAAATGAATCCATGACTGTATTTGAAACCATCCCCTATGCAGTCATTCACCATTCCTTTATTAGTCCACTAATAAAGTCAATTTTAAGGAGTCAATGAAAACAAGTATGTAAATTCATACAATGAGTATGTTGAAAAAAACTGGCGCGATGCAGGAATTCATTCTGTGTGACCCCCACAGTGCATGTATATATATATATATTGTCGCGGGGTGAATGAGAGCACAGACTCGGTACTGGTCGAAAGAGCCCCGGAGGGTGATTTATTTGCCCACACACACTGATCACACGTGCCCTTGATGACTGGTGCTCGGTGCCCGTCTCAGAGTGGTGCTCGTGGGGTGAAGTGCCGTGGTGCAGATCCCTCTCCCTGGGTGCCTTCAGAGTCTGTGAAATAAGGAGAACAATCGTTAATGCTGCCTGGAGCTCTGGGGTGCTCTCCCGCTGGCGTCTCTTCTCCTGGCTTTTAAGGCCAGCGGGAACGAGCTCCAGGTGCGCCACTCATCGCGCACAGGTGTTGTGCGTCGGTGATCAGTGGGGCAGCGGCGTTTCCAGGGCGACGCTAATCTGGACTCGGGATACTCACCACAATATATATATTCTCTAGCAGATAGCTGTTGAATACATTGGTTGTACACTTGTTACTGCTTTATGGGACTAAATGAGAGCACTTGATATTGTTCAATATGGATTTGGACACCACTACAAATGGCTGTTCCCTCAAATAGTGCACTAAATAAAGTTACAGGAAGCGTCTTCAAACACAGCAAGTGTTTATTTGAACAAACTGGTCGAATGAATGATTCAATGAACCACGTATAAATTTAGTTGAAAACCAGACCAGATTTCTTTTACATTGTGTGTGTGTGTGTATATATATACACACACACACACTCATTTTCCTTGTTTTATTTTGGTAGAATGCAGCCGAAATTACAAGAGCAGCGGTCATGCTGTGGACACAGGGAGGAATATTTCACAGCGCTATCTCTGCCTGGTTTATAATGCCCTGCTCCTGCTCGTAAAATGAACTATGGCAATGCTGAGTGGAAATACATTACCACCATAAAGCACTCTACCACGCCCACAGTACTCTGGGAACACACCTCTCTCGCATAGAACAAGAGAGAGAGACTGTTTTGTTACTGATTAGTTGCTAAAAAAGAGAGGGGCTGTGATAAAATGGAACAAAGGCAATAGGGACTGACTATCTGGAGGCTTGTTAGGGACAGAGGGAAGGTAGTTCAGAGCTGGAGACATCTGGAGCTGGAGACAACTCAAACACCTTTAGAAAGCCCATAAAAATCCTTCAGTACCTCTTTGGGGGCATAATTTTGTTAAAATGATTATGTTACACACATAGAAAAATTGTACATACAGATCTGTGTTATAGAGATGCTGTCACAGTGCATTTCAACAGTAAAATACCCCAGTAAACACAAAACCAGCATAATTTAATTCATCAATGTATAGATGACTGTAAAATAACCCTCACCTATTTGCATTTTTATTTGCCAATATTTCCATTTTTTGCTGGCTGAACCTTTTTGATTTTGACTGAATAATACCGCTATAAGCCCCAGCATTTCAGAGCTAATTTCTTCCTCTTAGTTTGCTGATAAAGTTTGAGGCAGTTTAAATCCAGAGAGCATTGATAACACAGGCACTTTTGCTTCAGGCACAAAAGCAGTGTTAAACTAACCTGAAACATGGCAGCCTATTTTACGAAAAAGCACTGCATTCATTAAATCATCAGTGAGTCACCGACACCTCCTGTGTAACTTTTGACAGATATGAGGATGATGAGGCTGTCTAAATGAGTCTGAGGAATTGCAGGAGGATATTAATAACTTCCTTTTTTAAAGGATTTTCCTTAAACCTTTTGCAGGATTGCTGTAGTGATTCTCATCTGAAAGGTTTTCATGAATGTGCAGATTCAAATCTGAAAAGTACGTTTATACACTTGATTTGATGCATGCACCTGTACGCTCTCCTGGAAACAGATTAAATGGGCCATATTTCAAAATTTTGTAGTAATTATTTTGTTTCTCCCTGAGTTCCACTAGTCAAGGTTTCTTATACCAAAAGCAGTAATTTTTCACCCTTTCAGTCTATTTTTGTTACTATGCCTTTAAGACTTTGATATGTAAATTACTTATGTACTAACATAGTACACACTATTGGGCAGGCCAGTTTGCTCAGTACTAATTAGATATTAATGACACTGTAAACATAACAATATATGTACATGCTATATTGAACTTAAAAAAAGTATTTCACAATCTTGATGTCCATTATATTTATATGATACATATTTCATATTTTCAAAGGGTCAGATTTTGACTCCTTGGCATGCTCCAGTTAGTCCCCTCTGGTAGACATTAAGGCATCTCTCCTTATTGACGTTCAAAAATGTCAGTGTATTATGTAAATATTTAATTATATTATAGTAGATATTTTGTCCCATTTTCTTTGGAATGATCTTAAAAGCATGAAATGGGCTTATTTTTATCCCTGTCTGCTGCCTTTGGTATCACAGCTCATGTAAAGACAGGACAGTCATTAGAAAATAGCTTGGGACTATGGCATCAGTCGATCAGCATTGTCATTACATCATTTTCCTGCGGCTGATCAGTCACATGGCATTTATGGCTCAGATGATTGGCTTAAAAACCTCTATTTATTGCAATTGAAGACCTCCTAGATTATTTCAAATATACTTTACAGTGTGACTATTTCAAATTGGTAGTCAGTGTTTTCTTTAAAGGAATAGTTCATTTAAAAATTAAAATGTAAATTTTTCACCCTGAGGCCATCCAAGATTAGATGTAAGTGTTGGTTCTACATCTGACGAAATGTTGCATTACAATCCCTTCTCACCAATGGAGCCTTTGCATTGAATGTGGCTGTCATAATGAGAGTACAAACCCTTATAAAAACATCGTAAATCCACGCATTTATACATACAAATCAATAAACGTCTTGTGAAGCAAAAACCTGCAGGTTTGTAAGAAATTAATTCAACAATAAAACATTTTTAACTTCCAACTGTTGCCCACTAAAATAGTGAGTCCTTTATCCTAACATTGATTCTCCATGCAAAATCCCTCATCTGATTCAGGAGAGAAATATGCACAAGCACCATTTACAAGCAAAAATAGACGAAAACGGTTCTAAACAAATATCTTTTTTATATCAATATATTTTGATGGGAGAGGACAACAGCAGATGGACTTTCACTGGAGAACGTGTTTTTATGGATTCTGGACAGGCTTTTGGCCAGAAGAAATGGTTTAAAGTTAAAATGCCTTAATGTTTATTTATTTATTTTTTATTACAGACATTCAGCTTTTCCCCTCATAAGATGTTAATTGATGGACTGGAGACGTGTGGATTACTTGTGGATTATTGTGATGTTTTTGTCAGTTGTTTGGACTCTCATTCTGACGGCACCCATTCACTGCAGAGAAACCACTGGTGAGCAACACTATTTACACCCATCAAGAAGCCAAACACACACATATTGTAGCAAAACCAGCAGCTTTCATTATTTCCAGCTCATTGATCTTAACTGCAGGGTGGATTTGTTAGGAATTCTCATACAGACGTTGAAATTCGGCCATCCCAGCTGAGTGCACTGTCTGGCCTACTAATCACTCTAATTAGCTTAATTACTCAATTATAACAAGTTGCAGCATGCCATGCATACCCCTCAAGAATCCAGATAAATGAAGGTCAAATAGTAAAGATCTATCCATTTCAGCCTTCTAAACCACAAGCCGCTTTGTTGTGTTGTAGCATTTGGAAATTCACATCCATCACGGTAACACTGATCTGAATAAATATCTCCTCCAAATAACAGAGATTAATTGCTCAAAGGGAAGCTATATTGAACTGGCAGCTATGTGGTCAGAAACCATAAAACTCATAAAAAATTATGCAGTTTTTTTTTTTTTGCTGATTTTTAATTATTTTCTGTGACACCATTGTTCAACCACACCACATTAGTGGCTTTGAGAGCTTTGTAAGCTGCTTATGATATACACTTATGAAATATTTGTTTACAGAAAGATAAAGGGAGATTCAGAGGATTACAACATCAAAGTGCACCTCTTTCTCTCTCTCTACTGTATACAAAGAGGACAGAGTTCATACTGGCCACAAGCCATCAGCTTATTAGTCCTGACATTGCACTAATGAAGAGGAAACATTCTGCATCTATACAATCACCAGCCTTCTTTTTTATCTGCTTCCCCTCTCTTTCTCTCTCGCTCTCTTGCCGACCAGAATCTGACCAATTTCATGAATCTATTACAGCAAAATGAAAACATCCAAATGTGCTTGTGTCTGGTCTTGACACAAATTACATTTCGGAAACATTGCTTCTGGAAACCAAAAGACACCAACGGATTGCTTCTGCTTTGCCACAGAAAGGTATTGAACTGAGGCATCTCATAATGATCTCATTTAAATGAAACATATGCATCTGTTATTGTTATTAACTTTTCATTTTTATTTACTTTAAAAAGGATTTTAACTATTCGAGAACTCTTGTTTCAGGTGCATACTGAACGACACAAACTGCAGAGATAGGCCTTCACGATAACAACTTTTTGTTGTGCGATATATTGCGGTAAGCGATATTATTGTCATTTTAAAGACCATTTTATGCCACTGAATATATCATCATAATGTAACAGCATAATAATGCAAGGCCTACACACTTCCAAATGACAACAAACTTTTAATTTTTAAGAATATTTAGATCATGGAAATTAAGTATCAAAATATTAGATACCTTAAAAAACCTGAATAAATAGTAAATAAACATTTTCTAATAAAAAGTGCAAAGTAACAAGAAGAAAAAGAGAAAAATGCACAAAGAACCTGTATGGAGATTTTTCCATCTACAGATTTTTCCCGGACCTTCTATTCTCTGTAAATTAAGGGTGCACACTATTGCTGAAAAACAATCACTACTTAGCAGTCAGATGTCAGTACGCACAAAGGCACAGATCCCTAAACAAGGCCATATATATATATATATCTGTAGATTTTTTTTTTTATATGAACTAGCACCTCATGGACTACACCACGTTATAAGCTGCAAAAGACACAGGCGCAAGTGAATGTACAAGAATGTACAAAACATGGTGACATTAATTTTTAAGTAAATATAATGAGCGATATATTGCGTCACCAAAAATGATTGAGGTCATGTACATATATTGTGCGATAAGTCGATATATTGATTATTGTGACAGGCCCATGCAGAGAATCCAAAGGCCTTTGAACTGACAAAAATAACTGGCAAAAACAAGCGTCTTTAATCGCCTCTGCGCCGTGTGCAGCATTCACTCGCAATGGTTTTATCTATAAAAGCAGCAGCGAAGTCCTGCAAGACAAATTGATATTAACGCTAATGTCAATAATGATGAGAGACGCGCGCTATGCCTTGTGAAGTTGGAGTATGCCCCCGTGGATTCTGGGAAATTTGTTGTTCGGTCCCAGTGCAGTAATGTGTGTGGAAAAAAGGAGATCTGACAGGATTTGCTTTGTGGATGAAAAGATGTTCTCTATCTCTCTCTGTCTTCCCCCAGTTCTTGTTTTATTAAATTTTTTTATTTTTTATTGAGAGATCAAGTCAATGCGCTGGTGCAGCCTACGGTATGCTGGTCTAATGATGAAAGAGAGAACATTGCTGCTTCTATCATGTGCAGTATGTGTGCAAACATGTGATATATGAGTGTGTGTGCGTGAGCTTCAAATCCAGCTACTAACACTTTCTTCACTCACTCTTGCATGCGTGTGGTGTTAATCTGAGCATTGACGCTATAGTGAGAGGATAAGTCAGGACTCGGATTCTGCTGTGCCGTGGCAGAATTCTTCATACCCGCACAGCTTTTGAGTGACATAAACACGGCTCAGTGTTGATCGATGCACAGATATCAGCACACCCCAGAGATGGATCATCTACAGCCGCTGAAAACACTCCCAAAATGAGGCTGAAGGCTCTCCGCCATCATACCGATCACACCAGATACAGTGCACTCCAGCTATCTCGCTCGCACAGCATATGCATAAAACACAAGATATCCAGCAATCTCTTTCTCACCCCAGCGGGCACACATACACATGTGGCTCTAGGGAAAGCGAGGACAAGGAGAATAAGGGTTGAATTCCAACATCAAAGGTTATTTTTTGGTTACGATATGCCTGTTTCGACAATGTTTTTTTAAAGGGATACTGCGTGAAACTGCACGGCCATTGGTTCGTGCAGTGTATTAAAAAATGAACCAATGGCTAGGCAGCGGAGCTGCACGAGCCAATGGCGACGAAGCCCGCCAAGCCTGCCAAAGCCCGCCAGAATGTCTGGCTATATAAGCGGGCATTCGCCACAGGATTCTCAGATTTCTTCTCCTTCAGCGACGACTCTACGCTCATCGCTGATCCTGAAAGCCTGCTCGCCGTTGACACGCCTTCGCAGCTGGAATCGGGACCTCTCAGCACAGCTGACCTGCTTTTCCGCTGCTACAGCGACGCAGCATTTCCGGTCCGTTTCCCCTGCCGCCATTTGGCGATTCTAAAAGAGCTTAGCAGGTAAGCCGTAAAAGAGCAAATTCTAGCGACGTTGTTACAAATGTCGCGCTGTGAGTGTGGCTCGTGCAGGGAAACTTGCACGATGCAGAAGAGCAATGAGTACGTCATCTGTCTGGGCAGACCCCACGCAGAGACTGCTCTCTCACTGAGACAAAATACTCACTCGAGCATGAGTCTCGCTCTTCTCCACTCACGGACCGCCTTCACTGGAGGCAGCCCTGCTCTCCCGTCCTCCCCCCCTTTCCCCCTCTCTCAGCGAGCCTCGGAGAGGGAAACAGCGGAGTCAGGGAATAAGCAATCGGTCTGACTGATCTCATGCCGGCACTGTACCTGCGTGCTCTCTCTCCCCGTTGCACTCGGATCTGCCGCAGAAGGGCAGTGAGCTACTCGCTTACTGAGACAGAATGCTCACTCGAGCATGAGTCTCGCTCTTCTCCACTCGCGGACCACCTTTCACTGAACAGCCCCGCTCTCACATTTCTCCTCTCTCAGCAAGTCTCGGAAAGAGAAACGGCAAAGCCTGGGAACAGCAACCAGGTCTGAGCGATCTCACGCTGACACAGAGCCTGCGTACTCGCCCTCCCTGCTGCGCTTCGATCCGTGTCTCACACGTAATGATCAGCGCCCCTCTTTACATCGAGCGGCTCTATCCTCCTAAGTAGATCGGAGCAGATGCTGCCGCTGGCAGCTTCAAATTTGTGTGTGTGTCACTATGGCTGCGCTCACAGACACGGGCTGCTTTTACCACAAAAGCAGTCTGCCCCTGTTCATTCGCGGAAGGCCTCGGAGGAAGCAACGACGAGCTTGCGGGTTGAGCGATCAGACTTGAGCAATCCTCGACACACATCATGCATGCTTAATCTGCCAGTGTGTGTTACACACAAGGATCAGCGCACCTCGTTATACAAGCAGCTTAATCCTCCCAGGCAGATCAAAGCAAAATGCGGGCAGCTTCACATTTGTTTGTGCGTCGCTGAGCCCCGCCTCCCCCGCTCTTGTGTTTTTCTCCTCCCTGTTACTCGGAGGTAGAAATGGCAAACTCGTGGGTATGATCGATCAGGCTGAGTGATTTAATGCCGGCAAGGCCCCCGCTTGCATCACTCTCCACACATCTCTTTGATCTGCCAGTGTGTTTACACGTGAGGATCACCGCCCCTCATTGTCAAGCGGCTCAATCCTCCTGGGTGGTTTGGAGCAGAACGCTGTAACCAATGATTCAATATCACTGACAGCTTTGTATTTGAACGCGCCTCTCGCCTGGGTCACGCCCACGCTGAGGCTGTGCTGCTGAGACAGACCGTTCTTACTATGAGAGTTCATGTCTCGCTCGCGGCTTGCCTTATTGAAAGAAGACGTCCCGCCCCTCCCCTCATCTGCTACGAACAGATTTGAGAGAATGCGCGCAGCATTTTTGATCTGCCAGAGTGTTTACACAAAGATCATCAGAACTCCTCTTCTAAAGAGCGGTTTTATCTTTTTTTAGGCGGATTAAAAGAGAATGCTGTCACTAATGATTATTATCACTGACAGCTTCAAATTGAACGCGTCTGGGCCACGCCCACGCTGAGGCTGTGCGCACGGTGGCTGACTGCTCTGCTATGAGAGCATTAAGTCTAGCGAAGCATTTTTTTATAGCATTTTCAGGGAAAGCAAATTTCCTCTTCTGAGTGTGGGTTCCCTGAAAGGCCATCCCTGTAGTGCCAAACTGGGTGTTGGAGACAATAAAATGAGGTTATTCACTGCAATTCGCTCGAATACCCCGCGATTCAACTGCGTGGTTCCCACCTCAGTTAGAGCAAAGATGCTTCACCCAGCTCAGAGTGAGTCAGGCTTCCACAGCCGCTACTTCCTCGTCCCCAAAAAGGATGGCGGCCTGCGGCCCATCCTCGATCTCAGACAGAGACTGGGTTCTTTTGCTGGATTCATACTGTCTTATGCGAGCCCTCCTCACTTTTAACGAAGTACATGGACGCGGCTCTCTCTCCTCTCAGACAGATGGGAATCCACATTCCCAACTACCTCGACGACTGGCTCCTTCTGGCCCAGTCAGAGGCAGAATTAATATCACACAGCACCCTCCTCCTCAGCCACCTGGAGTGCCTGGGACTCAGGATCAATTTTGCCAAGAGCTTGCTGTTCTCCAGCCAGCCAATATCGTTCCTGGGAAAAAAATCAGGCTCTGGCCATACGGAGGCTAGCGACCTCCTTCTAGATTGGTACCACTCGCCCTCTCAAAGCGTTTCAGAGGATGCTGGGCCTCATGGAGGCGGCATCGCCAGCGCTACAGTTGGGTCTGCTTCGTATATGCCCCCTTCAGCACTGGTTGAAACCACGGGTTCCATCCCACGCATGGCGTCACGGACGCCTGCAGATCAGGGTGAGTCAGGCCTGTGTAACAGCCCTGGCCCCCTGGAAGAACTCCCGCTGGATGGAACAGGGCGTGGCCATAGGGATGGTTTGCAGAAGGACATATATTTTGTTACAACAGACCCCTCCAACTCAGGTTGGGGGGCGCTGTGCGAGGGCATACCAACTTTCGGCCACTGGCCGAAGGCGGAAAAAGGCTTCCACACCAACTGCCTGGAAATACTAGCAGTATGTCGAGCCTGTCAGTTCTTCCTGCCAGTCCTAAAAGGGCACCATGTGCTCAAACCGCGCTCGCTGAGAGCAGCGCATATACAAGGGCAAATTGAACCAAGGAGCGGATATGCTATCAAGGAGTTGACGCTCTATTCCATCCCGCAATGGTCAATGATCTGGGAGAACTTTGGCAATGCCGAGATGGACCTCTTTGCCTCAGAAGACAACTCTCACTGCCCAATTTACTTTTCGAAGGACAAGGATGCGTTGGCCCACGACTGTCCCAACCTCCTCCTTTACGCTTTTCCCCTGATCTCCCTGATCCCACAGGTAATCAGGCGAGTAAGGGAACAGAAACACAAGGTTTTCCTGGTGGCCCCCCTTTGGATGAACCAGCTTTGGCTATCAGAGCTAACTCAGCTGTTGATAGTGGCCCCTTGGCCTGTTCTGATCTCCTCTCTCAAGTGAACGGGACAATATGGCATCCTCTGCCCGATCTGTGGGCCCTGCACCTCTGGCCGCTTGACGGAAGCCTTCCAGACTTCCAGAGCGAGTTTTAAACACAATTTCAGAGGCTAGAGCCCCGTCTACGAGACACCTCTACGCCTTTAAGTGGTCTTTTTTCTCCGCTTGGTGTCTAAACTGCGGCAAAGACCCCCTCACTTCCGAATTCGCAGAGGTGTTGTCATTTCTTTCTGCAAAGAAAAAAAGCTTCTGGATAAGGGACGCTCCCCATCCATGCTCAAAGTCTATGTGGCGGCTATAGTGGCCTCTCATGCCCCTATTGCGGGCCTATCGGTGGGCAGAAACAGCACGGTTATCCGCTTTCTAAGGGGTGCCAGGAGGCTGAATTCGCCTCGTCCCCCTACCGTCCCTTCATGGGATCTGCCCACTGTACTGAGGGCCCTGAAGGGCCCCGATTTCGAGCCGCTACAGTCTGCCAACATTTGGTAGCTATCGCTGAAGACTGCTCTGCTTCTAGCACTGGCATCAGTAAAGCGAATAGGGAACCTGCAGGTGCTCTCTATTAGCCCTGACTGCCCCATAGGCCATTGGAAACTGTTCGTGGTGGGGGAAGACACGGCACAAACCCAGATACGCGACAAGGACGGGAGTACGCATTACCTATCTCAGGACATTTTGGTAACCTAAAACCACGCATAAACACATTTCATTACACCAAATCGCCACAAATAATTTCGGGGGAAGCACAGCAAGGACCGGAAGAGAAGGGAAAACGAGGAGGTGCAGGGTAGGTCACTTCCGTGTTGGTTTCAAGAGAGAGACTGGAAGGTTGCCGCTTGGATGACACTAAAGGTGTGATCACATTCATCATTGTTTGGCAAATCTTCACAGAAGAAATCCAGTCATTTCAATCGGAATCCAAGCAATGTTAAATTTTGCGAAAGATTACCCTATGCAGATTTTGCAACAGGTTCAAGTTGATTAATGAATTTTGATGCTTTTACCAACAAAAAGCTGCTTGGTTTGAAAGTGACATTTGCGTGATCAAATAGAAAATGGAGCTTTTTTGTTCGCACTTTTTGTTCGCAATATTTCAAAAAAATTTCATCAAATGTGACTGCACTTTAATGTACCACAACTTTATGCATGTTTTCCAAACAAATATAATTTTTATACTTTATTTTTACACTTTTATAATTTTTAGACTTTATTAAGCATCCAGAAGGATTATAAAAATGTAAAAAAAATGTTTCTGAAAAGAAACAAAAACATCAATAGGCAATAGATTTCTAGATTACTCAATTTTGCTTTAGTTGTTTTTGTAATATATATTTTTTTCTTCAAATAAAGTTGAAACTTGCATTGGAACAGAGCTAATAATAATTAAAAAGATAATAAAATTGTATATTATATTACTAATCTAACTACCCATCTAGACTAAGTTCAGTTTTAGAAAAGATAAATTGTTTTAAGACAGAAACTCACTTATAAGCATGTAGGCTTGCACATATAACTCATTAAGATATTTTGTATCATAGAAGAGGATGTTTATTAATATTGTGCATGACTGTGTGCAGTTTGTATATGTCATAATAACTGACAAGGAGAGGAAGATCACAGCTCATCACGGCTCATGACTCTGCGTACAGAGATGGTGGCTTATATAAGGTCAAGTCTGGTCTTCAAAGATCAAAGATCAGATCACATTGCTCAAAGGAAGAGAGAGAGCGGAGGTTCAGAGAGATGCGTACCAAGAAAGTGAAGAAAGTTCTTACCAAGATACAAGAGAATTTACTTTATCCCCCTGCAGGCATGTGTGGAAGGCAAGACACTCACATTCTCATCTGCACAGACACAGCCTTCCCATGTTCACACGCAAATACAGTTACAGGAAAAATAAACAAAGGCAATGAGTATTTTAAAGAGAGTATTCTTTATGAACCAATTCTTAGCACTGACCCCTTCAAACCCCTTCCCAGGATATGATGTCATAACCAAACAAACTCTGATTGGTGGATGAATTCTGTCTGGACTGTATAGTACAAAGGCAATAAACATCCTCAACTGATTCCCATCACACACATGCACACTCACATTGCCTTTAGTTACAGTGCAGGTTACACAATTCCACATCATTCCATATAAAAAATAGTGAGAAACTTAAAAAAAAAAAAAAAAAAAAAAAAAAAAAACCAATTCCAAATAGGTCTAAAATCATAATACTCAAAATGCTCTGAAAAAAATCAACAAAATAATTTTTAGCTGTTAAACAAAGTGAAGCAGTATTTATTTATTTATTTATTTTCCTTCTGCATTTTGAAGGGGAGATGGGATTATATGATTATGACTGTGATGTGACATGGAGGACAAAGTTTAAATATGGGTCTCACTACATAAAGATGTAAAAACACATTCACTGCATGAGAAAGCAACACTAGAGTGAATTTCCAGCCTTGAATCTCAGACATTATTGTTGGTGTACAGCAGCAGCTTGCGGAATAAGAGTAGGCAAAATAAAGCATGTAGTGGTCTATCACGGGGGCTGACCTGCTTTCACACATGCACACACACACACACACACACACTGATCTTTGCTCAGCTGTGATCAAGAGGGAAGAGTTGCACTTTTATCCGTCGAGCTGCCTGTCAAGTAATGTCTCACATCATGGTGCCAACAGCTACCTGGAGCTACTCTGAGTCTCAAGCTCCTAAGGGGGAGAGAGAGCAAGATAAAGTTCTAGAACACCTGCAGGATTTCTGGTATCCATTAAGCTGCAGCAAGTGTGTGTGTGTGTGTGTGTCTGTCTTGAGTGAGTCAATTATGCATTATAGCAGCCCAAGGAATGAGAGGAAACAGCTGAATAATCTGATAGAGAGGTACGAAGGAAAAAGAGAGACAGATAGAGACTTTGTGTTGGTGTATTTATAATGCATGCGCACCATACTCTCTCTCACATGCACAATCACCTCATAAATAATGAAACACTTACAAAGCTGTATATGCAGTACAAACCTGCATATAATCTGTCTCTCTTTTCTCTCTCGTTCACTCACTGAGTACAGACCATTCATTACATCACTCATTGGCAAATCCAAATGGAATATGAGGACTGATTTTAAAGGTGAAAATCAGAGTTCTAAATACCTATTGGTAGCTGAAAGATTATCATTTAATACAATACCGTTCAAAAGTTTAGGGTCAGTAACACTTTTTAATAGTTTGTTTTTTAACATACCAAGGCTGCATTCATCTGATCAAAAATACAGTAAAACGTAATATTTGAAATATTATAACAGTTTAAAATAAACTGTTTTCTATTTGAATAAATTTTAAAAAGTAATTGATGCCAAGCTGAATTTTCAGAAGTCATTACTCCAGTCTTCAGTGTCACATCAGAAATCATTTTAATATGCTTATTTGGTGCTCAGGAAATAATATTTGAGTAATACTGATAACAGTTGTGCAGCTTAATATTCGAGTCTCTGATGAAAGTTCAAAAGAGCAGCATTTATCTGAAACAGAATTGTGTAACAATATACAGTTAATGCCAGAATTCTTAAAAAAAAAAAAAAATCACTGACTCCAAACTTGAACAGCAGTGTAAATTAACATACAAGATGTATCAGATGTGCATAATTTTTTTAAATGATGCTATTCCCGAATTTTGGGCACAGACTGAATTAAAATAAATGGTAAAACCTAGAATTACTGATAGCAAATGATATGCACACACATAATGCATCAGTGTGGTTAAACTAGGCTTCTCTGTCATGTACTGACACTCAAACATACAAACAAGCAGTCACACTGAATCTAAAATAGCAGCTGACCAGCCCTTAACACAATATGTGACTTTAATTTCCCAGCCAAATATTGACCACCACTGACAATTCTAGCAACAATATCCAACCCTGTACTTTGTCTATTTCACAGTCAGGTCACCAATCTAAACAGACGAGGGGAGGGGATGAAGCCTTTGGTGATTGTTTGTTTGGCGATGGGATGACATATCTATTGCCTACATTATGTACCTCCTAACCAACATTAGTCAGTAAGCCAACATTTATTTTACAGTTACAAACATTACCCATCATGCATCTAGTCAGCACAGTAACAGTGAGTTGTGTACAGTACAGCCCAGACTCTCACTACAGTGTCATGGTCATCAGGTACAACTCTTCAGTCACATTTTCAGTCGTTTATCAATTACATCATAACTTTAATCGATCATTTCGGCCAATAGCATTGATAGGAGCAGGAACACAGTAGCTACTGGTCTCTGTTTTTTTTTTCGTTTTGTTTTTTGCTAACTGAGAGAACATACAGAGGGATAAACAGAGAAGATTAAAAAATATCTAAAAAACGAAAATGCCAGAGGTACTGTGTAAGTGTCCCTAATAGGTACTGTCGAAAATGATAATGAGAAAACTACAGAATAAGAAGAATCAAGTTGTCCTTAACCGGATTGGTGGCTAATGATGGAATGGTCGGAATGAATTGAATACTACATGGCTGACGAAAGCTGAATGGCCGAATTCAAAAGGGGGGGAAAAAAAAAAAACGACAGGATAAGGACCCAACCCCACATGGGCAAAAGGCATAAAACAAAAATGATCTGAAAGCTATTTAGGTAGTATTAGAGTAATTGTGAAGATTTGCTATAATGCATAAGAGATGAAAAAGAAAAAAAAAAAAAAAAAAAAAAAGACGAAAGACGGACGAAGATGGCTGGATAACGCAGAGGAGAATGTTTCTTGTTTTTTTTCTTGTTTTTTCTTCACAGGCACTAATGTTTTCACAGTCATATAGGAGGAATCAAAATTCAAAAATATCTCCAGAGTCTAGAATTGCTACAAAGCTAAAACATTTAAAACTACATCTACCACTTCCTCCAAGTATATCAAACTTAACTCTTTATATATCACACACTAATTATATATATACGATATATATTTAGATGTATATATGTCTTATTACATATATATGTTTATAGATAAAATGATATTATGCAATGAAAACTGCAATACAATGGGCAATAAAATATCTAAGTCAATTCACAGTATAACATGATACATTCCCAAAAACAGTATATAGAGATATTTCTTTTTGTCCTCAAAAAAAAAAAAAAAAGCTACATGGGAATTATAAATCCATTCTGTACATGCAGTCACAGAATACTGTGTTAGCGCCTTCTGACTCAGTAAGGGTCAATGACAGATCAAGTGTACTCATGATATTAATAACACTATATTAATTCAATCATTCTACATCCATCTCCTTGCCCCCCGCCGTGCTTCCATGCCGGGTGTGGTAGACTTTACGCTGACACACTCGTATTCCCGGCATTGGAAGAAATGCTGACCGAGGGGATTAAGCGGCTGTGTGTGATTCGGTTTACACAACACGCAATTCAATACCTGAGCTTGTTATTTCTTGACTAATGCGATGACATATGGGACTTTAAAAATTGGAAAAGCCCTAAATTTCATTGCAAATTATGACAAACCTTCCCCAGGTGGTCTTGTTTAAACAAGCCATGAAAGGGAGACAAACATCACTTATTTCCACATGAACAGGTGTATTAAATAAAGGGCAAATTAACCTGCTGATCTGTGACAACATGTACAATCCCTCTATGCCCCCCATAATAAAAGTGTAACTGTCAATTCTTGTGATGTGTAACTGCATCCAGAATGCTACAAAATCTACCAAATATCTACTTTTTGCTAAATCATTTCAAAGCTACATTCAACTACAACATGGGCAAATAAGCGGTGCCTGACATCAAATAGGCATTCAGAAACTGAATCTCTGTATGACTGACATCAATTCTTTTGCCAAAATAAATGGTGTAGGATGCTTTTGGCTAAAAATCGATCAGTATTGTGTTTGTCCTTGACTCCTCATTATCATATGTTAATGTTTGCACTGACAAGAGTCAGCAACTTGTGCTTTATTACATGCAACTCTGCACTGGAAGTAGGCTTGACTTGAAAATGCACGACCAGTGACAATGATAGCCTCAGCTCTTCTAAACAATGCCCTTTACCATCCCAGAAACACTGTAAGCTGTCTGTTCCAGTTCTAAAGCATGATGATTAAGGAACAAAACAACAAGCAGAATCCACTTATGGTCCACCATTTATAATCGTTAACGTACGGTTTTTAATATTATGTAGCCATCTAGTGCCAATCATAAATATTGCAACCCATCATCGTTTGATGAAAGACATGTATTGCTTGTATGCAAAGAAAGGACCATCTTATTGGGCAGTGCCGTGGATCTAGTTGTGACAATTGGAAAATTCTGCTATCAAAACAAATAAATAACTTAATAAATTGTCTTCGCAGCTATAATCCCACTATTTAACATCAGACACAGCTGGTTTACCCTTTTGTTAAAATACAACCACAGTGAGAGCAATAAATAGCATAAAACAAAAGGAAACCTGAAGGGAAAATATTGTACAGGAAAAATTGCTACATTTTTGTATTGTTTGTTCTTATTGTTTTTCTTTTGAAGTATGTCTCTTTAGAACAAAACGTAATCTCTATTCATCTCTATTTGATGTCAAAGTGACACCATGGCATTGGAGTTTTGATAGGACAACAAAAGTTCTGATGAGTGAAATAGTTTACTCTTGTTTACTCTGAGGTCAAATTTCAATTAATACATTTCCAGCATGACCTTAAATTGGAAGCCAAAGGGTACTGATGCCATAACATCAATGTTGCAAGTGTCAAGAAAAAAGAAAGAAAAGAAAAGAAAAGAGAAGAGGGCATTTCTGTATCTATGTGCACCAGGTTGCCATGGAGACACTTTTTCAGTCAGTGGGATGATGCTGATCATCTGAGCCTCTCCAAGACTGCATTCAGATTGAATACAGATTAATTCTGAGTCATCTGTAAATAAATTGAATAGCCAGTTTGAGCCACAGCAGTATTTGATGTCTGTCGTCACATGTTGTATGTGGACGATGCAAAAATTTATTTTCCTTGTTTGAGGGAGTGTTTATGTGTAAACATGACATCATTACTTACAGAAAAATCCCAGACATTTGCTATCCACTGTTCTCATTGGAGGAGAGGAGCACAGAAGACATCATAATACTCAGCTCAGACCGAAGATGGAGCATGGCTGGAGTATCCATTGTGACCGTGGCGGAATTTGTTGAGCCATTCCCTGCTTTGACTGTTGTTTCTTTGCTGCCCTGGTCACTGTCGTGGACATTTTTCTCATCTTGGTGCGGCGCATGTATGTGCATCACACTCCAGCTGCGCTTCACAGTAGAGCTTACACACACGCGCAGCAACGAAGCCCCGTGTCATACCTCACTCTCTAGGCTGGAGAAATGGGCAGAACCACGGCGTGAGCACAAGCTCTTGGCTTTGAGTGGCAGGTGTGGGGAGTAGAATCGCCTTGGCTGGGGCACAGACCGAAGTCTCTGGTACTGAAGTTTAGCACTGGCGGTGGCTGCCTGGGAGGAGCCGGAAGCAGCCCCAGGAGAGAGCACAGGTGGAGGGGACATGGATGCAGAGGATGGAGGTGGAGGAATGGGCATGGGTAGGGAGTTGGGAGCAGAAGGTACAGGTAATGAGGGCAAGAGTGGCTGAGGTGGGGAGGGGGATGGCTGGGGTATGTGTTCTGAGAGATGGGATTGCTGGGAGTTTAGGTTGGACTGACTCCCGGATTTGGATTTGTCAGGTTTAGGGGGTGGTTTGTGCCGAGAGCTTCCACTGAAGCTGTGGCAGTGGGGAAGCAGATCATCCTGGCTGTGAGATTGAGTGCTGCTGTGTTTGTGGTGTACGTGGGGCCTACCGTGCCCATACTGTGTACAAGTACATGATGCTGCGTCTTGCATTCTATCCCGAGACCTCTGACCTTTGCTCTTTGACCCACTGCGACTTCGCTTCTCACCCTTCATCTGTAGTTTGTCGACAGACCAATAGCGTCGCGGGGGTGGCAGGGAAGTGGGAGGGGGTGGCCACTGTGAAGCCAGCCCTCC
This sequence comes from Sinocyclocheilus anophthalmus, assembly GCA_018155175.1. Taxonomy (NCBI): domain Eukaryota; kingdom Metazoa; phylum Chordata; class Actinopteri; order Cypriniformes; family Cyprinidae; genus Sinocyclocheilus; species Sinocyclocheilus anophthalmus. The sequence goes on from JADLZN010010329.1 coordinate 232,270, forward strand.
ACTGCCTCCTCCAGATCCCCATCCAATTCCTGGACCCGAACCCGAAAAATCACCTGCCATACCCCATCCTTCAGTCCGACCCAAAATAGTGTCATCTCTACTGTTGACACTTCCACCTTTCTCTCGAGCAGGGTATGTTCCAAAAAACCAGCCCCCACCCCCAATTCCACTAGCTCCACCCGCTCCAGTTCCTTCCCAGTATCTCTCAAAACAGCCAAACTCTCCTGAGGACCCCTCATCAGAAAAGCTTTCCTCTGCTCTTATTCTATCCCGCTCAGACTCTGATACTGCCCCTCTCCCTGCCTGACGCACTCTCTCCTCTATTCTCTCCCTTTCTCGTTCTCTCTCTCTCTCCTCTTCTTTCTCCTCATCCTCAGAGTCCCACTCATGGAAGGACAGGCCTTCTCTTGGGTTAACTCGCCCCCTTTCATTGTGGAGAAGCAGTGGCCTGCGTTCTCCTACTCTCCCTTCTTCCTCTCTCTCTACCCCACTACTCCTCCGTCTCTTGGATGAGGAGAAGAGTGTATGTAAAGAGGAGGGAGGGGAGGGTCCGGAGGCCTCCGTGCCAACTGCTTCACCTCCACTGACCCAGAATTTAACTGAAGAGGGGAGTTTGTTGAGGTTGGGATAGCGTTTACTGGATGGCTGGTGTCGTGAATGGGAGCTTTTGGGTCTTCTCTGTCTACCTCTACCTCCCCCACTCTCATCCTCTCGTTCGTCCCCATCGTCCTCACCTCCATCTCTCCTCCCTCTTTCTCGCTCTCCCTCCCAAGCTGAAAGGCTGCCTTTGTCGACAAAAGTACTGCGATATTGAGTGGAAAATGATGAGTACTCTCCTTCTCTATCCCCATCCCCATCTTCATCTCTCACTGCCTCAACATCACCCTCCTCTGTCTCCGACCGCTTGCCGGATGACACCTTCTTCTTCTTTTTGGTTTTCATTGCCTTCTTTTTCTTCTTTTTCACCTTGCGACGCTTCCTCTCTCTTTCTCTTTCTCTTTCACGCTCCTCCCTCTTTTTTCGTTTTTTGCTTTTCTTCTTCTTTTTCTTTTTCTCCTTTTCCCTCTCTTTCCTACGTTTCTTCTCTCTTTTCCTTTCTGTATCTCCCTGGGCTCCACCATTTCTCTCCCTGTCCCTCTCTCTCTCTGCCCATCCTGCCCACCATTCCTGGAGCTGTGCTAGTTGACTGCCACCCCTTTCTCTCTCTCTGTCCTTCTTATGCTCCCTGTCTACAAAAGTGCCCCAAGGTTTGCGCGGGGGTATAGGAGGGGGAGGTCCATGAGTGAGAGATCTAGGGGAAAGTATGGACCGCTCTCGGTCCCTGGTTCTGTTGTTGCCCTGCAGAAGACTAGACTCTTCGGTCAGCTCATCCAAATCCTCCTCATCCTCTTCCTCAGCCTCTCTGTCTCGGGTGCTGCGAGATGAAGCTGTGGAAGTGGATAAAGGAGAGGTGGAGCGTGAGGATGTGGCTGAAGATGTGGTTGAGGAGCTGGTGGTGGATGAGGAGGATGATGTGGAGGTGTAGGGGAATGAGGGCGAGGGGGATGGAGGAGTGTAGCTTGGGGAAAGTGTGACTGGCACAGGGATGGGGAGAGGAGGAAAGGGTCTCAGTCTTCGACTCGCTTCCCTGCCTCCACCTCTCCGGCCTAGTGGCAGGATGTTCTCGTATAATGGGCCACCAGGTTCTTTGGGCTTTTTTGGTCGCCGTTTTCTCCAGAAGGATGAAGGGAGAGGGGGAGAGGGGTGCTGCAGTGGGGGGTTAGGTGTCAGTGAGGCTGGGGCCTGGCTTTTAAGAGGAAGCCTGGGAGTCCCCAGAGATTTAACCCCTCTACCCTGACCCCCTCCACCAGTACCCGCTCCCACCTTCTTCCCCATGCCATGGTCCATGCCCTTCTCCTGGTAGAAAGCCACACTAGTTGGTGGGGGTTGTTGGTGGGCTCTGGGGACTGATTTTGGAGTTTGAGAGCCAGTCTGTTGGTCCACACATGGCCCAAGTCCCTCTGGATCAATAGGTCCATAGTAGCGCTTATATCCATCTAGACCACTACCTGTGCCTCCACCACTTGCCCAGGTAGGTGCCCCCTTTTGGGGTAGGGGTCCTGTTTCTGCTAGGGCTCCTCTCACGCCCATGGAGGTTGTGGCATTAGCAGTTTTGGGTAGTCTCCAGCGGTCCACAACCGCCAACCTGCGATCTGGCCGGGGTAAGAAAGTAGTGCATGGTAGTGGAGCTCCTACAAGTTGAGTATTTGTGGGACCCAAGGCTGCTCCAGAATGAACAATTGTGGGAGGGGATCCAGGAAGAGGTGTTTTGTAAGACTGAGGAGGTTGAGGCTGTTGTGGTTGCAGCTGCTGCTGCTGTTGCTGCACCATGGCAATGGCTGGAGGGGATACAGCTGAAGTGACCAAATGTGAGGAAGAAACAGGGACCATAGCAGTGTGATGGTGGCCAGGAACTGTGACTTTAGCCCCACCTTGTGCAGTTTCATCTTCAAAACTGCAGCAGCTATACATTCCCTAAGAGTACAAAAAATGAAGATATAATAGTGAAATAAGTCATATTCTGATAATATGGGCAAATCAGTTTAAATTACATAAGCATCACTCTCATATCATCTGTAACACCACAGGCATAGTCCATGTCACAATCCTTCTCAATATACCCAAATGCGCACATAAATATTTCAAGTGACTATTAATCATTCTCTCTCTCACCCTGCTGAAGGCGAGTAGGAAGTCCAGTTTGCCTGACTGGCCCATTTTGTTCATGCAGTGCCGCAACCTCCAGTATACCAGGTGTTCCCAGGCGAAGACAAGCAGACTTAGGCCCATGGCCACCAGCAGCATGTAGAACACACCAGCCATGTTGTCTATGTCTAGTTTGGAGCTCATCACCTCAATTTTATCATTATGACAGATCCCTGAGAGCCAGAGACGCTCTAGCATCTCAATCTCATCTAAGTGGAGAGGGGAGAGAAATACAAAGCATTAACTCTACTTGCTTTCTCTGTTAATAAGTTATTCAACTACTTGGCACAGATGCATCAATAAAACATGTATGAATGCAAAATGGCAGTGACTTGCCTCTCCCACATGCTTGCTGTGGCAGAAAGCAGATGCTAATACTAAATGTGTGTAAATCTGTTGTAAACCTACAGTAAATCAGGTACTATTTGAGATATTAGGAGTATTATATTGAAAATATTTCAGGCCAGAGGTCAAATAAACAGGCCCCTGTGGGTTAAAGAAACATTACTGTGAAGGTCTGTTTAGAAGCTGATCAAAGAGGGCAGTCTGTGTTAATCCTGAAAGAGTGAAAGGAAGAGGAAGAGAGCAAGAGGCCTGTAGGCTAGCAAAGGCTAGGTCCTGCATAATGATCTACCCATATCCTCTTTTCCTCAGAGGGTAAATGAGAAGACAAAAAAGGAAGGATAGCAAAGTTCTTTTCATTGCTGTATTGTATCATGGGAAATGAGAGGATGTCGAGAAATAAGAAAAAGGCTGGTGGAGAAGAAGAAGAGAGTGACTTTGTCATTATGACATACAGCAGAAGCACCTCTTCTATTCAGAGAGAGGGAAGTTAACATAAAAAGAGGTATGAAGACAGATGGCAATGGGTGAAACGACAGTACAGTATATGTGCATTGTTTATGTTGTCTCAGTGTGTGTATGAGGTTGTGAAAGATGGAACAGAAAAAGGAAAATTAAATAAGATAGAAGGAGCAACAGAGTGACAGGCAGAGGGTGGAAAAACAAGAGGACAGACAGAACGGAAAAAGGGTGAGATCATAATCATTTAATTGTGCTGGAAGCTGGTCAGGCCTGCTGCAAACTCAAGAGAAAATCAGAATCTCACCTTCTATCTACAAAAAGACGAGCTTGTGAATTACCCCAAACCTTACTAAACAAAGGCATGTACTGCAGCATTTACTGCTTTGATGAGGACTGGCCAACAGCACCACGTTATCTTAGCTTGGGCCATCTCAAAACAGTGCTGTGTAATATAATAAAAGCACATCATCACCCATCACACTGTAAATGACAGCTGCGTTGTTCTCACAAAGGTTGAATTATGGCATCTGTCTCTTGTGCTATCGAAACAAACTATCCAGCAAGTGTAACCTGCGGGAATTAATCACAGTGTAGATGAGATGCCGCAGACACATCACATAAAACATTTCACAAAAGAAAATTCAGTCAAGCAGGACGAAGAAGCGCAGGCTGAATTCCACATGGGACTTGAACAGATAACAGCATGAGCCCGGCTCAGATCCGAGCACTGCCTCACTCTGTTGACCATTCACCTCCTTCTGACTCCTGCCAGTGGCTCTGGCAAACCACTTCACTGACCACAGCCAAACTCAGCAGGTGCATCATACTGGGAACATACACACACAGCTATATGCTAACACACAGACAGCATTCACACACACGCACAGCTTGACAAATACACATCCACACATACAGTAAAAATGTGCACACAGCACATTCTAACACATGTACACATAATTTCACACCTTTTCTCTTGCCATAACAGCTTATGTTTGGCAATGGAGCTCAGGGTTGGCACGGTTAAGTGGGCACATTTTAACAGTTAATGCGTTAGCAAGATCTTTAAGCTCAGGCAGACAGCCAGTCTGTGCTATCTGCATATGACCTCCAACACCGTTCCCTGTGCAGCCCCCTCTGATCCCACCCTGACCCAAACCAATATCACGCTAAAGCAAACACTGCTCTTGGATCAGCCTTAAAGGTCAACACTTTTATAAACAAATCGGAAGTGCCACGGCTTCTCTGACCACTGTAATAAGTCCTTGGAATTGTTAGTAGGTGAAAGAACTTCTATTCAAGATGACCGCTGCAAAGAAATCTGCTGGCCCTGAGATAAAATAACACAGGCTTTTAGCAAGTAAGAAGTGCTTTTGTGTGGCACTGACCAATAAGGTTACCTGCAGCGTTTAAAATACACAAAAAGGCTACAGATGGACAAGTGGTTTCCTGTGGTTTTTAAAGGCTCTACAGAAACATATTGATATACCTTCAATAGAACCTTCCAGAATAAAAAAGTCACTGTTCATTGCACATGTAAATCTTCTCTGCTGTTAAGCGGTGGTGTTAGCTAATGGAACCTGGCACCAGTGTGACAATCTCACTGTGGGAACCTGGCGTACATACACATTCTTTCAGTCTCTCTCTCTCTTCTCTGACACACCAAAAGCCAAAGAGGATTTAAACAGCAATCAAATAAACCAACAAATTGAAACAAAACACTGTGATAGCTAGTGTGTATACGTGTTTGTGTATGTGTGTGTTGGGAGAAGGCAAGGAGGAGGGTGTATAAATGACAATTAAAGAATTAGTACTTGGACAAGCAAATTTGAATCAGATGAGTTCCACTCTGAAACTGCAAATCCGTAACAGCTAATCCTCTACAGAGTGTGAAAATGGACAGTCACTCAATACACACATCTCACTTATAGCACACAATAGCTTGGTTCCAAAACCTAGTGAGCTGCTGCCTACACAGGCAACCACCTTCAAAGACAGAATCCTCACTGTCATGGAACATTCTAAGTGAACAGTTTGGAACTTGCAATGCTTTGTGTACACCGTACAAACTGCACAGGAGAAACAAATCACAATAGTTTGCTGTTAGCATGTTGCTAAGTTAATGACGTGATGCTCTAATAAACATAACAGTTCACAGCACACGATAAAATTATACTTTATTTTTTTTTATACTTTTCAGTAATGAATTATGAAAAAGGAGATTTATTATCAACGTTTCTCTCAACTTGTGTGCCTTTTTACTTTGAGCTCGCAGTGCATTCTAAAATGTTCTTGATTATAAAGGTACACGTGGTGTTGCCTTGAACAACATGCTTGGGCGAAATTCCTGATCAAGTAGATTCCTGTTGAAGTTATTAGATTTCTCTAACAATAATTAAATAAATAAACAGCACTGAGCACAGAGTTGACCACAGCTTGATGCCTTAAAATCTGGCCTCTTAGGCAGCTCAATAGGTTTTGGAACACAACAGTCTTTCTTTCTCTATTTCTCTCTCCCGCACACCACTTCTGTCATTCCCAAGACTGAATCTTTGATACATGCCCATCTCTTTTATCCATCAGTAGGTTGCTATCATCTCCTTTAAATCAGTAAACAGCCTCCTAGCACAAAGACAAATGTCACCTGCTAGACAACAAAGATACATATTGCGTCATGTCAAGGAAACTGGATTACACCAAGATGGCTTGAAGCTAACAGTACAGGCTAATGAATGAAGTCTTGTTAAATATGCATAAAAAAGTCTTTAATCTCCCAAAGTCTTTTATCTTCTCCATCCCAACAGCATAAATGCACTAATATACATCCCCCTAATTTTAGCACTTTGATACTGCAGAACCTTCAGAATCTCACCGTCGCCCACTAGCTGCAGTAAGGCCAGGTCCAATGGCCGTTTCCAGCGGGAGTTCTTGATCAGGGCGATGCCGTAACCAGTTGTGGCGAACACTTTCCCTGAGCCGATGGTCATTACTTTACAGCCTTCATCTTTACGAGCCATGTAGTTTAATACAGCCGCATCATAGATTAAGGCATCCAGCTTACTGCAAACACAGACAGGAAGAGTAGGAGTCAGAAGAAACAGAGCGTGAGATGGAGTAGGGTGACAGACAGAAAGAGAGCAGAGAGGAAAGTTGTAGTGTGGCGGCATTATATTATCACTTTTGCTAAAAATGGATAAGGAAATGACAGGCTCAGGAAAACCACAGTGTGGATTAACAACTCGTGATAAATAGAGCAAGAGTGTGTGAGGTGTAAAGGGTTGAGAGAGGAAGTGTGGGAGGAGGAAAAAAAATTGCAAACACATCGTAAAGGAACTCCTGTTTGTGAGAGCAACATGGGGCTGGGAGGTGTAAGGAAGAGAGTGGAAGAGCAAAAGATGTTAGATAACATGTTGGAAACAAGGTTATTGTTGTTATGAAAACTGTTACAGAGACAGAAACTAAAAAAACACAAGTATATAAGGAATTAAAGCTAAACTGGAAATATAGATGCAAGCAGCTATTATCAGGGTTTAAGCAATGCTGGAACTTGTTCAAGTACTTTAAAAAAAAAAAATGTTATACATATAAAGCATTTTCAGATGGTCAGTTATTTCAGGACAATTAAAGATTAGAGACACAACCATTTTCATATTTATCACTCTTATAGCCCCATCTATTATCCGACTGTCATTTTATGAAAGTATGACGTTTCGGAGTTGTAGACTTTTGAACAAAAGAAAATTAAATGTAGGATAGACATTTTGTTTGTCTTGACTCAAGGATTATATACTATATACTATATATATTATATAGTTTTAGTGGAGAATTTTTTTTATAAACAAATAACTTTACAAGAACAGTACAGTTTCTATCACTTGATCCCTTAATTATAAATGTGCTCTACAACGCAAATGGAATTAAATCTAAATAGTCTCTTGCACTCTTGAAAAGGTAATCCAAAAATTCAAAATCTTCAAAAACTTCAAAAACTAACTCCAATGTTCTCAATAGTGAATCCAGACCATTTCAAAAGCCAGGGAGATTAGTGATTTCAAATGCTGAAAAACAAAGTAATCATTTTGAAAATTACAAACACATAGGAACTATCTATGCACCATTAAAAAAAAAGCATAATACAAAACAAAACAAAATTCAAAACTGTTTGAGAATCACAACATAGGAAGTCAGTGAGAGTAAGAAACCCAGCACAGACCCAGTCTTGAGGTGGGAGATGGCATCCTCCACACTTTTCTGGTTGTATTTGATCATGTACTGGTGCATGTCTGGATAGTTACTGCGGATGTTTTTCTCTGTGCTTCCGTTAGGGACAGTTCCAAATTTCAGAGGGGGGTACTCTTCTGTGGGGTGCTGAAACTGAGAGAGGGGAACACAGTATGAAACAGTGATTGAAACTGATGTTGCATTTGTTTTTTCAATGTATTTAGAGAACTAACAATAGAGCAGAATTAAAAAAATATTGCAAGCTTCAACATGAATGACATGTGAGAGTGAATGTATGTTAGAAACAAGTCTAGAGCTACTGCAGCTGTCAAAACCAAGTATAATACATCATAAACAGAACAATATACAAAGCAGCAGTGCTGGCATGCACATTGTGTTCATTCTGCTTTCAACAAAGGAGAACAATAGTAAAGCAGATGGGGGAAACTATTTTAATTTAAAAGGGATTACAAAATGAACATGGGGCACTTAGAAAAAAGAACCAACAAAAGCCACCGCAAGTTAAATGGCTTTAAGTATCCAGATTTGATGTAGCTTCTTTTCTGACAATGACACAAACACAATGGAACACAAATACATTTCATTTGGTGTACATAAGTACATTAATTTGGCATGACAGCAAATGTCTGTGTTTCCTCAAGAATCTCTCCAGATTCCTCAAGGTCAACACTGAGAGCGAAGGGCAAAGGAAAAAACTAGTTCCATGATAGGATGCCAAATTACTGAACATTTCACACATGCACACATTTTAAATGCAACACAATAGCATTCAGCTCTTCAAAAGACAAATAGTGAGAACGTTTCTTCATGCTGTTCATCCACTTAGTAGACAATTTAAACTAATGTCAATCTCACATTTTTCCAATCCCACTCTAGTCTCTGTAGTCTTATGTTTTGAAGTAGTCAAGAATATTGATCCCGAAATCCATGTCAACATAACATCACAAATTATGAAAACGTTATACTGTATGCCGATCTACATGCACTGATAAACACAAGCTTTGTCTGCATCTACAGAAGCTCTGAAACCCCTATTCCTTTACCTTTTTATCGCTGAGGCCGGACACAGTGTCAATGTATTCCTCTTGGATCATGAAGGCAGCCAGGTTGGCAGTGTAACTAGCCAGGAAGATGACAGCAAAGAAAGCCCAGACAAGAACCATGATCTTGCTAGTGGTTCCTTTGGGGTTCTCCACTGGAACGGAGTTATTAAAGACCAGAGCCCAAAGAAGCCAGATTGACTTCCCTATTGTGAACTTAGAACCTCCAGCCTCTGACAGAGAAGAGCAAGTGAAAAGGCACTTAAATTATTCAACAGCTCAAAACAAACTAAAAAAGTATCAAAACTGCTAAACTGACAAAAAATAGGCTTCTCCTATGCAGATGATGATGTGAGAAAGGGGTGCCGGTGCCAGAGGATGAAGAAGAGAACAGAGGAAGGAGAGGAATACAGAACACAAGTCTGCAGTCCTTTATTATACATGAGTGTCTGCAAAACTGCCTGCACCACAAATATCAAGCACTCGTCCAGGCCAATAAAGAACAAAGGTGAACTCAGCCATTAGGACTTCTGAATAAACTCAGTGACAAGCAACTGTGCACATTTATCTCCTTTAAAATATAACGCTTGAGACTACTAAAGTTTGACCTTATTAAAAGGTTATGTGCAGGACTAAGAGCAAACTGGACTCACTCTTGCCACTCTGAAGGCTACGGTTGTACCCCACTGGACTGAAGAACTCAAAGATGAAAACTGTCACTGCCACCACGGTCAGGCACATTACAAACATCATCACCCACACAGCAGGGCTGTACGGCTCTGAGAAGGCACAGAGAAAGAGAAGAGGACAGAGTGAAATCAAAACCATTAGTAGTATTGTTTTTTTTGTTTTTACTTGGTTTGTACACAACAGTGCAGAAATTAATACCAGGGGTGTAGCAACTGTTAGAACTGGAGGAGACCTTTGGAAAAGGCTAAATTATGTTGAATTAAATTAACTTTTTAACTTAACTAGGCATTTAAAACAGCATTATATTTGTGAAAAGAAAACATTTTTATCTGTTCATGCATTTTCTGGGAACTGAACTCATGATCTTGACCTTGCTATTGACATACAAAACAAAACAAAAAACATTTCCATATGGCAGGCACCTGTATTAAAAAACAACTTTAATTGCATTTTATGATATATATTTTTATCTGTTCACGCATCCCTTGCACTGACAGTGCTATGCTCTTAAAAAAAAAAAAAAAAATTGGGACATTTTGGCAAAACCTTTGTATCAGAGTGACGTAAATTTCAAAGGAACAGTATATATTTTTATCTGGAAATTCGTCCCATGACCTTGACTTTGCTAGTGCTATGCTCTTAAAATAAAATTAAAATTAAAATAAGATAAAATAAAATAAAATGGACATTCGGCAGACACTTCAAGCGACTTTTACTATAGCAACTATAGTGATTTTAGTGACTTAAACTTCACTTCAGTGCACAGTATATATTTTTATCTGTACATGCAATCTCTGCGAATTGAACTCATTAATTTGACATCGCTAGCTCCATGCTCTAAAGTAAAATAAAATATCAATTAAAATAAATAAATACAGCATTGAGTCTATTTGAAAAATGTTGATTTAGTGCTTCTCACTGAAGTGTGATGAATAGTTTGTTTTGAAAGGGAACTGTAAGTCTGATTGATGAGCTCTGAAATGATATGCACCAGTACCTGGAAAGTCATACATCATAATCACATGTAGCAGAGACTGATTAAAGTCAAATATGATGAAGCATTATGGCTCACATGAGACGCAAACTCACCAAGAAATGCAGAGGGAGACACAGTTCCATTACTGCGAGAGACCATGACGCTGATGCCAGTCTCCACAAAGGGCACAGAGAAGTCCACGACCTCTGACCTCTCCTCATTGATAGTGAGAGAGCCGATCGCCATGTCTGCACGCTTGTACACAACCTAGTGAACAGGAGGAAGTGGAAGATTGTATTTTTGCCCTTTTGCCACTTTTATTAGTAGTAGGACATTTTTATTTAGATGATTTATAGGGACTCTTTTTACAGGAGCATTACACCAAGTAAAATTCTGCTGTGCCCCAGTAAAGTTTTACTGATTAATCCTTGTTTGACAAGGGAAATTACCGTAAACCGACCTGACAAACAGGCTAGACTAGCCAATGGATTTGATCGCATCCAAATTGTCACAGACTAGCTGAGGTGGACATTTCACTACCTTAGATCTTCTTGGGAACCTCAGATTTGCTCTGAGATCATGTGGCCACTTAGACTTGCAGAAGATTGAGAGACTAAAAGGTAGGTAGTGTGGGATTACAAATTTAAGAATCTGTTTAAAATATGCTGATACTAATTCTGACATAGCATCACATGAAAAACTAAGGTGAAGTACATTGTATTTAGCATTTAAGTTAAATTACATCAGACAAATGATTATCTTAAACAAAGTGTAGCAAGAGGTTCCTGTCTGTTCCGGTTTCTCTTATTGTTAGTCAAATTAACCAAATTACTGAGAAAGTCACCTTTTGTTTGTAATGGCTCTTGGTGCCTCTGCCCCAGTCTTTGAGTAGTTATGCTGATTGGATTAGCACCTCTGCATTTGAATGACACTGTTATGCTGATGAGATCAGGGCTGGAGAAATTCCGGTAACGGGCTGATTCCTGTATTGCATTTGCATGCTTTGTTTAGATTGTCGCCACCTCTACTGAATGAATCCCGCCCCCTTAAAATGTATATAAACTCTACTGTGCTGAGCTATAGTCAGACTTGGATGACTGCAGCACACAGCGAGTCCTCAATAAAGAGTGACTTCTGTATGAAAGATATCCCAACGTCTCCTGGTCTCTGCTTCGACGAGGAAAAAGTTTCCTACAGTAGCTAGCTACCAAGCTAAAATATGCTAATGTGTGAATGAGTAGCTACTGCAATACCTATATTTAATAGGATAGTGAAGAAGCAACAAGAAAATACAGGAAGAGAGAGAGGGACCAGGACTGGGACATGACTTGAACCCAGGCCCCCATGAGCGCAACAGTATTCCATATGTCTGGAGCAACTACCCTCTGTGCCACAGCTCTGACATGAAAAATGCATTATGGATCATGAAAGGCCACAAAGCAAGCTGCTGCGTTAAAAGTGCATGACCTACATTGTCGAAAGCATGGAACACTTTATATTAAACACTTTCAAAGATGGTTGAGCATATAGTTACATGTGGTCAAAGTGCTTATGCAATTTAATGGGCTTTTGAGGGTTTTGTTCTTATCTGTAAATTATATAAATTAAAAATGAATGCAAGTGAATATTAGTTGTTGGACATTAAATTTAGATGTAAATTAATGTAAAATTCATTAAATGTAATAAAAAATTTACATGTAAAACTAGTAACGATATTTCTACAAGAACTGTAACAGTTTTATAATATTTACAGATAAGAACAAAACCCTCAAAAGCACATTCAATGGCACAAGCACTTTGACCAAATGAAACTATATGCTCAACCATCTTTGAAGTGTTTAATATAAAATGCTGCATAATTTCAACAACTTAATTCTTTGAACTTTTAATGCATAAGCTTGATTTGTGGCCTTTCTTTATCTGTAAAGTAAATTTCATTATTATGTTATGTTCAGAGGAGAGAATGTGCATTACTGCAGAAGATTCTACCTATTATCAATTAACACTTGTTTTGTGTATGTTTATTATATATAATTTAGTTCCCTATCTGTTGGTCACTACGAGTTATGTCATGACGACATTAGGGGTTTAACTTGGGAGCCCAATCATCTCTGAGTTAAAAAGAAAACGCCAATGAAAATTGGATAGTGGATTTTACATGCAGGCGACAGCGTGCATCCACTCATTAGATTTTTGCTTCGGAGCAGAGTAATTGATGTTTATACTCACTACAAAGCCATTTCATCTTTGTGTGCGAGAGGCTGTTCCAGGTTGGTGTTACGGCGCAGTACAGCGGTGTCCCTGTCAGCAGCGATTCCCCTGGGCGCTTCAACTAAAAGAGCAGTTTCCTCTATAAGAGCAAATTACGGACGATTCGCGTCTTTTTCAAAATGCCGTTTTGTCCCTGTCCTTCTGGATGCAGTTGTTTCCTGTCCTCTGTCGACAGCCATGATTGCTGTCTTCAGTGTCTGGGCTTTCAGCACGCTGAAGCGGCGCTCGTGGATGAGTCATGTGTCTATTGTGGGTGTATGACCAAGGCATCGCTGCGATGGCGTCTCTCTCTCCTTGAGGGGAGTGGAGCAGACCCCTCTGTCACTACCCGTCCAGGTTTCTCTGCCACGAGCAGAGGACTGCTGGTTAGTGATCTGGGAGATCTGAGGGTTACAGTGAGAGTTTCTCCACCGGGCCACGCCCAACGGACCTCTCACTCCTCCCGCAGTGCAGGTCCTGTGTGGCTGCCGAGTCATTCGGTCCGCTGCCAGAGGATCAGATGTCGATCGCAGCATCGGGGATAGGTTATCGGCCTCTAAGGATGAAGATTCAGCGGGGCAGCCCCCCTCAGATGTTGTCGCCACTGCCGAATCGGACCCAGAGCTGTCAGCCATGCTTGCCCAGGCAGCCGTGAGCATCGGGCTGGAGGTGACTACACCGCCCAGCCCTGAGCGTTCGCGGCTAGATGATTGGTTTCTCTGCACAGAGCGCGTCTCACAACCACGTTCTGCTCCTGTTCCTTTCTTTGAACTTTTCCTCTGTCCCGTTCCTTCTTTTATGGCCAGAAGCCGCTCGTCTCCCTTATCCGTCCTCACTACCCTCGATGGCGGGGCAGCCAGGGGGTACGTAGACATTCCCCAGAAGGTGAGAGCGGTTGCGGTGCACCTGTGCCCGCAAAACGCTGCCACTTGGAGGAATCGTCCGATCCTTCCTTATCACAGGGTGATGTTCCTACGGTTCCTACGGTTTGCTTCGAGGGTTGGGCATGGCAGTACAAGGTCATCCCCTTCGGGCGCTCCCTGTCCCCTCGTGTCTTCACGAAAGTCACGGAGGGCACCCTTGCCCCACTATGGGAAGTGGGCATCAGGATCCTCAACTATCTCAATGACTGGCTTATCATGGCCCGTTCACGAGAGGAGTTGTACGATCACAGGGACCTGGTGCTTTGGCACCTCAGTCAGTTGGGGCTTCAGGTCAACTGAGAGAAGCAAGCTCTCCCCTGTGCAGAGAATCTTTTATCTTGGTATGGAGTTAGACTCGGTGAGTATGACGACACGTCTTACCAACGAACGTGCCCAATCAGTGTTGAACTGCCTGAGTTCCTTCAGAGGCAGGGCAGTGGTACCACTGAAACATTTTCAGAGGCTCCTGGGGCATATGGCATTCACATCCGCAGCCACGCCGCTCGGATTGCTTCATATGAGACCACTTCAGCACTGGTTACACTCCCGAGTCCCGAGTTGGGCACTGGACGGCCAGTCCCTGGGGAAGCATGACCTGATCGTTCCTGAGGGGTGCAAGAAGGTTAAATCCTCCTAGGACACCCCTGATACACTCCTGGAATCTGTCTGTTGTGCTGGATGGACTTCAGAGTGGTCCCTTAGAGCCGCTTGATTCAGTTGAGCTGAAGTTCCTGTCTCTTAAGACAGCGCTCCTAATCGCGCTCACTTCCATCAAGAGGGTCAGGGACCTCCAGGCATTTTCGGTAAGTGAAGAGCGCCTTGTGTTCAGGCCAGCCTACTCTCACGTTGTCCTGAGACCCCGGCCTGGATACGTGCCCAAGGTTCCCACCACTCCCTTCCGAGTTCAGGTGGTGAACCTGCAAGCGCTGCCCCCAGAAGGAGGCAGATTCAGCCTTGGCGTTGCTGTGTCCCGTAAGAGCGTTACGCAAATACGTAAAAAAAATAAAAATATCACCCAGAGATCCAGAAGCTCTGAGCAGCTCCTTGTCTGTTTTGGAGGTCAGCAGAAAGGGAAGGCTGTCTCCAAGCAGATGTCGGCCCACTGGATAGTGGATGCCATCGCCTTGGCGTACCAATCCCAAGGCGAGCCGTGCCCCCTGGAGGTGAGAGCTCAGTCCACTCAGAGTGTTGCCTCCTCCTGGGCATTGGCACGACCCCTAACACCTTTGCAAGGTTTTACAACCTTCCTGTAGAGCCGGTTTCTTCCCTGTTGGGTAACAGGTATTGGCAGGAGAGCCTGGTGCGTGTCTTCCCTTGACAGACCCGCTCTGTCAGTCTCTTCTGGCAGTTGTTCCATCCCTACTCTAGGTAGGACCTGCCTCAGAGACCCATTCCATATGTAGTACTGCCCCCTGGGTCAGTCCATTTCAGTATCTCCACATGTCACCTCCATACAGGTAGAATGTAGGCTTGAAGGCTTGCTTCCCCATCGTTCTGCCAGGCTGAAGAAACAAATAGGGAAGATTTGAAGCAATCTTTCACTGAAGGTTGAAAGCCCTTCCAAAAACTTTTTTGTGGTCGGAACAGCAGCATGGCCTTCTCCAGCTGCGATGTACTCACCGTTGGTCCCCTTCAGTACCAAGGTCAGTGAATTTGTGCTGGGGCTTTGGGAAGGTTACGACCTTAGCGTAGCTTTTGTCTTGACACGCTACAGCTTGTCAACATTTGCAGCGCCTCAGGGTTGTGACTGTGTTTAGGTTGTGGAGTTTTCCATAGACCCCTAATGTCGTCACAACATAACTCGTAGTGACTGACAGATAGGGAACGTCTCGGTTAGGGATGTAACGGCATGAAAATTTCTTATCACGATTATAGTGACCAAAATTATTACGGTTATCAGTATTAACACAGTATTGTTAAAATGTGCTGGAAAAGTACTGACACAAATCATTTCACCAAGTTTTACATTTAAAACCAACAAACAAATACCATGACTTGCATATCACTAAACATAACATTTACCAATGTTTCGGATTTTACAGACACGTTGACTGACAACAGTTTAATTGCATGTTGAAATATCTAATGTAGATGTTCAAATAAAGCGTTGAAAAAGTTTCATAAAAAGGTAAACCTCACATTTCAGTCTTTAAATAAAGAATAGATGTCAAAATTATAATTGATTAATAAATGATTATATGTATTCTATCTGCTCCATAAATAATTCTAGATAACTTATCTGAATTGTTTAAATGTGTAGAATCCACATAAGCTTGTTTTCATCAACCGGTCAAAATTTACAGCAGGGCATGCAAATTCAGTCCGTTTTTGGCCAGACAGAAACTGCACACAGGCTGAATGTAAATATAAGTCTCTGTAAATCCACTCGCTGACAGCAGGTGGGGCTTATAGAAAAGCTGAATTAGAGCTGTTTCCCATAACCACCGTGGCAATCATCGTGGCGATTAAGAGCACTTCCTTTAGGTATTACATGGAGTGAAGATGAAAACAAAATGCCATCAAATCATTTCTGAAGACAGTCAGAACCTTCAGAGGTACATTCATATTTAATTCATTCATATATTCATTTGTATAATTATTTTAAAACCTCCCAGCTTTTCCGCCGTGTTTTCACTCAAAATGAAACTACTCTGTGCTGTGCGCACGTGAGACTGTTACTGAAAACTGTGCTTTATGCTGGACAGTATTTATTTATCGCGGGTTGTTCAAATCGTGGTAATCTAATACGGTTTTAATAATAATTAAATGATGAAACGGTAATACTAACCGTGGGGAATTTTATCATGATTTATCGTCAAACCGGTAATCATTTTATCCCTACTCGGTTACGTACTAACCCTCGTTCCCCTGATGGATTGTGATTTATGTTCCCACAGTGAATGGCACATAGTGCACAATGTAGGCAATAGGGAATGATTCAGACAGTGTAAATATGCTTTTGATTGGTGCAAATGAGGTCTGGTTTCACGTTGTTTCACGCGAACTGCGGCAGCGCACACAGTCTGCTCCGGACTTTGGCTCCGGTCCAGAGACGCGATCGCACGGAGTGGATCATATGCGCAAGTCTGCATATATTAAACACTTTTAAAACTATACAGTCTCAGCATGATTATGATCACTATTTTGTTTTACTAAGAGTTTTATATTGAATCTAATTTAAGGGGGTAATCTATTAGACTGTGGCTGTCAAATGCCGCTTTACCGAGCTCAACGGCTCAAGTCCAAGCTGTGATATAAACGAACGCTACTGGCTATTTTAAAAAGGGGGCGGGGCTGCTCGATATGTCCTGCCCTGTCTTTCTGTTTCAGTTGAAATTACGTCACCACTTAGAATGACGCTGCGTGTTTCAAGGCACTTCAGGGGATCTTTAAAGGGGTCATATGTTGCGATTTAAATTGTTCCTTTCTCTCTGAAGTGTTACAAGCTCTTGGTGCATAAAGAAGATCTGTAAAGTTGCAAAGACTAAAGTCTCAAATCCAAAGAGATATTCTTTATAAAAGTTAAGAGTCAACTACCTAAAACAGCTCGTTCTAACACACCCCCACATGTCTACGTCACGATGTGGGAAGATTTGCATAACGCTGCCTAAATGTTCACGCAAAGAAAGAAGGTGTGACTTTTATTCTCGCTGTAGTATTGTTGCTGCCGCCATGTCGTGGAGATGCTGTATGTTTTGTTGTGAAAGTGAAACTACTTTGTTTGGCCTTCCAAAAGAGGACGATATGCCTAGAGCTGATCCGTGCTGGTCGCTGAGGAAATACATCAACTTCGCGCTGTGGATCACCGGATCGTTACAAAAAACATTTAAAAAAATCCTATTCAGACTTTTAAAAGGTACATACTACCCTACTATTGAAGGGTAGTGTATATTTTGAACCTTTTTGGCACATTATATACAGCAGAGCCATTTGTACAGTTATATTTGTATCAATTTGTGGAATAACATGTTTTTTTCAATAGAATACAGGAAATATTTTTTTACTGGGATTAATTATAATTAATTATAATAGTAATCATGAGTTGTAGCCCTATATTGAAGTTTAGGAAGTCAAAGGTCAATCAACATGCTGTGAATAAATGTTGTTAATATTTATGTAAATATTCGTATTTAAAAAGTTTTATTTTCGTGCCTTTGTCTGGGTCACAGATAGGGTAAAAATATTTTTAGGTTAGAATTATGCAAATAAGAAACTGAACTAGTGATCATCTGTAACCCATAGTTACATTAATGCCACAATAGTACTACAAAAAAATGTAAAACTGCTGCTACAAAAGTCACCAGAATTGAACACTGTGGTTCTTTGAAGAACCCCCAGGCCCCCTAGAAAATAAGGCCGCATGTTTTTTTATTTTGTTTTACTTGATGGGGAGAAGTGCCAGCAATGCCACTAGAAGGAGGCCATGAAATGTTAGGGAAAGAAGAGTGGAACGGGCTTGGGAATTGACACGAAGATGAATCGCATGAGCACCACAGCTCAACTGCTAGACTATGGCCCAACAGAATTTCCTCTACACTTTACTGATCAAAGCATTCACTGTGCACCAAAACTAGACAGTCAAAGAACTATCACGAACTGGTGATATGGAGGTGAGTCCTCAGCAAGAATTCAGCATTTTGCCTGAACACAGGAGCCATATGTGGTGAGTAACAGGTGGTCTATCTGCAAATTCAGTGAAGCTCCATTTCGAATTAATATTCAATCCACGTACTGGCTGCATTCCAGTATCCATAAATTGGTCGAGCAGATAGTGTAGTGAGAAGCTTGCACACCCAGACGCTACAGGAGGCAGGTTATCCATCTTGAGACAGTATACCCCATACAGAGAAAAAGCATGTCCGGGAATACCAAAAAGGAGGAACAACATTAACATCTTTACTTTCCAGTTCTCTTTTCTCACTTTGCATTCTGTTTTATATTCCTGAATGGTGTGAAAAGCTCATGATGCAGAGGAACGGGATTTATGGCGACGGTGCAGAGTTCAGTCACTGCCTAAATTCATGCAGGTTACAAGCTTTCCCAAATCTCCTCTGACAGCTTGAACGCTGCATTGATTCCGAAAAGACGCGCACCTGCCTGCGCGTATAAATGTGTGTGTGGGAGAAGGGATTGATAAGGTAGTATAATTTCCAGTGTGCAGCAAGGGCTTTTGCATCCTTGTGGGAAGTGAGCATTTGTTGGTCTGCAGAGACTGTGGAAAGAACATCGATGAAGTTGTTTCCTTGTGAGCGCGCCGCAGCCCCGGACCTGCTGCAGGCCGGCATGCCGCACAAGGGAAATGTGGACCTGTCGTAGATAGAAGATCAAAGCCGTTCACGCACACACACACACTCTCGCAGCCTGAGAAAATAACCCTTAGCACTGCGCCTACACGGGCCATGCTGACAGCTGATTGGCTGAGCATCAAAACATGCAGCGAAGAGACCAAAAGCGAGCAAGAGAGAGGGAGAGAGAGAAAGGAAAAGATTGAGAAAAAGAAAACGACGTGGTCACAGAAAAAGAGATATGCTGAAAACTGAGGAGCGGAGAGAAGGGAAAAAAACACATAAGATACCGGGAGAAATATCAAGAGCAGAAGAATGGAAATGAAGAAGGAATGAGACAGTTTCCATTCCCTAGCAACTGTTTCGAACAGGCGTCACTCCAGGGTGTGAGCACCACAGCAGGGTCTCGCTCTCAAAACAACAATCCTCCTGTCTGTCATTCATACTCGCATGCATTGGCAAGTCGTTTTTGGCTGGCTTCAGGCCTCTTTCTTGGATACCTCTGTGTATGTGTGTGTGACCCATTAGCAGAATCCCTCGGCGCTGTGTTAAAAGGGTTTAGAGTGTTTCAGTAATCCTGGAGGCCGGCAGATACGGGTGGGAATTGTCATCAAACAGGCCAACAAGTGACTTCTCTGTTACATCACACACCGTGCTGGATTAACACGTTCAAACTCTTTACAAAGAGCAGGGGGTTTCAACCTCCTGCACTCAGACTCTCAAGTACCCCCAATAAAAAAGCCTTGAGTTCTTCAGCAACCCCTTAACTTTCATTAAGAACATTGATTAACATTATAAAACGGTTTAATTAAAAAATTAAATTAGGGATAGAAATGTCATGAAATTTTAAGTTCCATTTAATTCATACACTACCACTCAAAAGTTTCGGTTCAGTAAGATTTTTTAAAGAAATTAATACTTTCATTCAGCGAGGAGAGGGATGCATTTAAAATTGAATCAAAGGACGAATGAATAGGATTGCACATGTGTTAGCTGAAAGAAATCGCAGATTGCAAATAGGAATGCGTGTGTGTCTGTTTGACCTGCCTCTGTCGAATATGGCTGAATAGCGCAAGGTGGTCATGTATCGAGGAGCTAGCCAAATGTTTTAGAACACCAAGCAAGAGAAGGGGAGGGAAGAGGGAAGGCTCATGGTGTGGACGAGCTGGTTGCTGAAAATTCAGCTTTGCCATCACAGGCATAAATCACATTTTAAAATAGAAATGACATTATAAAAGCCAATTATTTAACTTTGGAAACAACATATTGTCTTTGATAATATCACACTTACTATTTCCCCCAAAATGGGTCTTTATGCATGAAAACATATCACTGCTTTTACATATTAGGAAAGGGGTCCCTCTCAAGAGAATCATCAGTTTTGAAGGTCCATGGCATGAAAATGTTTGCAAACCCCTGCCTCAGAGTTGAAAGCCCTGGATAAGACACTCACTCAACCACACAGTCAAATACATCCTCATGCATTCAAAGAACATGGACACATGTCATAGGCTCACATTGTTTCCATTCTGCAGCTTCTTCAAATACACTGCACCATGACCTTAACTATCCCATAATCACAGTGTTTGATCATCATGAGTACTAATACTAAAGAGAACAGCAGCCTTGCCTTTAATCTGTAGTACTCTCTCCACCTAATGCCTGTATTTACATATGCGAGTGAAGTCTTCTCAGTGATATCGCTGACAGTGCATCCAGGGCACTTGCTCATCAGTGCAGTAAATAAAGAGAGGCGCTGATGGGAATACAACAAGCTCGGCTGGTTTAAAGTAGGTGAACGACACAAAAAGCTTCCCTCACCTCTCCCACCATCCCGTTCCAAACTCCATCAATCTTTTTTCCATGTTTCCCATTGGTCACCAAGTAGAGGTCATAGGTGAAGCCGACAATTCTGGCCAATCGCTTAAGGATGTCGATGCAGAATCCTTTGCAGCACTGTTTCATGGGTGCCACCCCTTCCTGAAGTGCACTGTAATTAGAGAGAAAGTGCTCACTTAGGTTTATTGCAGGTGTCAATATAAATGCATCACATATTGTTTTGTTTTTTTAAACTGCGCAATAAGATTCAGTTTAACATTTGATAATGCATTGGTTTTTAGCTATAATATAAATATATTGTACAATATAATGTAACTAATATAATGTAATATAATAGGTAATACTTTATTATTAACTTGCATGCATTAAACTAGTCAAAAGTGACAGTTAAGACATTCATAATGTAAACAGGGATTTCGATTTCAAATAAATGCTGTTATTGTGCACTTACAGTATATACATATATCACGATTTCCACAAAACAGATCAAGTCAGAACAACTTTGGATACTAACACAGATAATAATAAGAAATGTTTCTTGAAATTCTAATGATTTCTGAAGGATCATTTGACACTGAAGACTGGAGTAATGGCTGCTGAATAGTTTTTCCATCACAGGAGGGTATAGAATTTACATTGTGGGAAGTTAGTAATAAAACAGAAAACTGTTATTTTAAATTGTAATATTTTACTATATTTATTTTACAATATGTGTTGTGCATTGGCACACACACACACACACACACACACACACATTCACACACTCACACACATATACAGTATACCCCTGAAGAGAGAGAACAAGAGGAACAGTGTTACCAAAAGGACTGAGAGTTACAGAGGGAATGTGAAATAAGGAAAGATGCAAGGTTTTCAGTAGTATACGGTCTTAGTACTTTTTCTTTGATGTAACTAAAAATGATATAATGAGACGAAACACGGGCATCCATATGACTGGTGTGGGAGTAGTGAAGCAGCATCCGCAGAGACACATGTACACGGCAAGAGCTCAAGCAATTTGACAAGCAACATGATGGCTAAGTATGAATAGAGATCGCCACAAGGCAAAGTCAAAATGAGAGGGGGAGAGAGAGAAATAGAGAGAGGAAACGAGTGATCGATTGCAAAGCTAAGCTAGGTGAGTATAGCCCCAGGAACTTCATAGTGATATGTTGGGGGGGAAAAAGTGAGAGACAGAGATAAAGACAAAATTGAAGGAATGTGACAAATGACCGGAGAAAGATGACCAAAGCTTCCAAATGGAACTCTTTGGAACAAGAAAAAACAGGCCATGCTTACAGCCTCAATTTTCAATTTCAAAGTACTTCATTGGCATGCTTCATTGCTTTTCAATTAACAAATAAAATATAAATGCACACCTAAATATTGAATTGCACGTTATGAAAATAATGAAGTGCAAGTTATGAAGACATCTTTATTTTTAAACCACTGTTTTGCCATCAGCCTTCTCATGTGATAATAGCTTTTAATATTAATAAGTATTTAAGTTGTAAGTAAATAAAATAAAATAAAATAAAAACAATAAAATCTAATTGAAATGATTAAAATTTGGCACAAAATGTAAAACATTTAAGACATTAAAACTACTCTGTTGTCCAAATAATGAACAAGCTAAAGTAGTGAATATAAAGATTAAGTATTGGCATATGCGGGTGTGCAGTACTAATATAATTTTGACTGTAACAGATGCATTACTGCATTTCTCCACTAACACCTGCATTTGTCAGAAGGTTTAGAAAAATATAGAATGACACTGCAATGCCTGTCTCACTGAAAGGTCATAGACCCGTGAAAGGAAGAAAATCTAGTTCCTAACCTGTCCACTGAAACATGAAATTTTCTAATTTAACTTTGGTTTCTTGGGATCCACTAGAACAATATTACTACAATGTTGCTTTTCCACCATACAGAAAAGCCATGATAAACAGCAGTCAAGGTTGCCAGATCAGTACTAACCTGGCATTGAGAGGCCGTCTGCATGGTACAGAGTCCCTAATGCAGGTTCCAGAGGCAGGGTCTGCAAGCTCCACGATAACGAAGGGTCGCTCCTCCAGGGTCACGACCCTCAGGTGCTGAGCATCATCGGGTGGCTGCAGGAAGGGGCTATATCGAGACCAAGCAGGATACCTCAAACGTAACACCCCGTTCTCCCACCATCCTACCTAAGATCACACAGACAGTACATGGTCGAGGGTCAGAGGTCATTCGCGACTATGCAGTTGCAGAAATGTGGCCAATAAATTGAGATATCAATTTAATAGGTTGTGCTTATAATGACCATGACAAAAGCTGTTAAAACATGACTACTGCTCATTTTGAATCCAATTCATGAATCAGTAATACATGGAAGTCAAAGGTCTTTTCAGCGTTTTTAGCTATTTAAAACGGTCTATTCTAATAGTAATTGAGGCTGGATTACAGACAGGAATGGCTTCCCTTTCTCAGGTTAAGCCTGTAAAGTGAGGAAGGATAGTGAAAAATGAAAGACTATCTCCTCTATGTTCCTCTGTGAGCTTATAGCTGAGGGCTCTCTAAAAACAGTCCTGTGCCCTTTTTATTCACTGGGGAATGAGTGGATTTTTCTTTTCAGAGAAAAAAAGACAGATTTTTAGCTAAGTGATGGGCCACAGAGGAAAAGGTTACGAGCCAGAGAAAAAACAGAGAAGGGGTCAAATGTGTCAAGATAGGCTAAGACAGTATAACTGAGCTCATAATCCATATACAGAAGACTAAGACCTGCAGAACTGTATGTATCAGAGTGCTTAACAGAAAATAAACCAAAACAAAGTTGTCAATTAAAAGTGTGCTTTTATTTACAATTAAGCATTATTTACTATCTTACAATAATGATGATTATCAAGTTATTTTCTTAAAATTATAATAATATACTCTTCATATTATTAATAATAATAAAACTATTACTATGATTAATGACATGTAGATTATACTTTATATAAAAGCTTACTATTAGTAGTATTAATGCTACAGTACTAGTAATAATCATCATAATAATAAAAACCCATTCTTATACAAAAGTATAATCTACATGTATTAATACCAATAATAATTAATATGTATCTTATTAATTTTAATATTGCTACTATCACTAGTAGTAGTAGTAGAAGAAGAAGAAGAAAAAGGAGAAGCAGCCAAAGAAGAAGAGTAACAATAATACATTTTCTTATTCCTCTTATATACAAAATGCAGTTCAGAGTGTTTCACGGGTCAGAGAAACGTTGATGTAAAACTAACTTTTATCCGAAGCAAAACACAAATGAGAAATTCTATAACACAAGCAATGCATCATAAGGAGACAGCAATAAAAGAAGAGCTGTAATACAAAGCATCAGTTCAGTTTCATATTTCATCCAAAAATGAAAAATTCTGTCATTATTTACTCACGTCATTCCATTCCTGTACACTGTTATTATTTCCACAAACCACAAAAGAAGAATGATCTGAATCTTTAGGTTAATCTTTTTAAATGATAGATTGCAGTGACCAGGGTTTGTCAAACTCCAAAATAGCTAAATAAGCAATACAATAAATGCTTTTTTGAAAGAAAAAAAACATAAATGCAATCCACATGACTCCCTTTCAGACTGAAATTTAAGTCTCAATTGTCTCATAAACAAACGGCATGAGATTATGACATCAAATATCTAAGCCAAACGTCAAACGTGCGGAAAGGTGATATGTGTGCACTTAAAAAATGAATTTAGAGTGATTTTATTTCATTTCGTTGCAAGGAAAAATATGAAGATTCATTCGTCAAAAAATAACATACAGTTTTGGAATGACATCAGGAAGAGTTTTCCAGTTTCAGAACTATTCCTATAGGACACAACAACCTCTCAGCAGTTTGTAAGCAGCACACACTTCACATATTACTGTCTTGTCCCAGACCCAAAACATAAATAGTGCTAGCAGCACTGAGCCGTAGGACTCTCCCCTACACACCAGCAGAAAGTGGCAGCTATCAGCACCAAAGCAGCCCTCGAGAACCATTCAGATACAGCAAAAGATGTTCAGCT
The DNA here is from genome assembly GCA_018155175.1 of Sinocyclocheilus anophthalmus. Classification (NCBI taxonomy): domain Eukaryota; kingdom Metazoa; phylum Chordata; class Actinopteri; order Cypriniformes; family Cyprinidae; genus Sinocyclocheilus; species Sinocyclocheilus anophthalmus. The sequence continues at coordinate 257,116 of JADLZN010010329.1, forward strand.
CTTAAAAAAAAAGTCTCAGCGGCATGCAGAGAATAAATATACTTCTCATATGCCATGTATGTGCACGCATATGACTCAAAGATATCAGACAGCGGCTGGCAGCTAAAAGATTTTGCATATTAGCACAGAATCAAAACAGAGGCATCTAATTGAAAAGAATCGAACAGGAAATGGCAGCAGTCAGCATGTAGATCCCTGCAAGCGCTGGTCTCATTGGGCTAATTAACCCACTTCTAACTGCTGTGCCATTACAAAGGCTCCGAAATCAAACGCATCCGGGGTGGATCACTGGAAATTACAAAAAGCCGATTCTGCGACATTGGCTCACCTGGTCCCTGTCTCGTTCAATGTTCATCAATCTGTCTGCTTGGGTTAGTTTGACTGTCCATTTGTCAGCTTCCTCGCTCTCTCCCTCCTTAAATGCTCGTTCACCTCAAGGGTGATAACTATAATGATCATTTTAAGAGAATAGGGCAGTGACAACAACAGAGGAAACCAGATAAGGTTGGCATCCCTTACAGAAAAACTATTTTTTTTTTCCAGCGAGATGGTAATAAAAATATTGACAGCCAAATCACCCCCCCCCCCCCCCACCCCCCCCCCCCCCCCCCCCCCCCCCCCCCCCCCCCGTATATGTCTTGCTTTAAAGAGCATGACCATTTAAAGCACCAGAAGACAAAAACTGCAGCGCATGCTAATAATGAATGTTAAAGGAATAGTTCACCCCAAAATAAAAATTGTCATCATTTACTAACTCTGCCGACTGGTTCCACAAAGGGGTATGAGTTTCTTTGAACATGAAAGAAGATATTTTGAGGAATGTTGGTAACCAAACAATTGACTTCCGTAGTATTTTTTTCCCCAATACTATAGAAGTCAATGACTACGGTCGACTGTTTGGTTAGCAACATTCTTTAAAATATCTCCTTTAGTGCTCAACAGAAGAAAGAAACTCAGAAAGGTTTGGAACAACTTGAGTGTGAGTAAATTATGACAACATTTTCATTTTTTGGGTGAACTATCCCTTTAAAGCAAATGTATGTAGCCCTCTACACTCTCAGAAAAAAAGGTACAAACTGGATGGAGCATATTAGTACCTTAAAGGTACATATTATTACCTAAAGTGTACATATTAGTATCTAAATGGCACATATTAGTAAAGGGTAACACCTGACCCCCAATGACAGCTTTTGTTTTGTTTTTTAATGAGAATGTACATTCAAGTGAGTGGAATTCACAGTCATAATTACAGTGGATCGCTGTACACATGCATTTCTTGCAGCCGTAAAGTAGTCGGTCCTTTTAGCTGAATTTGTACCCGCTCTCCAAACTTATATACTTTCAGAACAAACCTTTGGTGAGCATGGGAAAGAAACACAAGCCATTTGCCTTATTAGAAGTCAGTATACCAGCAGAATGATTTAGAAAATAGCATTTCAAGGTTAAAAAAAAACTTCCATACAGTTGCTTTAAGCTTAACTTCCAAATCAAACTGCTTTCTGTTGCGGCAAATCTGCTTGACCAACTTCAACCCGTGGGTAAATCTTTTGCCCTTTTGCAGAATCCCCAATCGCATGGATTCCTATTGAAATGCCGGCAAAAATGAGCAGAATGAGAGTAAATGTAACTGCACATTGGTGTGGGAGCTAATATAACAGAAGTAGTTATTGTTATAGTTAACTTTATAGTTATTATTCTTGGTGTGAACGGGCCTTTACAGTCTGTTAACCCAAGATCCATTTTCTCTGAGCAGCGCTGACGGGAGGGAAGGGAACAGGAAGGGAATGTTGAGTTTGCTGGCTCGTGTCTGCATCTGACAGACAGCGTCAGTCAGCCCAGAATCCGCCACGGAAAGAGATCCAGCCACACATCTCAACAGGTGACACTGTCTTGTATTAAGGATGTCTGAACAGCTTCATAAAATACATGTATGGCGTGTCACAAAGTAGCACAGCCATGCAAGGTAGGACTGTGTGGGATCCGAGTGGCTTTTTGCAGTTGCTTGAAGGATTGAAATGCTAATGATGCACAGTGTTTAGTGTCATATCTTTATAATACTCTTTAATGTGTTTGAATGTGCTGTTGGGTTTCTCTTCTCCCTCTTTCTTCTCTGATCTTTCTCCTTCTCTGTCCACCCCTCCCCCGCCCGAATCTTTCTTACTCTCTTCCACCTCCAGAGTTCTCAGGGCCGATCCATGTCAGCGGCAGCCAGATGTCTTAACTCTTTTCGATGTTGGAATGTGGGCCGACAAAACGACCGAAATAGGAGTGTTGGAGCATGTGTGGAGAACCAGAGATCCTGCGGTGGATAACAAAGAGCCAGAGTAGCAGAGATCTGGGCCCAAGCTGAGGGGGCAGAGCCTCACTCAGGCAGAGGAAGAGCAGGGGCCTGATCAAACACCGGCTCCCCTGGGAACGGATAATACTTTCACAGGGTGAAACACAAACATGCTGCCATGACACCCCCGTCCCCGTGAACGTCCCTGTGTGAGGAGGATGAAACGAGTCGCTTTTACCCCAGCGCGATCCTTACAAATCCACTAGCAGATTTACACGGCATAAACACACATGGACACATCCTGACAGGTACAAAGAGGGTTTGGAGAAATGTGCTTGGCATTTCATTTCTTAAACGTCTCCCCCCCTGATATGTATCGATTTACGAGAACAGCACGGACAAATGGGATCAAAAGCGCTGTAGCAGTTAGTTTGTTAAAATGCTATAAATGCTGCATGTTGAAGCCGTCACATGAAGTGCCTTGTGCACAACGGGCTTCTGGAAGTTGAGTCATCCACATCCATTGTCTACTCTGTGTTAGGGAGACAGGAATGCCGCATGGTAGAGGAGGAATCAGGGAGACGAACGGAGTGGAAGACAAAGACAGCGTGGCACATATGTTTTACTAGAGGCGCCCTCCTTAAAAGCAACTGGAAAGTGAAACCTGCCGTAGTAGTCAGGCGTGTGGGGAAGCCTTTAAACGTTGACCTTATGGCGCTCCATTAGAAATATTTTTGGGTGGATATGACAAAAGGACTCTGTGACTCTGAAGTGACAAAAGCTCCCGCTGTCTCTAAACAGCAATTTCTCGCAGAAATATCTGCAATATGAGAAGCAGAGAGCTAATGACCCAGAACAGCATCGATGGAACGACTTAATAGAATGTTGACCGTTGATGGGGGTTTTTAGGAGTTATTTATGTTGGCACAGATTTCAAAAACAGCAAAATCCACTTTAAATAGGTACCATTACGATTACCAAAAAAAAAACAAAGCCAGAAGTTTTAGAAAGGAATAGGAAGTAATTAAACTTGCTATCAAGATGTACTCCTGTCATTTCCATTGTAGTTTAAACTTTTATTTACAGAAACTAGATCGTATTTTTTTAAATAAATAAAATAATTTTAAACAACAATAATTAAATTTGTAATTTAGTACGTAATTACATGGATTTTTATTTAGTATATACAAATAGTAGTTTCTCCCCAATTTTTAATATAGAAAATATTTTAAAGATTTACATAACTAGAAAAATGTATATTCAATTGGTGAGAAATTTCAGAGACTTTTTAAATATTGTTTAATAATTTTGCATGGCACGTTCAGGTCTGAGAACTCACAGCTTGTGTGAAAATTCCATATCCAGGTTTTCCAAGACGATGTGAAAACCGAGGAGGCACTACAGATCTTTAGTATTTAAAGTGCTGTTTGAGCCTGTTGTGTAAAAAACACAGGTTTTGTCTTGGGATTGGTAGATTATTTGACTGGTGCCCCAGTAGTCACCATTCACGCTTTCATTGTGTAGCGAAAAAAGGTATATCATTAACGGTGTACTGTTCTAGAAGTTCTTTTTGATGATGCAACTGAGAGAAAGAAGATAAGGTATTGTTGGTTTGGAATGACATGAGAGTAAATGATGACAGAATTCTATTTTTGGTTGAATGATCCTTTTAATAAAGGAGAAAAGAAAGATTTTAAGGAAATGAAAGACTGGCCTGATTCAGAAAGGACTAAATGTAGAACAGACAGCAAGGAGGAACTAATTTGCTGGCACCTAAACAAAGCCTATATGAGAACATTGACAGAACAAACGATCAACACTCGACCTTTCAAGACGCCCAGGGCAACACAATCCCTGTGCATCCTCTCACTCTCCTAATGAAGCCAGTTAACGTTAGCCTGGCGCTCGACAGAATGTGCTGAAGTTTGAACTGCAATCATTGCTCCAGTGCATGAGAATTCTCCTGAAAAGCATTGATTTTAAGCTATGTTGTGTACAGTATGTAATGCGCATAAATATAGACTGTGACAAGCTCAGCAGAAAATAACCCCCACTCTGTATGGAAACATTTTAGCTCCTATGTCTCAATGTCAGTGAATTTTGCCTGAAGGAATTAGAATTTCTCCAAAGTACATAATCCGCTGTAATTTTCCCTGTTAACAGATTGTAGAGGTGGAAAACACAAGCGCTGCCAGGGATTACAATTTTCTTTGTGGCATCTAAATATTAATAATTCTGTTTTAAGGCACCGTTTTGAGTGGCACCTTCATGTATACGACATTCTCCCCAGCTATATTTACTCAGCTGGGTTTGGGATCAGTTATTTTGTCTCACGACAGCAGCGCTCTGCGGAAGAAATGTAGAGCCACAACGTCCCATGTGGCACCTACGATACGCTGATATTTGAGAAGCTAATAAATTTAAGGGAGTTTTTATTCATTTATTTATTCATTCTTTCTTCGCTCAGACATATTTAACACAAACATAACTATTGAAGGAAGGGGGAGAGGGAAAAGAGGAAATCAAATCCATTTCACAATTAATTATTTTCCAGTTATTGTTCTTCACATAATAATAATAAAGTCGCAAGCTAATAATGAAGGAAAGCATTGCTTATCTTAATAACATACTGTGGGTATCATGGATATGTATAGATAACAGTGCCAAATGTAAACATGAGCTAATTGTACATTATGTACGTCCTCATGAAACCCTAATTATATGTTTATATCATTGAGGCACAAGTGCACCGTCAACACCAAAACACTCTCTCTGCTGCACAATGTGATGCATTGTTCAGAGTTAATTGTAATGGGTTTTTTCTGCTGTGGACTGTCATGGGAAATGGTTTTTTGAAATTAGTGTAGTGTCAAGTTGTATATCATTTTAAAACTGCTTTCAATCTATATGTCTTACTGCTCCAAATGAGAACATTATGTTTGCAGCTCTTAGACAGCAAGTACATCATTATAATAGTAGTGATGACGTAAATTGCACATTTTATTAAAGCAATGGGCTGTCGTTACCTTTAAATCCCTATACGTAATGCAATCGTTCATATGCATAATTAACAGTGCACAAAAAAAGCGGTCTGTGTCATAAACAGACACCACAAATGATATGTATTCTTCTTTCAAAATCCATTCCAGCGCATTGCTACTGCAGTGCTCAGCATGGCTACTGCAATGCTGCTTTTCATCCTGGACATTACCAATCCATAACAGCGGTTACGCAAGAACGAACAGAAACAGAATTCTGATTAGTTCTTACGTCTTCCCAGCCACTCCCAGGTGTGTAGGAGATGACATCCAGAAAGGGATTGGCCAGGTAGCCCTCGTAATTGAACGAATAGTCCCGCCCACCAAGTGTGATGTTACTGAAATACCTGCAAAGCAGAGAGAACAGAGCAGAAACAGTCTGTTGAGATGGAAGAGACCCAGATAGAATTAGTATAAAAGACTCCGAGGACATGTCAAAGAGGAAATCTTGCACAGAGCCCTTCACAAACATCCTAATTAGGTCAGATTGCAAGACTGCGGTGAAGGTAACCATTTTTTTCCTTCAGCAATGGAATCAAAGGAGGCAATCACTCTATTTCGGGCACTTAATCTAAACCAGTAAAATACCCAGAACAGTGCCTAAATGTGACTGCTTCAAATGAATGTTTTTTATCTTAAATCCAATATGCTTTTGGCAAAATGACTGCACATTTAAAAATCTGACTGGGTGAACAAGTTTGAAGGAGTAAAGTTTGCTCTGTTCTTATGAGCCTTATGTGGATATTCCTCACAAAGTACCTACAACTCTGTGATAAATACATGCAAAACCATTATGTGGAAGCCTATTTAGCAAACCGTAATTACATCAGCAAAGCTAAACAGGTGAGTCTCTTTTTACCATCAATGTTCTTCTGATGTGTAATGAGTGTGAGTCACACTGATGTGTTACGTTGAGAGTTTCTGCTCAGTGAGTCCATGTAATTTCTCCCTACAATGTGTAAAATATGCTGTTAAAGGTGGTTAACACATTTTTTTAAAGTTCAGTCTGTTCAGATGTTCTAGTTTCATCACTGGCAGCCAGTGGTTTTCTCGTCAAATTTATTGATGAAGCTGTTCGTTAATTAAGCTTGTTTAAATTTATTTTACAAACGATAACAACGATGACAGAAAATGCGGTGATGATAATTACATATTTTAATTAAAACATACTGCTGATGAACATATGATGAGACAAAAATAAAGCTGACTGTTTCAAAGAATCTGATTATAGTCAATAATGACATGGATATAAATTGTTTGAGTATTTTGTAAAATTTTGCACTTTCTTTCGTCTACTAAAATGGAATGCCATTTTTGTCTAATTCAACAAAAATTAAAAAATGACAAAATACTAACTAAATTAAAAGGATGATTTTGTCAAAAAGTAATTTTTCAACACCTAATTTTTCAACGCAGAAGTAAGCTGTTTCCTGTGAATTTGCGAGATTTCCAATTGATTAGCAACTACAGGTACATAACTAAGAATAACAAAGTGCAATAAATTAAAAACTATTTTGCAATAAAACCAGTGTTTCTGATTACGATAATACTTTAAAATAACATGATAACAAATACCAGTTTGCAACATCAAGCATCATAATGGACTAATTACTAACAATAACTAGAACTAGCTGATAATGAATTCAAAATGGCCCCACCTGCTCTTGAGACATTTCAAAAATAGATACGGATGGAATAAATAATACAATTGCAAACGGCCCAAAATACTAGTTTATTTATAATTAGACAGCTCTTCTAGCTTCTATTTCTGCTGAATTTCATGCTTTTCAGGTTAGAACACAGGGCAATACATCAAGCACACAGGCTATATGTAATATTCCCCACCACACCAGAAAGTATGTCTTCATCAATTCAGTGAAATGTTGAAACAAGCTCATCTCCCACACAGTCCACTGGTCGTGGGGAAGTAAGGGACTCTAAAAAATAAAACTGCCCCAAAGGTGCAGCACTTTCACTCTCATTAAAGTGTATCATTACAGATAAATAGACTTACTATAAATGCAACAAAGCAGAAAAGTTGAAGGTTAATGCCAAATTAGATGAGCTTTAAACACAGTTCTCAGGGTGAACATAAATAGAGGGATTTTTAAAGATATTCAGGATCAGCATAATAACACTTTTAAACTACGCTGAAAGCAGCATTTATTTGCATGTGCTGGATTAGCACTTGATTCACTAAATGAATTACGCAGGCAATATCACGAATACACAACCTTTGAACCCGTACAGCATAGTCCCAGCAGACATCCAGACACCTAAATAATATCTTAAAAAAGCAGAAAGTGCACTTTACTTCATGTGAATCTGGATAAATGCCCCGTTATAACACTCCTCTCCATCATTTGATAATAATCAGCTGATTTACTGCTGTCATGATTACTAGAAAGTGCACAAACATCCCTTTTGTATAAAAATTAATTTGTCACCTGCTTAAATTTTATTGTGAATAAAGAGCGATACACAGTACAATGAGCCTAATTTACATAGAAATAGGGCATGTTTGTGTGGAAATGAATGATAATTACTTAATTTAAATACTCTGATTGCACCTGTTAAAAACTAGTTGGCGAGTGGTTACTGAATGCGACAGTATTTAATGTTAAATCCATATTGAAACATGCAAATTTAATCATCACTATTGAATATACAGTATGAATTTCTATGAAAAATCATCTTTAACTGAACTCAACTTTATTAACAAGTCAAGTGTCTATATACATTGTGAAAAAATTTAATTTAATCATTATGTTAACAAATGCCTACTTATGCTGCCCAAGAAATCCTACATTCTGATAACATCAAATCCTCAACCCATACGACACACCTCAATGTCGCAGCAACTACTTCAGTTTACACTAAATACAGTACAATTGGCATTATGATCAAATTGCCTAATGAACTTATTTTTATGGTCCCAATTAGGTCAACCTATTACTATAAGAAAAAACAGATATATTACGCTGCTTGGTGTGAGCATGTTGTATCTCTCTGTGCAAAACATACAAGTCACATCTTGTATCGGTGGAAAGAACTTACTTCATTCTACCGCGAATCCTCTGTGTTCTGTTGCCATCTGTCTGGCAGTTAGTGACAAAGTGCGGCCCTCCAGTGGCTCCATAGTCTTTACGCAATGCGACAGCTCCATGGGTAAGGATGGACACCCCACGGGCGATACGTCTGCGGGGTTCGTCCCTCCAGCCCTGCGGTCTGACTGCAAACAGTCGAGTGGGAAGTCCGGTCAGCCCCAGCTCGGACAGAGCCGGACCCACTGCGAACCATATGTGAGAGGCGCTGGCCTGACCAGCTGCCCAAGCAGCATGGAACACCTGTTCTGCTTCCTCTTGAGAGCAGTACAACAACCGCACCTAGAGTGGGAGTGGGGGCAAAGAGGACAGAGGCGACCAAGATAAAAACCAGAGAGCAGGAGCAAGAGAGGAAACAAAAGAGAGTGCAAACAAGAACACAGAGGTCAAAAGGGAGAAAGAGACCATGAGCAGAATTTTTAGGAAATCAAAAAACTATCGTGAAAATAAGTCACATCTTTGCAATGTACTTGTGGAACCTGAAAAATGTCTTTCTTGAAAAAAAAAAATTCTTATAATGAGTATTTCCATTTTACAAAACAGAGCCTAACAGTCGTAATTTCAAAAGAGCGCTTAAAATGTCGCTGTCATCATTAAACTTCAGATATTTCATAGAGCATTCGTGTCAATTAAACAGAGCACAACAGAAAGGGAGTGCAATCACTTGGATCAGTGAATTTGGATTAAAACTTGAAATCCTATATGCCCTGTAATTAATGATATATGAAAGCAAACATTGAAGGGATTACTGAAAAATTAAGGTTTCATTACAGGAATTAATAAACTGATTACTGCAGATTTATGTTCTACAGTATGTACCATGTTCACTGCTCCTGCAGTCATACATTCTACTGTACCTCTCACCAGTTAAAACTGTTATTTCAATGCTATTTATTCTGTCGCATTTAAAGTGTAGTGTTTTTTTATCACTTTTTTCACCACTTTGTATAGCACAGAATATGGCTTACTTCAATGTGCACACTGTTTAAAGAACAATATTGGTTAAGATAGCTGATTAATCAATCAAAGAACTAACCAACAATTAATTGAATATCAAAACAGTTATTAGTTGCAGCCCTGATGTATTACGATTTATTCCAGCCAAACAGTAACAGACAGAAATTATTTTACAGGAGAGGAGCATTACTCCTTTGGAGTAATGGTGCTGGGACATGCCTTAATGAAAAAAGACGGCTACAGGATGGATGGAAAGAGAAGGAGAGAAGGAAAAAGGGAGAAAGGAAACTAGCACATCTGGGAGGGAGAAAGGAAAGAAGGAAGGAAGGAAGGAAAGAAAGAAAAAGAAAGAAAGAAAGAAAGAAGGAAGGAATGAAGGAGGAGGAGGGAGGGAGTAAGGAAGGAAGGAAGGCACCGTAAAAAGAGAAACTGAGGATGGACTAAAGATTTCACCTTTACAATGCATGAGAGAGAAAACCCCAAGAGAGATAGACTGTAAAAGAGAGAGAACAGGAGAAGAGGGCTAGAGAACTGGGAAAAGAACAAGAGAATGATAGAATAAATGGATAGAAAATCCAACTCATATCTAAACTCACCAGCCCTGAACAGGACAGACTAAGTGATGAAATGATGTTCTTGTTCTGTGTGTGTGTGTGTGTATGTAGAGTATACAGTATATCCTATATGTCAGCGGTGGCGAACTCCGGTCCTGGAGAACCACAGCCCTGCAGAGTTCAGCTCCAAACCCAATTAAAACTCACCTGCCTGTAGCTTCCTAATAACCGTTCTTTCAGACCTTGATTAATTGTTCAGGTGTGTTAAATGTGAATACGACAGATTAGACAGCAACACTCTGCAGGGCTGCGGCTTTCCAGGACCGACGTTCGCCACCCCTGCTATATGTGTATAAAGTAGGGGTGGGCTGTACATCGAAAATCTTGGTATGAGAAATACCGTAATAATGGTAATATGTATATCACATTATAAAATAGTATAGTTTTGGTCCTGGCTTTTTGATTGGTCAACACCGCATCCCAGTCGTGCTAAAATACACAAAATAGGTGAAACACACCAGTTTAGACACATCTACAACAACAATCATCCTTATACAGACATTTGTGTAATTGAACAATAGAACATAATGTGTCGGAGACGATACTTTTAGTCAGAAGATGCCACCTGGCTTGTAGCAATAAACATTTATGTCGCTTGGAATCTAGTCACAGCCTAAAGGTCATTGCAACAGTCCCTCTGATAGACATATACTTAACACTAAAATACTATAGAAAAAAAAAATACCAAAATACAGCTCCTATGACTAAGTTATTAGATTTAATGAATGCACCAATATTAAAATAAAAAAAAATAAAAAAAACAAAAAAATAAAAAAAAAAAAAGCTGATATGATAAACCAATAAGTATTTGATTAGGTGAATCGCTGAGGAACCAAATAATACAGTAGCTATATTAAAAATCCACATTATTTTTTCCATATGTATCTAATAAGAATATAACCACCATAATAAACATCATTCAGGGGGATAAAATTAAATTGTAAGCATCACAAAAAAAAAAAACATTAAATAATTAAATAAATACAACAACAGACAATTTCATAAAGTATTAAGATTGTGTTTTTAAATCTTAACTTATCAAAGTTATTTACTAGGCAGATAGTATAATATCACCGAAATGTGAACCACAGGAGAAATTAGCATGAAAATGACACATCACTAACATATAAGGTGAATATATATATTCAAAATCGATTGATAACAACCTAGTTAAAATTCAACATAATTAACAAAAAAAACGTTGTTCAATTCAATTTACATTCATACAACTTTATATAATATTTAAATTTAATTTTTTATTTTAATAAAATGACTGTTTAAATATCAACTGTAAGTGTTCATCAGATAATAAAGATAATCTAAATATAAAATTAGAAATTAGAATGCAGAATAAAAATTTCAAATTAGGTCAATATCTATCCAATATCAACAATATTCATAACATTACAACAATATGATAACAATACATTGAAGATATTTAAAAAGTCCATTTTAACTGATAACCCAAATGGTATTGTGCATTCATATAATTTTTACTGTATATTTTATATCAAGATCTTGACATGACCCCAAACCCAAAGATAAGATCATTCTTAAGAAATGAATGATAAGTCTGGCATCAGTACAACTGAGTTGAAAACAATCACCAATACTCGCTGAAATATCAAAACTAAATTGCTCCCATTACAATCAACAAAGTTGTCTACACTGAAAACAACTCTGCAACACAGTGTGTAGACTATAACTTTTTGCTTAGTGTTTTATTTATTTAAAATCATACAGCTGATACACTGCAGTACTATAAACGGTATAGCAATATCTACCAACTGTCATACTGGCCAGCATAGTCTAAGAATACATTTGCACTTTATATATTCTACTATGCAACTTTCTGTGTGTTTATACATGCATGCTTTATGTATGTGTGCAATATTTATTTCAGAGTGAGTGTGTGTAATTGAGCAGAAGCACTGCAGACTGAATCTAATGCATACGGCATTGGGCTACACCGCCACAGGCTCCATGTTATATTAACACTGACATCAGTGTACTGGGACCCACAAGGCACAATAACACCCTCTAACACACATACACAGAACAATAACAGCCTGGAGCCAGGGGGAGACAGAGGACAACCTGTGACACACATACACACACGTACGCATTACACAAATATAGGTAGAGATGGGAAAGGGAATGGGAATGAGAGAGGAATGAAGGAAGGACAGTGAGAGGTCAGAGAAAGATGGTGGCAAAAACAACCGAAAGAAAAAGTAAAAGAAATGGTTAAGGACAGGAAGGGATGTCCGGTGGAGGGAGGAAGAGTAAACGAATGATTAAATGAGATAGTAAGCGAATAAGTGAGACAGAAATGCAATGACCTTCCCTCTCTACCTGTGCTTCATTCTCTTTCAGTAGCCGTCGTGTGCGTGCTCCTCCTGGGTCATCAGTTAAATTCAACATCACTATGCTCTTCTTCTCCCAGCCGATGAATGACCCGTCGGTCAAACCTTCCACTACTGACAGGAAGTCCTGGTAGCCATGGTGACGTGTGGACACCACCGAGAAGGCCGTCCAATCGTACTCCTCCAGCACCTCAAAGATCACCTCCAATTGGAGTGCGGTGGAAGAGCTGAACTGCAGGAAGATTGAGCCGGTCTCCTGCAGAGTAATTGAGATGGTAAACGACTACATTTCCCAAGACTAAAGACAGCTGATTCATTCCTTGCATAAGGCATCATGGGAACTACATTTCTTCTGAACTGTTTCTAATGTGACATTCTCTAATCATAACAGTAGACAGAGCTTGTCCTCTGCAGTGCAATTAAGGGTAAAACTAACTACGTTTCCTGTGATTGAAGACTATATCTAATAATAGAAATTAAATTTCTTATAAAGAGTTACCGAGATATACAGTCGCTGTAGGAACAGGAGGGAGGTACTTTAGTGACTGTGATCGTTACTGCAGTATGTCACACAGCTTAAAATTGAATTTGCAATGGCGTTGAGTGTACGCGTGGGTCCGAGAGTGTGTAGGATTCATCGACAGGATTCAATATCATGTCTCTAGAGTAAATAATATAATGATAAACAAAACATTTGTGAATGAAAATGTCTTTTTACTTTTTTTGTTTTCATACTGTGCTAGGGAGAACATGTCGAGACGAGCAACTGAAATTGCAAAACACAGACCGAAGCACTTCAGTGAACACAAGAGGGAAAAAAAGAGCAGACCATATGGCCTGCAGCGGTAATGCATGACCCTTGCCCTTGCTATTTATACAAATGGATGTTAGTAATGCCATCCCTTCCTACAGTTATCGGTGTGTGCCCCGATCAGGCCCCGACAGACGACGGCAGCCCTATCTCTGTCCGTTTAACGGTCCTCCTCAGGTGGTACCATTAACAAACAATGCCCTTATAGCACTGCAGCAAGCCAAACACTATCTAGCAAGTGTTTGAGCTCATTAACACCAAAAGCTTGCAGAGAGAGATGTTTGTGAGGAATTTCCACAGTCCAAAGAAACTCCAATATTGTTTTTTTTTTCCCTTTCAGAAACAACAACACTGTCAAATAATTCAGTGCCGCTAAAGTGCGTCTGAGACTGTTCAGACAGGTCTAAGAAATCATCAGTGGCCTAGTTTTATTGTCCTATTAAATGGCATAGACTGTACAGTTAATCAGGAAAACACACTATTCATTTCAAGACAACTATATTTCAGAATCAAAATCAATCGCACTGGCTGGGTACAATCGCTTTTAAGAGGAATTTGACTTTGCATTTGTTGACACTAGCTTAAACCTCACAGGGTTACAGGAAATGCTTCAAACAGGACAGGTTTCTGTCTGTAGACTTTTGGTTCTGTATTTAAAATCATTCAGTTAGTTTGCACCAGTCTATATCAGGATATTTCCACTGTGAAAAGATAGATCAACTCAAGATTATAGATTTATTGTGAATAATTACTAGTTGATTTCTAATTTGAATGCAGTTAGAGTAAAATCAAACTCTAAGGATGCGGTCACATCTCAAAGTTCCATTGTTAATAGACTAGTGTAGCAATGTATGAAGCACCGCTCACACAGACTCACCAAGCAGCTAAGGGAAACTTTGCAAAACTCCTAATTGCGTGGATTCTTATTGAAATCATTGGATTAGTTTTTTTATTGGAATTTTTTTCTGAGCGATGGTGAATGTGACCAGACCTAAATTCTCTAAACAATCATACCTGTGGTACCCTGCCCAGACCTGCTCCCCCTCCCACAGCAACGATGGGGAGGCCGGTCTGGGCCGAAACAAACTCCAGCATGGGGGCCAGGGGGCCAGAGGCCAGCGGGAGGGGTCTCTCATCTTCATACACGAGTCCCTGAAGGGGCCTGGCTGCCAGCAATTCACACAGCTGAGAGAGCAGCGTCCTGGGGCTGCTGTCATTCACCTGTAGGTAATTCACATTCACTTCACATTCGTGTTCTCATTCACACCACATTAACTTTTGTAGTTAGGAATGAATACTCATGCTTAAGTGATTTTGTGTTCACACTTCAGTTCACAATCAACAAAGTGGTATTGAGGCTACTCTAAATTTAAAATCAATTCAATTTAATTTGCATGACCTCTATCGGACAGACCTGGAGCCAGATTACGTTTGCGGATCCCCACTGGGTGACGACACTCTCACCAAAGCTGCTGTGTACACGTCCGAAGCCCGGGTATGGCACCCTACCCGCAGCTGCTGTAGCCCCTGCTTCCCCTTGTTGAACCGTTGAGCCCGCATGGATCACTGCGATGTTGAAGTGCATTGATGCCACCGGGTCCCGTTCACGCTCTCGGGGCCGGAGCAAGAGATGAGGGGAGGAGCTACTCTGACCCGCCCATTCTACCAGGGCCAATAGCAGAGAGAGTGTGGGTACTGTGACCATGGCAATAAACGAGGAAGCCAAACGTGAGGGTACAAAGAAAGCCTGAGTGAAAGCAAGAAGGAAAAGCAAGAGGGAAACTCTGATTAAAATAAAATCATACAAGCAATATATTGCATACATTTTAAAAAACACTTGAGAGATAAAGCCTAAAGAGAGAGTACGTGCTTAGAACAAGAAAAATGGCAAGAAAGCACAAGAACTGACAAAAAATGGAGGAAAATGAAATGGGCTTTTATTCAGGACACAGGGTGAAATGGAGCAACACAGGAGGATAATTGATAGAGGGATAGAAAGAAACTGCATGTGAGCTTGTGTGTGTACAGGTTTATCTGTTCTTGTGAGGGCCTGAAACCATCTTGTGAGGACATCTAAAGTGGTCTTCACTATTTGAAAGGCTCACAAATCAGCCAATTCATGTTTTTAATTTACATTTCAATTCAATGTAATAATGGCATAATGGCAACAGGTTTGTATGAGGGATTTTTTGCATTTATTAAATAGGTCAATGACCAAAAAAAAAGTGCCCTTGATAAAGAAAAGGAAAAATATTCTTTATTATAAATCTACTTTAAACACAAGTTCTTAGAAATGTACTCTTTGGATTCATGTTTGTTTCATATGGTTTGTGGAAAAACTCAATTGATGTAACCACAATCGAATTGCATTGTCAGTTGGGGTTCAGTGCCTTGCTCAAGGGTCTCACCTCAGTCGTGGGTATTGAAGGTGGAAGAGAGCACTGGTTATTCACTCCCCCCAACCGATAATTCCGTCTGGATCTGAGACTCGAACCCGCAACCTTTGTGTTATAAGTCCGACTCTCTAACCATTAGGCCACGACTGCCCCCCATGGCCAAACAACATGGCCAATTATTCAGGAGTCCTCCATGACACTCTGCAATTCCTAAGTATTTTATGGTTTGGTGAACTGGGGGAAAATTTCATATGAATTTTGTAAGATACCATTTGCATGTGTTGTGTGATCAACTTACATCCCAATGAGGGTTAGATTTAGGGGTGAGATTGGAGGTGAAACTTCATATTTTGTTTCAAAAAGTCTTACGTTTAGTAAGAATCAAATCATGCACATTCATATGAGATCAGCAACTCTTTAAATGGTTACAGTCCTTTTTTTTCTTGCATGTTAGTCACACCGCAAAAGTTTTCAAATTTAGAAAGCAGCTTCTTTCTGAAAAATAATAATAAAAGATTATGCCAAACTATTTCAATAATTAAATTTTTTTATGAAATTTGATATTTAAATTTTTTTTCCATTATGATATCAGGAATCTTGTATCACCCTGATATTTTTTTATATTTTAAAAAGCTATCAACATTTTCTTTAGTTTAGAAAATAAAAGTTCATAACAGAGGAGTTGTATTCCAATTCATTGTATGAATGAATTACTGTATTTTAATGTATTGGTAATGAACAGGCTACATTTTAAGATCTGCACAAAAAAATAAGCGTCACGTCATTGACCTAAATATCTTATTTAGACAAAAACCACAGCATCTACGAAGGCACCCACTAACATAGATTCTAGGGGTGTTCCTGTGTGTGTGTGTGTGGTTAATAAAAAACAAGTCAATAGGGGTCAAGGAATGGATGGTGCTTACTGTAAGGTGAATGAATAATTAAAAAAAATTAAATATAAACACCCACATAAATTCGTCATACCCACATGACCGAACACACACACACCAATAAAATGATTGTTTTTAAGAGTAAGAGGTTATGCAGCTGATATGCAAGAAAGTGCCTCCATGCTCTTTTACGCTCTTTTCTTTCTCAGTTACACACACACACACACACACACACACGCAATACAAGCAAATCATTTTCAATTTACTTTTGTAGCAGCCTCCTCCTGGCTGCATGACTTCAGGTGCTAATGCAATTGCTTGCAATCACCAGGCACCAGGAATCTCTGACATAATATTCCCTCTCTCCCAATTCTGTCACCGCTTTCTGGGTTTATTCTCTTTTTGTTGCATTCTCTTTCTCCCTCTGTTTTATTTATCTGTCTCTAAGCCTGTTGGTCTGTTGACCCTGACGAGTCCTTCAGATGAATGGAAGAAAGAATTAAGAGGCCAAAGAAGAAGCAATGAGCAGAATATGGGAGGGATAGAGACAGAAAGAGAGAAAGGGGGAGACAGACAGACATTGGAATTCTGTTTGGCTGGAAGAGGTAAATATAGTCTGAATGACTAAGATGAGGACAGAGATAGGGAGGAGGGAGAATGGAGGGAGTGGAGAGTAAGAAAGAGGGATGAAATATGGAGGAATAGAGGGAAAGAGAGAAATATTGATTACTGGGGTGTGTGTACGTGTTTGGCCTGAACAAACATGCTGGCAATCCTCCAGTTTTGACAGACAAGGGATAGTATGAGAGTGTGTGCGTGTGTGTGTTGTGTGTTATGTGAAAGGTTGGTGGAAGAAGGGGGGTTGGGGAGTTGGAATGCACAAAAGAGCATCCGAGCACATTCCACAACAGCATATTACTGTTTTTGAGTCCCATCAAATTAACCTGGTGCAATCATAGCCTGGGCTTGTCATTTGGGAACCCACTGTGCTAATGTTGTGCAAAAGCAGCAATTTACTGCTGCTTCCACAGGTTGCATTGTACAGTAGGAGACGTGGGAAGTGCACACGCAGACCTGAATTCATCAAAGAGAGCCAAAAACACTCAACAATATATCATCCACAAAGGAAAGGACTCGTGCTTCGCTGTTGCTTACAGACCCCCAGGCGATTCTAAAATACTACAGAGTACATTACTATAACGGCTCTCTATAAATCTACATAAATCTCTAGTGTCCCTGACTGGTTTATTAAATATGCGGCGAACACTTTCTTTTCAGAGAGATTCAGATATGTTCAGTTCAGTTTATTTACAATGAAATAATTACAAGCTCATGATGTAAAGCATAACATGTATATTTAAACAATTTCCAGATTCATAAGGCAGCACAAGGTCATTTGTATTTTTTTATTACAAAAAACCTGCACTTTATGTATAGGGGAACAATAACATATTATATTTTATATGATTAGATATACTAGACAAATACTGGTAAAATTTCCAAATATAAATGAAGGCATATTTACAGTCTTAATTTAAGTACGTTTTGAGACTGAAAATCTCGATATTCATTCTAGCGCTTCTTACCTCGCTCACTGGCGACGTTCGATTCATGAAAGAATCAGTATTTTAAGAGAGATCTTTTTAATGAACTGTTGATCCATTTCACAAAAACGGTCTGAATAATTTGTTCATGAATCATGCTTGTTTGGTTGCCTAGTTAAATTCACTGAAACAATGATCCCCTTTGCAGCAGTTAACAGCTTACTACAGGAGAGGAAGACATTCATAAAAATATATAAAAATTAAATGAATATATAAATAAACCCCCTTTTGTGTTCAACAGAAGAAAAAAAAACTCATACAGGTTTGAATGACATGTGGTTGTGTAAAATGACATAATGTTCATTTTTGGGTGAACTATTTCTTTAAAACAAAACAATGCATCTTTATGCACTTCTTTACATCCAGTCCAAAGTAGATTGACTTGAGCATGTTTACATGCACGGTCCTAACCCAATTATGAATAATATTATTGATAAGCTGACAATGCATGTAGTCATGTAGCCTAAATGATTTTGTGCAGCATTAGTAGTTACAAATTGTCTATTTTGTTTTCCATTTTATGACACGTGACAACCAGATTTAAAGGTATAGTCACCCAAAAATAAACGTTCCATCATTGACTGACCCTCTGCATTCCAAACACATTATAGATTTATAATTCTTACATATTACGTTATGGACTTTCTGTGACTAAGAGGAACCAAATAAAAGCTAAAAAAAAAAAATTATAAGAATACAATAATAAATTAAATAAAAGAGTAAACAATAAATAATAAATAAAAGAAAAGTAATCATTTAAAAATATAACATATTAACAAAATAGACTAAATAAAATATAAAAGTAAAATAAAACATCATAAAATATAAAAGGAGACAATTTTTTAAAAATAAAATAAAATAAAAAAGTAATACCATACAACAAAAAGAATCAACTAAAATAATAAAATAAAATAAAAAATAAACTGAATGATTATGTTCTGCCCAAACCTCCCATTTCAACAAGAAGTACATCAACACATGAAAGAAAAGCTCTCACAAAATATCATCATCACACCGACAGCAACCTCTGACAGGCCTGGAGCACCAACCGACGCGCCATCTAAACTCTCAAACCCCATCCCAGACATTCACAACACCAAACTGATCTGAGGTCAACAGAAGGGAACAAAACTTCACTGAAGTTCAGAAGAACGGTTCATCCTGAAATCTGGTGAATCCCGTGGATTCTGCAGAAGAGCTCTGAAGCATCTGGAGTGACATGAGGTGGAGCTTGCTTTTTAAAGGCAGGATTCCTGTAAGAGCGTGAGATCGGCGAGAGCGTTCAGCATTGATTGAATCGTGAGAGAGATACGACACGGATCTGTGACGAGGGATTCACCTGCTGCTTGTTGGATTTTGACAAGAAGCTTCAATCAATAGAACGTGGACGACGTGCAAAGAGATGAAACGACCGATAGCAGCGTTTATCTTCAGACAAACGCAAAGAACATCCTTCAGATCACGGCTGAACTGAGACGCTGCTGATAGATACACCGAAAAATGCCGCAGGATTTACTTTAAAACATGTTTTATTCAGAAACTCCTAGTGAATGTCACAAATAATTCAAAAAGCAACACGTTGACTTAAACATGAAATTTTGAAGTAGAACGAGTGAAATTAGTCGATAATGTAGAACATACTGTATGCATGTAATATATATAGCCAAATATAATGCATTATATATTAAACAAAAAACAAGAAAGTGAATGTTCAAAAAGTACTTGTGTAATAGATTGAATTGGTAAGTTTGATTCATTTATGTAAATCAGTTCAAATTGTTAACTATTAATTGATTCAAAAGTCTAAATGATTCATTTATTTACAACAACACTCAAAAATGTTTACAGAAGTCTCATTTTACATAAATCAAAAAGGTTTTAGTTCAAATATCTTATGATTATTGATCATTTATAATGAAATCTCACATTTACCATATTTTATTTCTAAACAATATGAATCTACTAAGCAACAGTGGCTATAAAATTCATTCTTATGGGGGAGGGGCTTT
>JADLZN010010330.1:0-24471 GCA_018155175.1 Sinocyclocheilus anophthalmus
AAACTGAGCGACCAGCACATCACCCACCTTCAAGAGGAGCTGACACGTGCTCAACGCCGCATAGACAAGCTGGAAGTGAAAGTCCAAGATCAACCCAAAGCACCAAAACGACTTTGTTTCGGATGTGGATGCAGGAGAAAAAGTTGTGATCATAGTTTGAAAAGCCCAAGCACCCTGCGCGCCAGCTCGATTATTTACTTTTTAGTCCTATACATTCCCAGGCTGTAGAAAGACCTGGAAACAGTACTCCGTAGTAGGTTTATACAGCTACTAGGTAGAAAGCCAAGAAATCCACTCAGAGACAAGAGTTGAAATCAGTTACCCTGAAAGCACCTAGAAAAGGTATCGGAACTGAAATGGGGGGGGGGGGGGACAATCTGACATACAACTAGCATACCACCATGAGCTCGACATGGTCAGAAAAGAACTCAAAGATGCTTATGGGCTGAAACAAGAGCCAAGAAAAGAGAAGCATCTATCAGCCTCACCACTGCTGAGCAGAGCAAAGTCCCATATCCAAGAACTGGCATATGAAAGGCGCGAAGGGCCACAACCCAAAACCACACCTGCCTTCGCCACACAAGCCTTTCCTGCAAACGAAAGAATACCTCCCATCCAAGCAGACATGGGAGCTGCACATGGGATGACCATCAAATACCTCAACAAGCTGTCTAAAAACATCAGCACTTTCAACCCAAACTCTGCAGAGGGCCACGACACCCAGGCCTACCTGCAAGATATCGAGTTTTATCTGGAAATGAGACCTTGTGTGACTGACAGAGACAGGTTATACCACCTAAGAGCCACATCAAGTCCTGAGGTACAAAACTTCCTAGATCGACAGCCCAGTCAAACAAAATCAAGCTACCAGCTACTTCGTGAGGTCCCGATTAAATAGTTTACAAACCCTGAGTCTGAACATGGACTGTTAACAGCCTTGGAGATCAAACAAGGTCGACAAGAAATTCCACAAGCTTACTACAACCGACTCAGACAAGACTACTTTGGTGCAGCCTACCTTGAAGAGGATGTGAACTTCAAAAGCCACTTTCTAAGAAATCTGCACCCTGGAGTCAGCAACCATCTAGGCGTCATGGCCTGTCCGCACTCCATGACCATCCAACAGTTACGTGACCTAACACAGAATGCCTACAACAAGCAGAAGATGGCCTCAAAGAAAACATCCACACTCTTGAACTCCGTCACCAAAGACTCAAGCGTTGCACTGGATGACACCCAGTGGCATCACGACACCAGAGTCTTCCATCAAGAGCACAGAGAACGTGACCCCCATGTCCACGACAGCTTTCAGCCCAGCCGCTGGAAAAACCCATGGGAACAGCCACGCTTCTCAAGAAACCCAAAGGATAGGAACAACTGGAAACCTAACCAGAAATCCAAAGGTAATCGCCTGACTAATCCAAGAGCAACTCGTGAGGGTAAGTGACAACTAAACCCACCTCATCACCACTCAGACATGCACAGTGCAGAGTATGCACAAGAACAAGACAGCTTACCATCAGAAGACATGGAACAAGTCATGAGACAAATGAAAGAGTTCCTTCAAGAAAAGCTGAACATGGATGACCACAAAGTTGAGTCATGCTCGCTGTGACCAGCGACAGAAAGGAAGGCCGGTGATCACCTGGTACACCACAACAGAGATGACAAGCACCTGTTCAACAACAACCCAGAACGAGCAAGTCTCTCACGGACAACTGTTGATGAAACTCTGAGGTACAAAAGAACATCACCTCAGTCACCCATCACTCAATAACAAACTGTCAAATCAACTCCAAGAAACACATTCCTGTCTGTGCAACAACAACCACCCAAGCACAGAAGGTCAGAAAAGTCTGCCACAACCAGAAGGCATCACAAGAGAAATGCAACATAGGAGACAAAGTTTGCAACCCAGCTTCACACAGCCATGCCAAACTAGCTCTGACTGTCTGCTAAAGAACTTCCTGCCTTGCTGGACTGACACCCATTAGATCATGGACACCCCCTACCAAGCCAAGGCTGCAGAGCGCCCGTCGTCACTGAACATACAAGAAAAGGGGGGAGACAAAACAGACTGAAACAGAATACGCCACACATACACTACACCATTAACACACGCACAACATTACCTACACCCAGAGGTAACCACATCTACTGATAACACATTCAACAAACATATTCTTCCCACAAGTAGAATATCCAAATTTTAGTGTAACATTAAGTTACATATGCCCACCATGAAGAAACATGCAGCCACCCTCACAATAGGTAGAACACCTGACGCTAATTTAAGGTACATGACACACTAGCTGAACACGACATCCTAGCTCAACAGTAGTTGTAAACCATGCTAGGAAAACCCACAGCAGCTTAGGTTTGTTTGTTCTTCTTATACCTATCCTGATTCCTTCCTCTCTTTCATTAGTAGGTGAAACACCTAGACACCCCGCAAGGGTCAAAGGTCTGATATTAGGACTGACTCACCACACCTAATATCCGCCAGTAATTCTAAGCTGAATGGAAGCCAGAAAGCTCCATGCCCGATAGGTCAATTCATTTCATTGCAAATTATGTTACTAGAAAATTAACAGTAAACGTTTTAAATTAAGACAACCTAAAAGAACCAAACAAAGTTAACCACAAAATTTGATTGAAGAATCAACATACTGAAACAAATTAGAACAACAATTTCCAGATTGAACTAAACTATTCTCAATGTACTAAACTACATTGACTAATTGAACCTAACCACCGGTACCTAAATAACCTGATGCCTGCACCAGTACAATAACTGTCATGGAGGTGTTGTCTTGTTGTTTGCTGTGTTTGTCTGCTCCTTCTGCCTTTGTTTCTCCAGCGCTCACCGATGTCTTCAACTCAACACATCGCCAATCGAAGGGGGGTATGTAGGATATCAGAACGAATCAGACAATCTAAGATTTGGTCAAAAACCGAGTTGAGGCACGAGGAGTCACAAAAATTACACAGAGGCCCAAGACAACAGGATGTCGTAAATCAGACCCTAGCCACTCTGAAGCAAGACTAAAACCACTCTGTCACAGAACAGTATTCAACATTAACACAAAAGAACACATAGACAAGTCCAAGGAGATTGTAAAATTATGGGGCAAGTTATCAAGAATAATGGTAAAAAGAGATGACCGCATGACTATCACATGATAGTAACTACAGTCACGAGCGCCTCTTTCTGTGAGATGACCGCATCCCCCCACCCACGAGAACCCGAACCGAACAGACTGAGAAATTCCTTATGAGAGATGCTTAAACTTGGTCTTCACAGAACATCTCTTACATCCACAAATGCCAAAAGAAAAAGAAACTAGGACAGGAAAACTTAAGAAAGACAGAAAGAAACTGCCTTTCCATGCCCCTAAATGACACTAAAAGGACTCGAGAAACTAATCATTGCTATATATAACTCCATATCATGTATGTAAACCACATGTGACATATCAGGTCTTAATCATTTATGGTATGTCGTGTTAAAACTATTGATAGCTTAAGGGGGTTCATATTCATATGCTGGTAGTGTGTCTGTGTTTTGAGAGGAGGAATTCATGTTGAAAACGTTCTTCCAAATCAGACTTGGTCCAAATGTTTCAGATCTTTTATAAGAAATCATGGTCCAAAAATGATACTTACCAGCGCGGGCAAGCACGAGGACAAGTGAATGATGAGATAACAGTTTGGATTATGACATGGGAAGGAGAAACCATTGCACCCCGAGCTACAATTGGTTCGCAGACACCATTTGGGGTGTGTGGTAAAACAGCCTGGTTTTTAAATACTCAGGACACATAAAAACCTTCTCTTTTGCCCTCTCTATTATCGCTTCTTTTCGTTTTTGTCTTTTAGCCTTTTGAGGGTCTGAACTTTTTGTTTCTAGCTTTTAGCCATGCGGCTTTTAGTTTTTCACTCCTAGTCATGCTTCTTTAGCATTGAGCGTGCTCTGGCTTACACTCCATCTCCTCCAAAACCATGAGGAGAGACGCCACATGGTCTCGTCAAACTTTACTTCTATTTATATTTCTTTAGTTTGTTTTATTTTCCGTGGAGAGTTTCGTGTTTTGAGTTAAGTTTCCCTAACGCCGCATCTCCGAAAGAGTGCCATATAAACTTCAACTTCAGACCACAGCTCCGTGTCGCCAGCCAACGCCCAACCACTGGTTTCCCAAGACTGAGCTTCCAGCCAATTAGCAACCTCGGGAAACCCCTTTCAGCAGACAAGGAAGGGAACCAAGGCAACTAGAAACGCAAGTTACTCCACGATTACTAGCTGAACTCTGCCTTTAATATAAATTGAACCTCATGAGCAAACTCATGCAAGGGTTTAATTAAGTTGATTGATGGTGTTTAGGTCAAGCAAGTGACATATTGATTCAAAATTGGGGATTCAACTTTTCATTCTCTGAAACTAGTTTCCACTTTCTGCAACTTGTGTGTGAATGCGTGTTTTAGATTAGTTTATATGTCTTAGATTTTAAGTCTTATTTATATTGAAAAGAGAATTATCTTGTGTTTTGTGCTTACAAGTTATTGTCTTAAACTGCCGATCTTGTTACTCTGCTAATTAATAGTGTTTTCACTATAATTTGGATATAAATATCCATTGCAGAATTGACGTCATACGGCTCGTTCACTGACTCGCTGGGCGTCTCAGTGATCAGCGGTAAAACAGTGATTCTGTCCAAATTCCCTGCATATTAATGGGGGGTCTTTAACAATCTTAGTACGGACGCGAGGACGTCTGGTAAAACAGAGCCAGCGGATATCGTGCAGGTGAGGGCATGGGCCCTTACCTGCTTCCCTTCAGTTCATCTCACCACTTCATGCACTGTCACAACATCTGGAACCGAATGTTTAGCGTCGGGCGGCCGGGGGCCGCTTCAATAAGTACCGCCACAAGGTCTGTGCTATTGTCGGCGTCGGGACAGTCGGCTTACATAAGTTCATATCACACTTAATGCAATGTAACAACATTATGGAACAGAATGTATGCAGATACTATGAATATTGTAGGCTCTGTGACAATCTGCTTATGTTCCTCTATTAGTTTGGATAAAAGTGTCTGCAAAATGTATAAATAAGTATAGAAACCACTACCAATCACATGACTTAACTACAATTAGAAAGTCCATGTGTACAATATTAAGAATGTTCTAAGGTGTGTAAAACACTCAGACTAAAAATACTTTAAAAAGTAGAATGCTGAAAGACAAACAAAACAAACAAATAAATAAATATTTTTACAAATGTCTTTGTTTTTTTGTCCATAAAATGAAAGTCAGTGAGAACCAATGTTGTTTGGACTCCACTGACATTCAGAATATCTTCTTTTGTGAAAAAACTAAAGCCATATATGTTTGGAGAAACATACTGTAAGGGTGAGTAAAAGATTACAGAATTTGGATTTTTGAGTGAACTGTACCTTTAAGCACACACACTTAACCAGATGTTTCAACTGAATTACTTATAAACCACACACTTTGTGTCATTTCTGTAAACAAACAATATGCACTTAATTATATGCAGTAATTTGAACTAAGAAAGTGTTCTTTCTAATTGGCAGCTGCAGTTACCGTATGCTGTAAGCTGGATTCTGTAAATTAAATAACATTCTCACAAAAATGTCACAATGATCACACAGAGATATTCAATATCTCATTGAAGATGTATAACATTCTACAAGCAAACAAAAAGAGTACATAGGCACACAAATGTGTTGGGATAAATAATGATCTGCTGACTGAAAAATTGACATGACCATTAAAAAAATAGAGAATTTGTGCATTTATAAAAAAATAAAAATACATGCAGGAGGTGTAGTCAAAAAGAAAAAAAAAAGATTGGTGAGGAGTTTCATTCAAATAAATTTTATTCCACAGAAACGTATATTTAACAAAACAATAGTGATATAAATATACAGTTCTTAAAACAGAAAAAAAAACATTTAAAATGTGTATGAAAATATTTATAACAACATGAACACATAAAAACTCAAAGCAGTGCCAGTTTGGTGTATGTAAGGGGTAAAATGGATTCATGTATGTAGCTTTTGTAGACATGAGACGGGTTTGGCCGCCCCTGTTTGTTGCTGTGGGAGCAAAACAGATTCTCTTACTTCCAGTTCTAGAATGCGGAATTCAAGCAGCTCATTCTGATCCAGGGTGTCTTGAACTTCAGAGCGTAATCGCATTTCACACTGCTCCAGCGATACTATCTACCACACACACACACACACAAACACACACACCGGAAGAATGTTAAAGGGATCATATGATGCGATTTAAATTTTTCCTTTCTCTTTGGAGTGTTACAATGTTACAAGCTCTTGGTGCATAAAGAAGATCTGTAAAGTTGCAAAGACTAAAGTCTCAAATCCAAAGAGATATTCTTTATAAAAGTTAAGAGTTAACCATGCCTACCTAAAACGGCTCGTTCTAACACGCCCCCACATGTCTACGTCGTTATGTGGGAAGATTTGCATAATGCCGCCCAAATGTTCTCGCAAAGAAAGAAGGCGTAACTTTTTTCTAGCTGTAGTATTGTTGCCACCGCCGCCATGCTGTGAAGGCACTGTGTTTCATTGTGAAAGCGAAACTACTTTGTTTGGCCTTCCAAAAGAGGACGATATCTGCTTCGTCATGCCTAGAGCTGATCCGTGCTGGTCGCTGAGGAAATACATCAACTTCGCGCTGTAGATCACCGGATCGGCTTTCACCGTGGACGAAGCGGAGTCCAGCCCGGGGTCGTCACATGTGGTTGCCGCAAGACTGCCGGACGCTCCTTCGTTGAATCTGCCGGCCGCGCCATTCTCAAGCCCACCATACGTCGCTGCACTCCGGCCTCCGGGTGACGCTGTGTTTCGTTGTGAAGCGAAACTACTTTGTTTGGCCTTCCAAAGAGGACACGACTAGAAATCAGTGGTTAAGTTGTATTTACAACACTGTTCCAGAACAGTTCAACCCAAATATTCAGATGTGTGCAGCGCATTTTATGGAGGACTGTTTCCTGGGAGAGTAGACTACAATGTTGACTCACAGACTGTAAGTACGTTTTTTATATTTAAAGAATTTGCCACTAACGATTCAAAGTTTTTTGGGCAGTGTAGAGTAGCGCTTGTTGTTTGTCTTTTCTCCGATCACAAATGCAGACATGGTTTTATGTTTACACGGCGCGATGCAACGCAACGCGTAAAAAGACAGTATAAGTCATTATAATCCGTAATTATGTCTCCACTGGATGCAAGAAATGCCTCGTTTATAATGGGTTTTATTGTTTTTGTCTCGTCGCGCCGGGACAGGGCATCACAGTATGATAGGTGCGTAACATTTCCGTCACACGCTTGAGGTATTCGGCCAATCACAACGCATTGGATAGCTGGCCAATCAGAGCACACCTCGCTTTTCAGACCGATGACCTTTGTAAAAATCGACGCATTTCAGAAAGGTGGGGCATAGAGGAGATGACCCCTTTAAGTGTTTATGTTTGAGTATATGTATATTATAGGAAACTAAGGACATAGGCTGTACCTTTTCTCTGAGTTCCTGGTTCACCCTGAGAAGATTTTGCTTTTCCTCCACCCACTTTGAATCCTGCATAACATAAACCCACACAAAAACACACACACCACTACAAATTACACTACTAGTACTTAACTAACACTCCTATTACCAAGGCACATGTGCTGTGGTGATGTGACAATAAAAGTGACTTGACTTGACTTGACTATTAATACTAATCACACACAATCCACACTCTCATTTAAAAAAAAATCTCACATCAAATATCAAATACTCAGTCTTAAACATTAAGCTCAGCATAAACAAAGAAATGCATAGAGAAAAAATAAATAAAATGAGAAGTTAAAGATGGAGAAAGGAGATTTATTAGGCTGCATGCAGGTAAGTCCATTTCCATATTTTACAGGGGGAAAAAACATCAAGCAATCAATAAGAGACAAGCAGAGAATAGAAAGGAAACACATGCAAGAGCAGACTGACCAATGACAAACATGCACTGTGAACCAACTGATCATTAAGCCAAAAATAGCTACATTCGGAATAGCATAGTACCATACTCTTACTAATTCTGCAGTATGTATACTATGCACAGTATGGAAATTTCATACTTTCATACTGAAAACAAATTTCAGACTCCTCTTTACACAAATTGGAGTAAAAATACTACATTTTTATTTCTAAAATAATAGATGGTCAGCATTCACCTAATTAAACGTTTAACATTATGAGGTCATGCAAAACATTGTTGCACACTACTGCTTGAAACATTTAGCAAATGTTGAATAATTCACAGTCCTGTTTCACATACTATTTAAAGAGTCATGAAACACTAAACTACATTTTCTGAGATTTTAACAAGAGTTGTTTGTGTTGCACTTCACAAAAGACAACGTTAGCATCCGTTAATTTTTTAATTATAGGAGAAAATGGTTAAGCTTTTCTCTAATCTGTAGCTTACCACACCCAGTTTTGCACCATTTTTCAGAACTGTGGAGAGAACTAGCGCGTGTTGAAATAGAGTGCAAAGAAGTGAAAGTGAAAGTTCCAGAAGTGAAAACAAAATGTCTCCCTAGGGAAAATTATTGCAAACCTTAAAGACAGACCTGTTGTGAGCTCTGAGGTTGTTAATCGATGGTATATGCTTGTTGAAGCCACATGCCACATTATTTCAACATGTTTTTAAAAGAATAATGTTTGACAGCAGAATTTGTGGTGAGAAACTACATTACCCATGATGCTGTATGGAAAATCGCACCCCATGAAGCATG
Source organism: Sinocyclocheilus anophthalmus (assembly GCA_018155175.1). Taxonomy (NCBI): domain Eukaryota; kingdom Metazoa; phylum Chordata; class Actinopteri; order Cypriniformes; family Cyprinidae; genus Sinocyclocheilus; species Sinocyclocheilus anophthalmus. The sequence goes on from JADLZN010010330.1 coordinate 8,816, forward strand.
CAAATGACATAATTAAATCTCCAAACACTCCAAATACTTTATGTATTTGTAAATCTATCTATCTATCTCTCTCTCTCTCTCTCGCGTCTCCTCTCTCCCATCCTCTCTCTCTTCTCCTATATATTATATATATATATACATACATACAGCATATAGGATTATTTTATATATTTTTAGTCATTTATCAGACGCTTTTATCCAAAGCTACTTACAGTGCATTCAGGCTATACATTTTTTACCAGTATGTATAATATGATTAATGTGTAAATTTTTCTTTTTAAAGCAGTTACAGTCTCATCCATTTCTCTTTTTTTGTCCAATTTTAACATACTTTTGTAATGTACTGTAGTGATACACCTCATAGCTGGTTGGCTTGGTTCATGGTTTATAATGCTTTAATGAAGACTTTTTAAAAAATCCCTATGCAAAAATTAATGGGAAAAATACTTCTGGAACCAACACCACTGAAAAAGTGGGTGTGCACTAATGCACTTTATAGGGGTTTTTATGACCCTTTAAAAAACAGTAGGCAGTAAGCTAGTATTCCATTCCGAGTAAGACCGAAACGAAAGACCAGCAATATATTTGTGCCCTAGTACACCCCCAATTTTTGGTCAGTGAACTGGATGTAGTACAATTCTCAAATCTAGTGTTAAGACAGGCTGTGAAAACAAGATTATAGTATACAGGGGAGACGGCAGGGCACAAATAGCATGAATATGAAATGATTACGCCATAATTATCTGTGCTGATTGATTTGATTAAATATACATTGGAAAAAGCAAAGTAAAAAGCATTGGTCAAGCAAAGGAAATGTACAGAAATAACAAAAAGTATGTAAAGTATGACTGATCCTATGGGGAAATTCACATGATTTGGTGCCATATCCTCTCTGTGTAGTGCCAGCACACAAGCATGGCTGTCAGAAAGACAAGCAGCAAAGCCAATGTGACTGGAGTCAGGGGTGTCTTCTCCCCGCCCTCTTTCTTATTTACCTGCCCCTTCTCTGCCAAGCTCCGCTCCAGGTCGGCAATCCGTGCCTGACAGCCAATCAGCTCCGTCTGCAGCTGCTCCCTTGTCTGACGGACAGAGCACAGAGCCAATCAAAGAGCCAGCCTAGGGCATATGTACGCATAAACAGTCTATATTGGCTTCTTCTGAATTTCAAAAGACAAATGTTTGAGGTTTTTTTTTTTTTTTGAGGCAGGAATTTTCGGCCATGCTTGCTACAATGCTGGCTGTGATCAACAGATGAGTGGTATTTCAGTGTGGGCAAAGGAGATTCTGAAAAGGTCTTGGAATTAATTTCGTATTTAAACAATAAATTGCAATTTGATTCAGATCAAAAACAAACAAATAGTGGTAAGAAAAGGATCCTTCAGAATGTCCAGTGTTGGTGGGGTTAAACATGCGTCTGTGGAGTTGGCGTCATGGGCCCTCACCCTGCAGTGTCTCTCAGGGTCCAGAGGCCCTGTTGTCTCCTGCAGAAGTGCGTAAGCTCGCTGCAGTGCCTGGTACTCTCGCGTCAGCTGCCGAAATCGCAGCTCCGCCTCCTCTCGGGAAAAGCTCTGACGAATAACAAATGCAATTCCATGTGTCACATTTGTTTTTCAGCTGTTAATGTAAAATATGAAACAATTTAACGAGACATTTGCTCACCCTCAAGTTGTTCCAAACCTGTAGGACTTACTTTTTTCTGGTGAACACAAAATAAAATATTTTGAAGAATGTTGGTAACCAAAGATTTTTGGGGGAGGTGGTGTGGAGATTATACAGCACCAAGAAAGTCAAACAGGTTTGGAACAACATGACGGTGAATAAATCATGACAGAATTTTCATTTTTTGGGTGAACTATTATAAGGAAAATTTGGTTAAAGGGATAGTTCACCCAGAAATGAAAATCTGATGTTTATCTGCTTACCCCCAGGCATCCAAGATGGCAGGTGACTTTGTTTATTCAGTAGAACACATATGATGATTTCTAACTTTAACCGTTGCAGTCTATCAGACGTATAATGCATGTTTCAAAGACCGACTTAAACTAAAAGATTACGTTCTCTCACGCGAACTCATTTGGGAGTGGTGACTTTCCACATATTCCCAACCTCTGAGCCTGCTCGCCTGAAGTTATGGTTGATTGCCTTCGGCTGGATATCAACACACCCATTAACGTAAACTACGCCAGAGCACGTACACACCTCACGCACCGGATGCCGTGCACGCGCCCAAAGACAGTTGGACATAGTGGTGAATTAGAGGTAAAATATTATATAAATACTGTTCAGTTTCTCACACAAACTGTTCGTTTCGTGTCTTAGGACATCAATGTGTCATCACGAGCCGCAGGGTTTATTTTGGATTTGGGGTCCTGGTGTGCATTGTGTGTGTTTGTGTGTGTACTCTCATCGATTTTGTTACCATTCCATGCATTAAATACGAAACCCCCCCCCCCTGGACAGAGACTGCAATGGTTGGAGTTAAAAATCATCATATGTGTTCTACTGAAGAAGCAAAGTTACCTACATCTTGGATGCCCTGGGGGTAAGCAGATAAACATTACATTTTCCTTTTTGGGTGAACTATCCCTTTAAGTAGTTCCTGAAAATCAAAAACACAACAATTCGAGACAACCTCAGGCAAGTTTGTCTGATTCATATTTTGGTTATTATTGTGCTATCTATTTTTTAGTCATGATTTTGCTTGCCTGCAGAGGGAAAATCTTTTTGAAGACAAAACGTTCTTTTTTGGGGTGAACTAAGACCAAGCACTGAATCAGGTAGGACTGGGTTGCATGACGTCACATAAGTAATATGCATGAACATATTAATAAGCATATATGCAAGTTTTACAATTTGCCCACCAACATTTCAGACTGTTCAAATGCATTTGGTTTTCCAGAAGATTTACACAGCAATTTCTTCTGCTTGTGTATCATGCGGCCTATTATATTTCATACAATTAAAATGCATTCCTGTAAAAGTGTCTGTAATTATCATGAATCTCATTGTTCACGATACACATTGTAACATAATACACGTTTTCAAATCAGCTTTACAGAAAATCATGATGTTAATGTTTATAATATTTTAATACTGTTATGCCTTAATAGTCGAATTTAGCACATAAAATATATGACATTTTCTATGCATTTTCTATTGCTTTATGTGAGCACACTGTATACATACAGATAAAGCTTTATACAGCTGTGCGATATATACAGATAAAACTTAATACAGCTGTGCGACAATACAGTTTACTTTTTGCTACAATAAAAAGTGTGTTGTAAACAAACAACTGTTTACATTTAGTAACAGTTTCAGTCAGTAAACTAAAATCAAACTCAACTCCTAATTTTTATGACATTTAGTGAAGAAAATCTTATTTATTGAAGAGCATATTCGAGAGAGCCGAGAACACTACAAGAACACATTTTTATGGGATCGTCTTCATGGTGCAGTTAATGACTCAATTATAATCCCGCTCCTCGTTAACTAGCTCTGACTCTCAGTAAACAACATGAAGGTTAGGGGCCACTTATGAACAAGAGAACAGCTGAGATGCCTCATCACGGTCCCTTGAGCACGACACTTAACTGCATCTGACCAAATAACAAGCCTAATTCAAATGAATGCTTTGAATTAAACAAACACTGAAGTCTGACACCATGTTTACACTCTCCAGGGCTGCCAAATTTATGAAATGAATATGCAGACTGCAGTTTTATACTGTCAGAAGATAATCAAAATGTTAGGGTGGTGTTAATGATTTTCATATACTGCTGTGTGGCTGCTAAAATGTTTGGAGTTGTTTTTGTTGTATTGCTATGTGGTTGCTCAGAATTCAATTTAAGTACTTACTTAAATGTTCAGTGGACAGTAAGCAAGTAGCTGTACTGGGTTGTTGCTAGGTTGTTTCTTACTTAGAAAAACAATAATACATTTCTCTTCAATAAGCTAAATTATTTGATGTATTATCCATGTCAAACGTACAGAGCAAGTTACACCTACTAGCAAATCACAAACACTAAACAACTGGATTGTTATAGGGGTTGAAAAAATGTAAATCTTCACAGGAACTTTGATGGACAGCACAGGAAACTATGATTTAAGAGATGTAAACAGGATTAAGATTCTAACTGGTGCATTTGGTTTGGATGTACTACCATTCAAAAGCATGGGGTCAGTAAGTTTGTCTTTACTTGTTTTTTTTTAAAGAAATTAATACTTTTATTCAGCAGTGACACATTACATTACTGAAAAATGACATTTAGAGTATAATGTTACAAAAATATAATTTAATATAATCTCCATTTCAAATAAATGCTGTTCTTTTGAACATTTTATTCATCAAAGAATCCTGAAAAAGTGTATCACAGTTTCCACAAAAATATTAAGCAGCACACCTGTTTTCAATTTCCATAATAATAAGAAATGTTTCTTGAGCAGCAAATTAAATATTAGAATTATTTCTAAAGGATCATGTGACACGGAAAACTGGAGTAATTGCTGCTAAAATTCACAATATTACAGTCTGCCATCACAAGCATAAATGATACACTATAAAATATAAAAATACAAAACTGTTATTTGAAATTGTAATAATATTCCACAATATAACTGTTTTTACTGCATTTTGGATGACGTAAATGCAGCCTTGGTGAGCATAAGAGAAATCCTTCAAAAAGAAAAAAAATCTTACTGACCCCAAACTTTTGAACGGTAGTGTAGTCAAGCTGCAAGAGTATTCAGTGCAGTTTGTAAAATAATGTATTATATGACATACATCTTCAAGATCCTCTTCGGGGGTGGCAGGGGTGTGATCTGTGCAGTCGGTGTTATACGATGTCAGAGATGACGTTTCAGAATCGACAGATTCTTCGTCAAATCCAAAATATGTCTCCACAACATGCCTCTGAAAAAGAAATAAGACAGTACTTAAATATTATACCCATATTCACACTAAACTAGTGTAATAAAATCACTTACTATCCTAACTAAAGTCCAATTTAACTTTCACACAATTTCCACAAGTATACCATAAAACAGTACAGTTTGCCTCTCTTTTGTTTACACAGGAAAAAAAAAAATTCCACTTCCACAGAAATTATGATGGTAACACATGACCTACCCAGGAAGAGCAGTGTGTGTGAGTGATTTAACCAAAATATGACCCTGACCGTTTCTGCTTTTAAAACCTTTTAGTGTGTCTAAGTGCATTACTGTAAATGTGAGATGTGAGAAATGAGGGAATCACAATCACAAAGATTGTCAGTACTACCCACATATGCTGTGAACACGGTGCGCCTTGTTTCTAAATCCAGAATAATCAATCATTTCCATGGACCGTACAGTATTTAACTGACACGCAGATGTCCTTTGATTGCACAGACACTTTTTGAAGAGAACTGAACTGAGCTGGATTGTGACTGATCACTGAATGAACGATGAACCGACTTTAAATGAAAAAACTGACTGTTTTCTGTTGTCCTTTTGCATTATCAGCACACATTTAACACTGTAAAGCTGCATTGACACAATCTGTATTGTATAAAGCACTATCTAAATAAAGGTGACTTGACTTTGAATACACTATGCAATCGCTCTTACCATCGTGTTTGTAGGTCATCTCCTGACAGCCAGAGAAATACAGACACACCAGAGCACACAGACACAGGAACATGGAGAGATACAGCACCAGCAGGAAGTACTCTGGCATACTGGATGTGTATTTGTGCTCCTCAGTCCAGTGTCATGGTATGCGGTCTATCCTTTTAACCTCTTTAACCAGCATCATCTTCCTCAGTGTTCACAGGAAATGAGAGTTACAAATGTGTGTGTTAAAGCCTGTGTTACGGTAATCTCTTGATGCGTCTCTCTTGCAAGAATTTATAGTCAAGTCCACTGACTCCACCTCCATAGCAACGGTTCTTGAGAACGAACAACTAAACCCCACCCCACAACGCCACACACACACACAGGTTTAATTAATTTAAATGAGAACATGCAGTACCATATACGGTATAAAGCTAATCATAATAAGCTTTACATATTAATTACTTCATATATTAGTTACCCAAGCTCAACCATTTTTAGAATAAATTTATTTAGTAATATTTTTTTTTTCCAATTCAGGACATCCTCAAATGTTCCCAAAGAAGGTTTTGTCAGATTTAGCTAACAAAAAAAAATTGATAATTTTGTATCAAAAATACAGTGACGTAAACCCAAACATACGCAAAACTCTGAAGGACAGTGACATTGCAACCGCGTTTATAGACTTTTGCATTGTGAAAATAGGGTTTTTAGTTGTTTGGATGACTGGCTTAACCTTTTAGGCAACAAAAAAAAAGAAAGATATCAGAGACTGTTTAAGTGATGTTTAGCTGGTGAAAGCATGAGAAAGAAAAAAGAACTTGGCTGGACTCAGAGGTCTCGAGAGGCCAATTAATGTACCAGTGTAACCAGCACACACACAAAGAAACACACACACATGCGCGCGCACACACACACACTCCTCAGAGGAGACAGTTGCTTAGCGACAGTGTCCATATGCTTTAAAGAAAAGAGAAAGTAACCAGAGCAAAACTTCCATCAAAGAGACTCCAAATATGGTTCAAGATAATTCTATGAATGAGAGGATCAGCTCACCTTGGGCAACTTGATGTTTTTTCGCCTATTCTTTTTGTTGCTTATCAACCTGTCCCGCTCCTGAAAGCACATCCAGACATTACATTAAATAAAACACAAAAACACACAACTCAGAATCATCATTCAGCAGCACATTCAAGGAGTACGTTTCATTTCACATTTAATCAAGTATGAATGCTACAGGTCAACAAGTTTACACTACCATTCAAAAGTTTTTTTTTTTGTTTTTTTTTTATGGTTTTGAAAGTCTTATGCTCACCAAGGCTCCATTTACTTGATTAAAAATAAAATAAAAACAATAATACTGCGATATATTATTATAATATAAAATAGCTGTTTTAATATATTTTAAAACCTTAACTGTCACCCCTCATTTTTTAAATAGACATGAAAGTGCACTATCCAAACTTAAATAGTTATAATTCATGAACACTTTGGAATACAGACATAAAGGTCTCTTTTTAAAGAAGATTTAAAGATTTTTTAAAATATTAAAGTTATAGAAGTTTAAATTTACTTTAAATAAAATGCACTATATTAATTTTATTTTATTTGATGTATAATAAATGTTTTACATAACAGGTTTTACTCTAAAATTGGTATCAAATTAAAGCCTTATGTCTAAATAAGTTATTTTCCAAATTTGAAGTTGATATGAAAACAATTGAGGTTTTCTGTGAGATTTTATTTAGGGCGTAAACAGCCACCGGGTGCCATCCAAACATCCAAAAAGTGCCATTTGTAACAGCAAATTTTTTTATGCATTTTTCTGCCACAAATGTCTACATTTCTCTGTATCTCAAAATAACCACCACATATGGAATCCTGGGGCTCAGAACTTTCCAATTATATGTTTTTTTGTCAAGATTATAAAAAGTTTTGATTCTAAAAAACCGTAATTCATTTTGTAATATGACACTTGACACCTCCCACTAAGGGGGAGGAGCCCGCTAAAAGATTTTAAAGTCCAATTTCCATGGTAACGCAGAGTCCGATTTCAAAATGGTTTTCACAGGATGAATCTTGGGCTTCTAAGCTTTCAAACGATATATAACTTTTGATGATTACTAAAATATTTGATAGAGAAAAAGCACAACAAAATAAAAGAGTGCCAAGCGTCCCACAGGTGGGACGGTGACAAAATATTACTTATTTCTGTGATCAAAGCATCATTACTCCAGTCTTCAGTGTCACATGATCCTTCAGAATCATTCTAATATGCTGATTTACTCAAAAACATTTATTATTATTTGGAAAACATACATTTATTCAGGATTCTTTAATGAATCAACAGTTCAAATGAACAGCATTTATTTGAAAAATAAATATTTAGTAACATTATAAATGTATTTACTGTCACATTTGATCAATTCAATGCAGCCCCCTTGTCCGAATAAAGGTATACAAATTGAATTCTTAAAAAAATTGTAACAGTTTAGTTTAGGGACCAATTCTCACTATAACTAGTTGCTTATTGCATGCCTATTATTAACATATTGGCTGTTATTAGTACTTATAAAGCCCATATTCTGCATGACCATATTCTACATCCCTAATGCTACCTAATACCTAAACTTAACAACTACCTTACTAACAACTATTAATAAGCAGCAAATTAGTAATATATTGAGGCAAACGTCAGAGTTAATGGTTTGTTAATAGCGAGATTTGGACCTTACATAAAGTGACCAAATAAATAAATAAATATATAGATAAAACTTTTGAACGGTAGTGCATGTAAACATTGTCACATGCAATACTACTCTGATGCTGGAAATACTGTATTATCAGCATGCATGTTAACAGATGTCATGAGGGAAGGGAATAGAAAATGAGAGTGATGCTGAAATTCATTTCTAATTAGGCTTTGCCTTAATGAAGTAAACAAACTAATTAACAGACACAGCGCTGATTACCAAACACAAATAATTACAGGGTGTGCTCTCTTCATAAAAGCAGAGACGTGGCAACATCAAAAGGAGGAAACACACCAAACTAACAAAAAACTTTAAAGACAGACACCCAGATCAAATAAAAGAGTTCAAGCAGTTAAGTTTCATTTAAATTGTTTATATTTAGATCTTCTCAGTGTTTCCCATACATTGATTTATTTGTGGCGGCCTGCCACGGTATCAAAACTGACCGCCACAAATAGATTTTCCAAAAGGCTTTGACTTCGTTGAATAAACATGAGCACTGCACGTGTCAAAGTCGAAACCCAGTGCGGGTGTTTTTATATCACTGTATTTCTGAAGGAAACCAACTGTCTTCAGAAAATTATGGATGTCATTTTCATTTAATCTTGCATGTAATGCCTGAGCAGCGTTTGTGAGTGCAGCACTTCATAGATTACAGCCGTTACCGGGGAAACCTCGATCTCTCCCGCTTTACAAGCGCCTCTTGCTGGCAGAGAATGATTTTGCATATATATGCCGCCACAAATAGATTGCAAGTCGGTGGGAAACACCGCTTCTGTTATGAATATTATTCAATATTTTAATTTGAATATCAGATTGAAATGAATGCTGTTATTAGAGTAGTTAATCGTTAGCATAAGCGCTGCTAATGCTAATATAATGAGCATTAGAATGTAGTTTTTTTATTAACTATTTAATGCTCCTATAACTTTTATTATTGTAAAAAACAGGAGGACATAATGCTATTTACTATTTTTACACACCAGAGGCTTTAAATGAATTGTGAATCTAAAATATGTGTGTTAGAGAATGTACAAATGGTTAACATTGTTTGTGTCATATCAGTCAGAAAAGCAGTTCCGGCCTTTTATTTTTTTTTATTTTTTTTTTTACCAACGTAGTTATTCTTGGCTAAATAACTCTAGAAGGTTTTCAAAAGTCCTTTAAAATTAAATATTTGCACAGTTTGGATTAAATTAAAGTACTGTCAAATTTTTTAATTAGCATGTTTTTGTGTTTTGCTTTGGTACCGAAATTGGTACCGAGAGCCGTGGATTTTCACTGGTATTGGTACCGAATACTGACATTTTGGTACCGTGACAACACTAGCACACACTGACACAAACAGGACACAGACTATGTATCTGGAAATAGATTTAAAGACAACATGAAATCAAAATGGACAATCTTTACTTTTAAAAATAAATGTCCTGGTTTTATTATTTCTTATTTACCGATGTGACCAGAGCTGTGTGAGTGAGGGAAAATAACAAATGAGTGCACCTATTATGTTTTTTCAGAAATTGCCTTTCACATAGTATATAATATACCTATTTGAGAATGTAAAAGATCGCAAAGTTCAATGTGAATGACACATTTAGTTCCCCTTCAGAAACTCGAGCTGCGTCGAGATTCGCTTTGGGAATGCCCTTGCGTTACCGCGTTCTGAAGCACGTGTCAAATCCATCCAATGGAGCAGCGAGACGTCACGAGCAGGGTGACGTAAGCACCAGAAAGCATAAAAGCGCATCCGGCCGGGCGCCACCCAGCTTCTGCTCTTCAGTAGCGCTCTGTGTATGTGTCTGTCTATTTACTGTTGTCTGTCCGCACAAGCACTCATATACAGTATATATAAAACAATGAGAAAGTCGATGGCGAGCGAACGGCATTACAAACGCTGTGTTTTTCCCTGCCCACGATATCTGGTGGTGGGGGATACACACGATTTGTGTGTCTTTTGTTTAGGAGCGAAGCATGCACGGCCAGCTTTCGAGCAGCTGATTGCCATCACTGCGAGCTCTCGCTGCGCACACTCCGCTCTCACCTGGCTGCGTTTGATGAGAGCGGCCAGGCTCGCGATCCCGCTGGCAGCGGTCACGCTGTTGCCGAGGCACAGCGCAGACTGTTGTCGTGGGGATCGCTTTGGTATTTATCGGATTTATCCCGAGACGGCTCGTTCTTTTCCCTCGCTACTAGCTCAATCGGAGCGATAGCGCCTGCATCGGATGTCGTCCTCGCTCCTAATGATAATAAGCTATGGTTAAGACTAAAGCCGCCAAGAGAGTGTTTCTTTCTCCACTACGATACCCACTTATTAGGCGTGGTGTGGGACTTCAAACCTCGCTGCGGCACGTCGTGTCTCCTGCTCGAAGCGGTCAATTATCACGACTCACGAGAGTCAGAGGAGGCCGGTCACTCACTGTCAAGCATGTTTCAGAGACTGCTGGGTCTGATGGAAGCTGCGTCCAAAGTGGTTACTTTTGTCCTGCTGTACATGAGACCCTTGCAGTTGTGGCTCAGAACCAAAGGATTTTCCCGGTGGGGGAATCCGCTTTGCATGATCAAGTTCACGCGGCGATGCTTACGTGCCTTATACATGTGGAAGAAACGTTGTTTCCTGGTTCAAGGCCCGACGTTAGGGGCTCCTTGTCGTCGAGTAACGCTAATGACGGATGCCTCTCTCACGGGCTGGGCAGCGGTCATGAGTGGCCGCTCTGCCCAGGGTCTGTGGGAAGGCCATCATCTCTTTTGGCACATCAACTGCCGGGAAATGCTGACCGTGTTTCGAGCTCTGACACACTTCCTTCCAGACCTAAGGGAGCATCATAAGTTTGTCCGCAATGCTAGGAGCTGCTAGGAGCTGTGGGCATGGCCCCTGAGGGGGCACAGCTCCTAGCATCTGGTCTCTCAACTGAGGTTGTTGAGACTATGCTCCAGTCCAGAGCTCCCGCCACTAGGAAACAGTACGCCTTGAAGTAGAAACTTTTCACTTCATGGTGTGGACAGCGACTGCAGGACCCAGTCAACTGCCCAATTGATACAGTTCTGGAGTTTCTGCAGGAGCGATTCTCCGCAGGGTTATCTCCCTCCACTCTGAAGGTATACGTGGCGGCCTTAGCTGCTTACCATGCCCTTCTGGGTGGTCAATCATTGGGAAGACACCCACTTGCCACTCGTTTCCTCCGTGGCACCCTGAGGCTGAGGCAGTCACGCAAGGGCGTTCCCAAAGCGAATCTCAACGCAGCGTCTCGTTCCCTCGGGGAACCATGGTTACATACGTAACCTAGAGATGTTTCTTTCCCAAATGCAAGAACCGATTCTGAACTGCCTGAAACAAGTCATCAATGATTTCAGTCTGACTTCCTGCACAAACATACGTAGGTTTGTCACAAATTTGCTTAATGATCTTTATTGGTTGCCATGTGTAGAAGACAGTATTTTCTGTGCGGCGAAAGTGAAACCACTTTGCATGTACCCCCAAAGGATGAGGACTGAGGAGTCTCACCTCTCATTGTGTTCCCGTTATTTTATTCACGACTGCTTTTCAGAAACTTACAGGATCACAGCCTATAAGTATGATCCATTATTTATGTATATATTTTCTACTGAGTGTTCAAAGCACAGTTATGTGTTGTATACAGTCTACAACAAGTGCACTACTGTAGCCCTCTGCTAACTGGCTAACTCACATTTTTGTCTTTTGTCAAATTCTTCTGCTCATCAGCTGTGAGCCCACTATTACCCATGTTGATACCTTCATTGCAAATATCAACATGTGTGTGTTTATGGCTCACAGAAACAAACCTGCGTGAGCTCATCTATAATGTCATGCTGCTCGCTGATTTGCAAACGCAGATACTCGACTTCCTGTTGCTCGTGGGCGTGACTCAGGTCCGTTAGAGACGTGTGTCTCTTCAGCCCACCCGGCTGCAAGTTCTGCTGGGATTTCTCTTTCTGAGGAAACACAGCGACAGAGATTTACTCTATAAACATTGTTTAAGTTTAAGTACAAATGTTCAATGTTTATTAAATTCATTCTGAATAAAAATACTTATCAAAATTTAATAACTTTCTTCACATGCTGAATAAAATTTATAATTTATTTTAAAAAAGTAAAGGCAAGGCAAGGCAAGTTATGCAGAGGTCAGACAGATTCGACCACAATACCAAAAAGATGATACTATGTCTGTTTTTGAAGAAATTGATAGCAACATTTTGGAAGAAATAGTACAGCACCTTAAATTGTCAACCTGCGACCTTGACACACTTCCCACATCTTTTTTCAAAAGTGTGTTAAACTGTTTAGAAGCAGATCTCTTAGAAGTGGTGAACACCTCACTTCTTTCTGGGACTTTTCCAAACTCCCTGAAAACTGCAGTTGTTAAGCCCCTCCTGAAAAAGAGCAATCTTGATAACACCATATTGAGCAAATGCAGACCAATATCAAATCTTCCTTTTATAGGCAAGATTATTGAAAAGGTTGTTTTTAATCAGCTGAACAAATACTTAAACTCAATTGGATACCTGGACAATTTTCAATTTGGTTTCCGTCCGCATCACAGCACAGAGACAGCACTTATAAAGATAATAAATTATATTCGCTTAAATTCTGATTCTGGCAAAGTATCAGTGCTGGTAGTGTACTACTAGATCTCAGTGCTGCGTTTGACACTGTCGATCATAACATACTTCTAGAGAGACTGGAAAACTGGGTCTGGCTTTCTGGGATGGTAATCAAATGGTTCAGGTCATACTTACAGGTTGTGGCCTAATGGTTAGAGACGGACTCGTAACCCAAAGTTTGCGGGTTCGAGTCTCGTACCAGCAAGGATTGTAGGTGGGGGGAGTGAATATACAGCGCTCTCCCTCCCACCTTCAATACCATGACTGAGTTGCCCTTGAGCAAGGCACCGAACCCCCGCAGCATAAATGGCTGCCCACTGCTCCGGGTGTGTTATCTCTACTGTGTGTGTGCACTTGGATGGGATAAATGCAGAGCACAAATTCCAAGTATGGGTCACCATACTTGGCCACAAGTCACGTCACTTAGAAGGGAGAGGTTATTATTGGTGCTTTTCCACTGCGTGGTACGACAAGGTTCGCGTTTCCACTGCAGTTTAGTACCGCTTTAGAGTGGGCGGGATTATTCACATGTCGTTATAGTTGCGCCTCCTTTACTGCCGCAACTCCTGAAAAACGTTTTCATTCTGCATCGCCCCATACTGGATCCACTCCTCTGCTATCAACGAGAGGAACGTCTGTACTTCCTCAACAGACCACAAAACCATTTTTTGGTTGTTAAAAAAAGGTACGCTCATTCAAAAAAGTTGCGTTCGATCCTTCGCTGACTGTGCAGATTTAAATCAACTTTAGCAGTTCTCCCTGCGTTCCATTCGGAAGGACTCATCCCTATGCCTTAATCCCTTCAAAGGGTTTACCTTCTGGAGTGAGAGCTTCAAACGGTTGAAGGGTGTAGGGGACCAAACAACTGTTTCTTGAAGTGCCCTTCTGCGTCATAATCACGTGCCCACACGGAGGCGCCGTCTTCATGCAAAGAATCTGCACAAAGGCGCCCGAAGTATCCATAGTTGTACCCTTCGAAATCCTTCATTCCGAAGGGTCCTTTGAAGTGTTTGATCAGTTTTGAGCACTTTGGTTTGGAATGACCCTTTAATATGGCGGCCATGATTGTTTTCACTCCGAAGTGCCCTTCAGAGGGCGATATATCCCGTTTGGAACGCACCGTCTACTCTGTTGTGTTTGTGTCGCAAGTTCAGTGACGCAGGTAATGGCGATTCTCTCCGGCCAGTCAGTAATCAGTTTACACATCACGTTTTGGTAACGGTAACCGTGCCGTACCATGCAGTGGAAAAGCGCCATATGTGACTGTGAGTATAGGAGAGCATAAGTCTAAGTGGACGTCCATGAAATGCAGAGTGCCACAAGGATCAATTCTTGCACCGCTCTTGTTTAGCCTGTATATGCTCCCACTAAATAAAATAATGAGAAAGGACCAAATCGCCTATCACAGCTATGCAAATGATACCCAGATTTACCTAGCCTTATCGCCAAATGACAACAGCCCCATTGACTCCCTCTGCCAATGCATTTATGAAATAAACAGTTGGATGTGCCAAAACTTTCTTCAGTTAAACAAGGAGAAAACTGAAGTCATTACATTTGGAAACAAAGATTAAGTTCTTAAGGTGAATGCATACCTTGACTATAGGGGTCAAACACCTAAAAATCAAGTCAAGAATCTTGGGGTGATTCTGGAGTCAGACCTTAGTTTCAGAGTCGATGGTCAAAGGGAAAAGCAGTAACTAAATCAGCATACTATCATTAAAAAACATTGCTAGAATTAGATGTTTTTTCCAGTCAAGACTTGGAGAAATTTGTTCGTGCCTTTATCACCAGCAGGGTGGACTATTGTAATGGTCTCCTCACCGGCCTTCCCAAGAAGACCATTAGACAGCTGCAGCTCATCCATGAAAGGAGTGAAATTATTTCCTTATAAAATAAATTCCTCGTAAAGCCAAACACTCAGAAACAATGGGCTTTGATCAAGATAGGAAGATCTGGAAGAAAGACCATCTGCTCTTCAGTCCCTTCACCCATCCTTCCCCCCTGGGCACATGGTCCAGGTCACTAAAAGTTGACAGAGAAATGCCAAGAACTCAAGTTGATATGCTCACATAAAACATTTACTATATCTTCAGGATTCATGATCGTAAACTTTTCATGTTTGGTGTCATTTTAAAGGTCTTTCACAGTAGTCATTTATATTATGAGAAAGACTTAAAACTTTTGTAGAATTGTGTTGTTTTGAGGAGGGGGTGTGTCCCCCTTTAGGCCTGTGAATGTTTATCTAGCTCCAGCCAGGTGCAACCCTGGAGCACGGGAACCTAAAAGACCAAAAGGTCTTTTATGTTTTTACAACTGATTTAAAGATTTCTTTGTTTTTGTTCTGGTAGTATTTAAGGGAATGTTGCAAATCAGTCTTTGGGATTCTGTAGTCAGAAAAAACCCCATGCAGTGTGTGGGAGTCACTCTCGCTGCTGTGTGTCTCTCTGCTGTCAGGTACGATTCAAAAATGTAGTTGTGTTAAACACATTGTGTGCATAGAGCACACTGTATAGTTGTTTGTGCTACTACATGTACACATAGACTAGTTGAGTTTATTCTTTAAAACACATGATTGCTTTACTGTAATTGTTGTATGAAATCTTAGGTAAAAGGTTGTAGATGCTATGCATTCTAGACCATGTGTCTTGTGTTAAATTAGGATAACTGTTACATGTGTGACTATGT
>JADLZN010010330.1:24646-40926 GCA_018155175.1 Sinocyclocheilus anophthalmus
AAATAAATGTTACATTTTGATTTAATCTGGATTCTCCTGAATTAATTATGACCAGTAAATCATAGGATGCTAATGCTACCGTAAATCTGTGTCCAGGATATTACAAACTGAAGGCTCGTGAATGAAAGGCGCAGTAGGCACTTCATCTGAAGACCTTCCGATTTCTGTCTATCACTGACTTAGCAAGATGTATGGAAGTGGCTAAATCAAGTACACTTTTTGTATGAGTGAGCAGTAGGCAACCGACAAAAAGGTATTAGTTAACTTATTACACCCTCTGACTAATATCAGGAATGGATAGTTTGCGTCCGTTGAGTTTACCGCAACCGGGGCGCGTATTCTGAAGAGTTGGTGTCCCACACATTTAATGGCTGGTACACGGCAACGCGCTCCTCTCATACATGAGAGATTAACTCTTTCTTGGCGTTACAAATAAAAGTAAAAAAGTAATAACAAGAAGGCAAAGTGAACTTATCATCCATAGTGGTTCTCATTACACAGTCACGTGGTCCTTCTACGTCATCACCACATAGCGTGCGTTATAAGTTAAGTGATCAGTCTCTTAAAGGGCACACCGCACTATAATGATGCATGCAAAAACAGTTTTGGCCGTTACAAAGTCCATGCTTAATACAATTCTCAATGAAATTTAAAATGTTAAATTAGAAAAAAAAAAGATTGTTGTTCAATTTAGTTTAATATATTTGTGGCAGAGATGGTCAAGTAGAGAGAGATTCCGAACAACGAACAGTACAATGTTTAATATTGATCAGCTACGCTCCCAGCATCCACCAAAACAAACAAAACATACTTCCTCCGGTTAGTTATGTAGGGTTTTTATTATTATTAGCTCTAAAAAGGGGAATATTTATGAGAAATTATAACTGGTTATGATTCATAATAAATATTTAGATTATATCTTCGAATTAACTGTAGCAGAATCAATATTACAATTATTTGATCTGTCAATCCACCGAGCAGACAATATAATCATTTATCAATTCAAGGAATGTTTATTTTTATGGCCACGGAACAATAAACTGTCCTTCTTTGTACAGTGCTAGCAGTAATTCTTAGCCAAATGTAGCAACGGTTCAAACTTCATTGACTTGGAACTGTGAGCAGCAAACAGAGACAATCCGTTGTGAATATAAGGGATTTAATAAATGAAACTATATCTAACATATAACTAACTAAAACATATATACACAGAATGAAACAAAGTAAGGAAAAGAGAGAGAATAGGAAAAGAATGGCAGTATTTCACATCACTTAACCACAACCTTTGAAAATCATCAGAGAATCCAAAAATCACCTTAAAAAGGGACTGAACTTTAAACACGCATCTGAATAATTTTTAAGCGGTTACTTGCATTGGTTTCAATTGCTGAACAAGAGTCCTGATGAGGCAGACAACGGAGGTCTTTGATAAGTTCGTTAGGAGTGAGCTGGAAGTTTTACTTCTGGTTCTTCTGAAGAAGAAGTACACAGCGACTAACGTTACTTGAAAGTAAAAACTGCCGGAAAATAAAACTAAAAAGGAAGGTCTTGAGAGTCCTGAAAGGTGTTGTCTCAAACGAAGAAGAAGTTTTCTGAGCAAAGTTATTTTGGGCTAATCGTTTTTGAGAGTTCCTATTCTGTGTGTACTGGCCAATGAGAGACATGGATTTTGAGCGGGAGAATCTTTCTTTGTCTCTTGTTTTATGGCTCATTTGCATGCTTTATGGCCGGTCTGGAATATCCGTAGTTTTAACCCAAAATATCGTACGAGTCATATGATGCATTTCACAATCACATACTGTACGTCATTGTCCGAGGAATGAAGAACAGGTAACATTGATACCAAGAAACAATCATTTGGAATAGATTAAACCAAAGATACATACATACACCTGAATATCAGTGTTTTATGGCTTTAACTAATACAAATAACGAGTGGTAATTCGGCTAATCTAATCGGGGAACGTACACACAACACATGCATATACCAGATACAATTATAACTGATTAATTATAGTCTAAAATAAAGAAATGTCTTTTTGTGTGTGTGTGTGTTAGTTTGGGTGTGTGTGTGTGTGTTCGTTTGGCCATTTACAGCTCTTTGTGGAATGTGTTTGAAATCAGATTGCAGGATGCTCGTGGGGCTGGTTCTAATCTTACTTGACGGCGAAGAACCATTTGGCAATTTAAAACCCCTATACGAACGCAAAGTCTCTGACCAGAACTGTAATTTATATCCAAATGTCAAAAGGCTAAAAGGGGTCTTTTAAGACATAAACAGTCCAACGCTCAGCATGCATCATAGCAGCCGCTACACTTATTTAAACCATGGTTCCCTGAGTAGGGAACGAGACACGGCGTCCTCTAGGGGTCGCTATGGGAAAACGCCTCGTCGTGACCCGTGTCTGAAGCATACATTGAAAAAACACCAACTCGTTGGCCGGCGACAGCCATGACGTCACTACCGGTGCGACTATAGTATAAATAGGCGCCGGGAGCACACATCATTCACTTCTTCGTCTGAAGCTTGCGTACGCAGCATGGCAAGAAACCTAGAGGAAGCAGTGTCCTCGTGTCTCGTTCCCTACTCAGGGAACCATGGTACATAAGTAACCGGAGACGTTCCCTTTCATGGGAATTTCGAACTGCGTCCTCTAGGGGTCGCTATGGGGAACGGTATACCCAATCCACCATGCTGAGGGGAGTGCATGCCAAAACCATGGCGAGCACTAAGTACCAAATCTACCATATTGCTATGGGAGTCGCCCCGGGGACGTTAGACGGCTGTCAGTGACGTTATTCCCTATGGCCAAAGGCCTAGGCTACATACCCCAAAATACTTACCTGTTAGGGCCAGACTCCTGGGCCCGGGGTAGAGCTCAAGGCTTGGAATCAGGAATAGATTCCTTTAAGGGAATACGACCAAGAGCCTAGAATCATACTAGTCTTGGCCTGTCACACAGGGGCTACCGCACACTCTATATATGCTGAAGGAACTGTTTCAACAAACCCTTAGTAGCAACACCCTGTTAAAGTAGGTTCACAGTGTTAATGTACAGCATTTTATTAGTATTGCACTTCGGTTGTATTGAATTGTACTTCAGTTATATTATATATTGCAGTACTACTGCAGTTTTATTGCAGTATAATTGTAGTACTACTTCAGATGTATTTAAGTAAAACGGCAATAATGCAGTTTTTTTGTGTCCAAAAAACTGCATTTTTCTACAAGTAACAAGAATTGCAGTATTACTTTTTTAAAAACTGTAGTATTTTTTTGTAAGGGGCTCTTTAACAAAATTTGTCCTTCGATCTGCTGCAGAGGAGTCATGGAGAGGTGGCACAACAGATGCTGCCAGAATTTCTCCCTCCCCATCTGACAGAGCTTCCAGTCCTGTGAGTAAGTATTCATGGCACGTGGTCAATGAGTGGTCCCCGGTTGCCTTTGACGGAGAGCATTTCTATGAAAGAAAGCAGGTGAGAGTACCTTCACAGTCTAGAGCTCCCTTGCCCTCTACTCAACCTGCTCAGTTTTCACCATTTCACCCGCCTTGGGAACAGACTGGGTTTAAATCATCTCCACAAACTGTCGTTAACACCTCAGGCAGGCCTTCTCAACCTCTGGTGTGTCTCTTCCAATGCCACTTCCTCACTCATCTACCACCAGGCAGTCATTGCAGTTGGCCAGTACAGTCGCTGCACCAGTAACCTCGGTTCCTTCCTTCCATAAAGGGAATTATAGCTCATTACCTACCTGCAAGCAGACTGTGAGCTATACAGATCATTCTGTTCTGCCCAGCCACCCAGAGAAGAGTGCTGAGGAGCTGCAAAGAGAGCATGTGCTAGTGGATTTCTTGGGTAAGATGCTCAGTGAGCTTCAAATGATGAGAGACCACATACAGACGGAACTGCCAGTCAAACGGGAAGTCACCCTGTCAGTTCAGCCTCCTAATTACCCTGATTCCATTCCTGCTAACTATCCAGATGAATCTGTCTGACCAACTTCCTGCAGATTAGCTCTGCCACCTACTGACTACAGTAACTATACCCATGATTCAAGCTGGTATCCAGAGCAGACATTTAAGCCTGTTAGAGCTGCCCACTGGCATCGCCCTCATGAAAGCTACAAGTCAAGGAGACCTGGGTATCTGACACCTATGCACAGAGCTTCTACCTTCCATTCAGATGAGAGAGAGAGCACCTATCGCGGTCCTACCCGACCAGTCCAGACTTCATCACAGGGAACCCTAGTGAGTTCACCAGACTAAAGATTGCTCTTGAGAACCTTTTACCTCCTGATGCTACTGAGCTCTTCCGCAATCAGATATTGATGGATCATCTGAGGTTAGATGAAGCCCATCTAGTAGCCCACTCCTATCTTAACTCACCTTTCCCTTATAGTGATACCATGGCAGCTCTGAACGAGAGGTTTGGCCAATCTTACAAGCTAGCCCTCAGAAGGATAGCTAAAGTGATATATGCTCTCAACATTCTTTGACGAGCCTTTGACTAGTTCGCATTGCAAATTAGATCCCTTGTCGGTATGCTGCAGACTTTGGGCCATGAAGGTCAGGCTGAATTGAGGTGCGGTTCGCATGTGGAGAGGCTGCTAAGCAAACGGACCGAGGGGAGAGCAGGGAACCCTGCTGGCCATTCAGCCACCATACTTCATGGATCAGATGAGGGCCCTTCCAAACCACCACCTGGATTAGCTCCTATTTCCCTAACCAGTTCAGGGGTTCTCAAAGCACAAGTCAAAGCTTTCTGTATATATTGAGACAAAACCGACCATTTCCTCAGTCAATGCCATACCTTCAAGTCCTTTAATAAACAGCAGATCACAGATTGGATTCAGATGAATCACCGCTGCTGGTATTGTGGGCATGCACACCAAGCGGCTAAGTGTACCCTCAAGAAGCCATGTAGTATCTGTAAAGGCAGGCATTTGCAGATCCTTCATGAAGTTAACTCCAAACCAGCGACTGAGACTATGTATTTAGATAGACCTATGGGATGTAGGAAAGTTCTTCTCAAGGTTGTTAAGAGTTCTGCTTCGTCACAGAGACAAGACCCTGGATACTTATGCCGTTCTTGACGATGGATCGGAGAGGACAATTCTCATTTCCCCTGCAGTGACCAAACTTGGAATCCATGGTCCCGAGGAAAGCCTAGCCCTGCGTACTATCCGCCAGGATGTGCAAACTTTGACTGGAGCCGCAGTCTTCTTCCAGATATCTCCAGTAACCCAGCCACATAAGGTATTCAGAATCTCAGCTTCCTTCACTGCCCAACACCTCTGCCTTGCAGACCATTCTTACCCTCGGAGTATCCTGGAGAAATATCAGCACCTGAAGAAATTTCCCCTGCAGTCCTTTGAGGCAGTACGCCCACTGCTGCTAATTGGAGCTGACAATACTCACCTCATTACTCCCATATCACCTGTTCATCTAGGCCCCTCTGGAGGACCTGCAGCTATTCAGACAAGGTTCAGGTGGACATTGCAGGGACCTGTAAGACTCTTGAAAGATCAGCTAACAGCTCAACAATGCTTCTTCTTGTCCCTCAGCCCTGCTGAACTACAGTTGAGGAGGAATGTCGAAAGGCTCTGGCAGATCGATGTCTTGCCGTACTGATGTGAGAAGAAAGCTACCCGATCTAAGGAGGATCGAGAGGCTATCAGTCTCTTGGAGGCCAAGATTACATGGGTTGATGTCAATGGAATATTTGGCTGTAAGGATTTCCCCCTCTTTTGTGCTCCAAAGGAAGCAGTCATGCCTAGTCTCAGAGGCATGGAGCGTCAGCTCGCTTGGTCATCAGAGAAGGCAGAGGTGTATAAATATGAGTTAAAGAAGCTGGCGTTGACTGGTGCTGCCATCAAACTGCTAAATGAGGGACAGGGAGCCACAGGAGAGAACTGGTATTTTCCACACAATATGAACACTCACAATGGTAAAAACTGCCTAGTGTTTAACTATTCCTTCGAATATGGGGGGCTGAACCTTAATGACTCCTTGCTACCTGGTCCAGTTCTAAGCCCCTCTCTCCTTGGTCTCTTCCTGCAGTTCAGGGAGCATTGTGTAGCCATAAGTGGGGATATATGTGGGATGTTTCATCAGGTCCTGCTACTGCCTGAAGACAGACCACTTCTACGTTTCCTATAGCATGACCTGGGATGAGATGACCCTCCAGATAATTATGAACGGCAAGTCCTCCCCTTCGGGACTACGTGCAGCCCCTGCTATGCCACCTTCACCCTCCAGCGGCACGTGGCTCTGCACAGTACTCCTAATGAGGATGTGAGATTCTCAGTGGATAAATGCTTCTACATGGACAACTGTCTACAAAGTTTACCCTCTGTACAAAAAGCATGTCAGATAGTAATGTAATAGAAGTTGTTAGTCACCTAACCCCACCCCCCCCACACCCCCCACACACACACACACCCCACCTCCACTGAGCCGGAGTTGTGGCTCTCTCAAGATAAAGCCGACCCACGAGAGTCAACCTTGGGTCTGAGCTGGCACTGCAAGTCTGACCAGCTAGGGTTCAAACATAGACCTTTCACATATATTGCCTTGACGATGAGGAGCATATGCCGGGTGCTGGCAAGTCAGAATGTCCCTCTTGGGGTCATCCTTCCATATATGACCAGGGCCAAGGTGATCGTGCAATAGCTTTGGGTGAACCACCGGGACTGGGATGATCCACAACACCCTAATGAGGTCCGGCATGCATAGATAGCCTGGAAAGAGGAGCTACCGCAAGTAACGCTCCCTAGATGCTACCTCCTTTCAGAAGATCACCAGGGGGAACTCCACCTTGCCTTTCTTTCAGCCCGATCCAGAGTGGCCCCACGAAAGCAACAGATACAGTCAATACCGAAATCTGAGCTCTGTGCCACTTTGTTGGGTGCACAGTTGGAAAATTTGCTTGCAAATGAGCTCATTCTGAATTTGGACAAGATCACCTACTGGACTGACTCCACTGTTGTGCTCCACTGGCTCCATTCCGAATCCTGCTGATACAAGGTTTTTGTAGGCACCCGGGTAGCGGAAATTCAGGAGTTGACCAATCAGGCAGAATGAAGAACCCTGAAGACCCTGACTCGTGGCAAGAACCTGCAAGATTTTATTGGCCCCAACAGATGGCTTCAGGGTCCAAAGTTTCTACTGCAACCTCGGGAGGAGTGGCCCTCTCACCCCACCTTCCGCTTTCCTAACTCTGAACATACCACTGAACTTAAACTCAAATTGCTTGTGTAATGGATTAATAATAATATAAATCATATAATAATTATATAAATCATATAAAATAACTCTTAAGTAATTATCATTAAAGCCAGACATTTTTTTTTACTTTAATTTGGAGCAAGAAAAGCCAAGCCACATTTATGGTACCTAAAATCCAGGATTGGTGCAAACTAAACTGAAACTTACCTGGCTAGCCAGCTAATCCAGCTTCATGGTACAGGCCCCTGGTCTGACAGCTTTTTTCCGTCTTCCGGTTGCCAGGTGTTACAGCAAAACCCGCCCAATTGCTACTCAAAACTAGCCCAATCGCTTTTCAGGGGGGATTCAGTGGTTCCCCTGGTAAAAGTTGCATTACAAAATTCTTCTTACAAAATGTTATTCCTACTGACAGCATGTAATTATGTAATTTAATTGTCATTTCCTCATGATAATATTATGGATTATCAATATATCTTTGTGGGCCCCCCTCGTTGAGGGCCCCAGTTACTTACCCCCTGTCCGACGCACCTGTGCACAAAATTCAAAACCAGAAACAACAAACTAGTGAAATACTATCTTGAATCATTTAAAGCTGAATTGTTCAATCAGTTATTTAAAACATCGTGAATATGAAGAAATGAGACAGACGCAGTATGTAATTTTCCCCATAGGCTATTATTTTCCCTCTTCTCGACTCCAGTCCAGCGGGTGGCGCTAAAACACAGTTGGTGTTTGTTTGCCAAACACCATTAAACCTCAGAGGAAGAAGAGTTTCACTGTGCTGTTTTGTTTTGTCATGATGCTGGTTTAATACAAACTGTTAGGAATGTTGTTTCTGTAAAAATACAGTTTTTGAATCAGGTCAGTAAATACCTGTAATATTCTCATTCTCATAGTCGTGACTTAGCAAGAGTCTACTTGAAGCAAGCAGGAATATCTGGAGGAGTATCATCTGAACTGAGATCTGCTGCTGTGAAGATGGTGTTTGTTAAAGAGGAGAGTGAGGAGAACACGAGTGAACCAGAAACCTGGAGAATAAAACACGAGGAACCAGAAACCTGGAGAATAAAACACAAAGAACCAGAAACCTGGAGAATAAAACAAGAGGAACCAGAAACCTGGAGAATAAAACAAGAGGAACCAGAACCCCGGAGAATAAAACAGGAGGAACCAGAACCCTGGAGAATAAAACATGAGGAACTGGAAACCTGGAGAATAAAACAGGAGGAACCTGAAAAATTGAGAATAAAACACGAGGAACCAGAAACCCGGAGAATAAAACACGAGGAACCAGAAACCTGGAGAATAAAACACGAGGAACCAGAAACCTGCAGAATAAAACACGAGGAACCAGAAACCCGGAGAATAAAACAGGAGGAACCAGAAACCTGGAGAATAAAACACGAGGAACCAGAAACCTGGAGAATAAAACACGAGGAACCAGAAACCCGGAGAATAAAACAGGAGGAACCAGAAAACTGGAGAATAAAACACGAGGAACCAGAACCCTGGGGAATAAAACACAAGGAACTAGAACCCTGCAGAATAAAACACGAGGAACCAGAAACCTGGAGAATAAAACAGGAGGAACCAGAAAACTGGAGAATAAAACACGAGGAACCAGAAACCCGGAGAATAAAACACGAGGAACCAGAAACCCGGAGAATAAAACACGAGGAACCAGAAACCCGGAGAATAAAACACGAGGAACCAGAAACCTGGAGAATAAAACATGAGGAACCAGAAACATGGAGAATAAAACACAAGGAACCAGAAACCTGGAGAATAAAACACGAGGAACCAGAACCCTGGAGAATAAAACACGAGGAACCAGAACCCTGGAGAATAAAACACGAGGAACCAGAAAAATGGAGAATAAAACACGAGGAACCAGAAACCTGGAGAATAAAACACGAGGAACACGGAGGTTGGTGTTTATTCTTCATATTTACTGACTGTTTGTGGTCAGATAAGTTTAAGCCTCTGAGGTCTGAGGGTGTTTTGGGGCCCTGCAGAAGTTTTGACATGCCCTGACATTTGTGCTTTTTTCAGTATCTTAAAAACATATTAATGACTAAAGTCTGATTACACTGTAATCAGCACAAACTGTGCTACAATAATACATGAGCAGCATGAAAGTACATGTTTGTGTTTTGAGGGAAAATAGTTTTATAACATGGTTAGTGAAAAAATGGTTTTCTAAAATTAAATAGTCACTAAAATAAGGCCAATAACATTTGTTCACAAGACTTTTGAGAACTGGCTGTGGTAGACTAGAGTTTTAAAAACCCATTAGCATTCAAGTAAAGTCTGGTACCCGACACGATTAATAGTCTTATATGAGCCTTTAGAAGCTGACGAGCAAAGCCGAGGAAAGCCAGAGAAGCAGGAGACGAAGTGATGATGATAAAAAGGAGCTAAGTTTATTGAAAAATCTTAGTTGCACATGTTTCAGTGCTCAGACTTCATCTGACCAACACAAATCCAACAAGTAGTGTTTTACCAAACACAACAACATCCCATAAACCTTGAGTTTCCATTAACATTCCCTCTTATCTCTTATTCATACAGACAAAACAGTTAATGAACCCTTACAATCATCAGATTAAGCAATGAAAATGCATAAGCAAGGAAAATAAGAAATAAAAAATATATAAAAACATCATAAAAAAATAAATGAATAACCAAATTGTATAAATGGTAAATGATAAAAAAAAAATAAATCATAAATTACATAAATGGCTAATGATTCTAAATGATTATACGAATAACTGATTATAAATTAATAAAAAAATAAAATAAAAGATAATTCAAATGTATGGTTGCTCTCTTGAAGCAACACACAGATCCTCAGATCCCTCGTGTTGTTGATCAAACATATTTAATAGCTCTCCCTATAGAAACATGAGATTTGTGCCTATAATATTTTAAAAGTAATAATTTATGCCTGAAGAAGGTCAGTGGACCGAAACTTTGCTTGTGCTTATAACAATAAATTGCAATATTTATCAAGTACTGATAGTGTGCGGGATTGCATCTTTTTATATTTTGGAAAATTGGATTTTCCTACGCACCTATCATTTTTTCAAGTGTGCTGAGTTTGTGTTGATTGAAAAATAATAATTTGAAAAGCAGTGTACCTCATTCATGAAAAGTTTCAGGGACGTATAATTTATAAAATTACATCAAAATGATCAAAAGTTTGTAATACTGCTACTCGCTGATGGTATATCAGGGGTCATTTTAACAAGTAAGGAGATTTACTGTCGTTACTTTGTTGCAGAGTTGATTGAAGATAATGAGGAGAAAGAAGAATTGAGTGAAGTTGAGGAGAAAAATCATGTCAAAAGTGAAGAAAACCCCAAACAGAAAGATTTAAATAAAAAAAGAGCCAAGAAATATTTCACCTGAACACTCCGGTGGAAAAAGAGTTTCACATAAACAACAAACAAAAAAAAAAACAAAAAAAAACAAATCTGGATCTCACATGAAGAGTTCTATGGAGAGAAAACTGTAACTTGTGATCAGTGCGGGAAGAGTTTTACGATGAAAGGAACCCTTAAGGATCACATGAGAGTTCACACTGGAGAGAAACTGTTCACATGTGTTCAGTGCAGCAAAATATTTTTGAGGGCTTCAGTCCTGAAGAAACACCTGAGAGTTCATACAAAGGAGAAGCCACATTCATGTTATTTGTGTGCAAAGAGTTTTTCATGTTTACAATATTTGAAAGTACATCAGAAAATACATACTGCTGTGAGAGAGTACATGTGCTTTGAGTGTGAAAAGACTTTTACTACAGCAAAATGTTTAAAACTGCACGAGAGGATTCACACTGGAGAGAAACCTTACAAGTGTTCACACTGTGACAAGAGATTCAGTCGGTCATCAAATCTGAAAACACACGAGAGGATCCACACTGGAGAGAAACCGTATCACTGCACTGCATGTGGGAAGTGTTTCAGTCATTCATCTTCTCTACACAATCATACAAAAAAACATTCATAGTAAGTAGATCATCTTCAGATCCAGCACTTTCAGATCTGATGCTGTGTCCTCAACAAATCCTCATCAAACGTAATTTATTCCAAGTGCACTCTTTTATCTGGGTCATGAACGATGCCCCATTCATGAATGAATCACTCTTTTGAGTCGATTCTGTTCAAGGTCTTGAATAAAGAAGCCTGCAAAACGGTGTGCATTTGTTCACGAATCACTTTGAATGATTTGTTCAGTTCCCTGCACGCACTGAATCATCTGAAGGGGTTTCTCATTCATACCTGGAAATTTAAGAACAGGGAGAACATAAAGACCTTCAGGAATATAGACCAAGTTAGAGGTAGACGTCACAGTTAGTCACTTGCAGCGCGCGCGATAGTGGTTGTACACAAAACACTGGGAACAAGTGGAAGATAAATGGGAAAAATCCATGGAATAAAAGAAAAAAATATATTTTGTGTCTTTTGATGTCAAGATCGGACTGCAAATAATTTTTATAGCATACTGTCGTCAAAAGAGCATTTGCAGCTAAACGCAGACGTTTAAATGGGACTTACTAGGGATCAAAACGTTATGATACTCTACTTTTAATGAAGCATAAAATTTGATTTCAACAATAGGCTACATATATATATATCCTCCTGAGACCCAGAAAAAAATAAGCTTTGTGAATTTAGTATTTTTTCTTGTCATTACATTGTTTAGAGCATAAGACAAAAATGGTAAAAAAAACATTTTTGAAAAATTATATTTTATTAATAAGTTATGCTATGTCCTCTGTAGAAGACACCAGGACTCAGTTTTTCTAAAAATAAAATGACAAGAGTAGACACGAAAAGGCAAAAACAATGGGATTAAAAAAAAAAAATCTCCAATCAATTTTTAGGTTTCAGGATTATTTTATAACTAACTTTGTTTAAGGATAATTCTCAACTATGTTATAAAATATATAAAAAAATTATTTGATATACCATTTTGCTTCATGCAATATGTGTGTAAAAAATTCCATAAACTGGTTTTCCCATTAAGCACAATGTAATCTGTACACTGTATCTAATTTGCATATTAAAGTGTTGTTGGGACAGCATGTTGAAAAAAATAAGTGTAATAATGGGTTTGTATAATTGGCAAGATTTCAGATAATACTCCTAATATCTTCTATAAGAATGATGGTTAATATGGAATTTGGGTTCCTATTCCCAAATTTGTGTTCCCCAAAGGTTAATATAAAACCATGATTTTAGGCCTGGTGGACATCTGACAGCCCTGGACATGTATGAAATTATGTCCGTTTCCTTAACAGAAGCTCCCAATATTTGATGTTGACACCCCATAACATTTTCCGAGATGTTGATATATGACAAATCAATTGAAAACATTAATCAGATAAATTATCAATTCAAAATATTATAATATTCCATAAGGAGGTACAATTATCACAAAATTAATGTCACAGCATTTTAAAACCAATAGCGCACGAGGGACCCATCCCACCACCCCCACCGCCACTCCCCCCCCCCCCCCAGTGGCCACGGTTGTATCAACATCCAATCAGTGGTGTCAGCACCCCCTCGCTGGCAAAGCCATGAATGTGCTTGTCAGGACATCTGAATTAAAACGACATGTTGGGTTCCGAGAAATTCACTCAACTATAATGTCCACCACAGGACAAAAACTCCATGATGGTCTCAGGAGGATATGGCGTCATACGGGACGTATGATAGCCCTACAGTTACAGCATGAAAATTTATTTAACACAGTACTATAACCTTTTTACATAACATTTATTTTTCTCACAATTCTGACTTTTTTTTCTCGCAAATGCAAGTTTATATCTCATAATTCTGACTTTATAACTCGACTTAACTCAAAAATAGTGAGTTTGTCAAATCTGAGGGAAAAACGCCAGAAGAGCCGAGGGGAAAAGAGAGAATGTCATTTAGGTGATATTTTGTAGTAGTGCTATAAGAAGCTGTCATGTGAAATGTGTAAAGTGAAATTAATGAAAGGTGTTGATTGCAGCATTTAATTTATAGTAGATTTGCTTTATTACATTTCATCAGATTTATTTTTGAGTGTTGTGAGATGATTCTGTGGTCTGCAGTGTTGAGCATTATAATCAATCACACATGATTCTCTTGAGTTTATGAATGTAATATTCAATCAGAGGCGTTTTGATTCGTCACTGCGGAGAACTCTGGAGTTGTTCAGTGTGCTCTCTCCGTTTTAGACTGAAGTCATGGAGCGCTGTGTTTCTTTGTTATTTATTCCCAGTTTGAATATCAGTTTTGTTTCTCATGCTGCAGAAATAACAATATTGTGAAGTCTTCATTGTCTAATCTGTAAAATGGAATTCATAAACAGTTCATGCTTTTCCACTTGAAACAACACAGATACAAATCAGTCATTCATATGCTATAAAATATGAAAATGTTTTTAATGATAAAAAGAGCTTGTTTTATTAAAAGCAAGACTTAATATCTCATATCAAAGCAAGTTTTTTTCAAGGACACGTGTTTCGTAAGGTTTCAAGATTGGCCAATGACGGAGTTGACATTTAACATGAAGTCATCATATTTTTGTGGTTTAGGGGTATCATATGATGTTTAAATGTGAATATTAAGATCCTGGTGAATGTAAATGGATAGAGGTAACAACTAATTGATTTATGTGTTCATATAACTGTTTTTCAAAGTTATATTTTAAAAGTTACCGTGATACTATAGCAGATGCACAGCAGACATATACTGTTCTGAGACGAGAGAAAATAGATAGTTTGTGTTCTAATGATATATCAAAATACTTAAATGTGACTCTTGAATAAAAGCTTTATAAACAATAACATACTCACTGTTGGTTATATTTGTTTTAATACAGTAATTGATTGATTCAGTGTATTTGATCGTTAAAATGACTACAAATTCAGGTCTATGTCACCTCCCTCAGATTCATATTTTGATAATATTTGATTATATGTTATATTTGTTGAGGAATTGTTGGTCACATGTGAAAGTGTA
This sequence comes from Sinocyclocheilus anophthalmus, assembly GCA_018155175.1. Lineage (NCBI taxonomy): Eukaryota > Metazoa > Chordata > Actinopteri > Cypriniformes > Cyprinidae > Sinocyclocheilus > Sinocyclocheilus anophthalmus. Next base: position 38,892 of record JADLZN010010330.1, read on the forward strand.
ATCTGTCTGCTAACATGAGAATGTGTTTTGAAATGTTAAAAACACCTTGATCTCTGTTAAAGACAAAGTTACATTTATATTCCACAGTCCAAGGTAAAAAGCACATTTTGATAAAAGAGAAAAGTTGGGAGGTTGAATCAAAGCATAGCTCAGTAGCTTAGCACATGTAAGATTCATGAATAAATTAAGACACAAATGTAGTTTCATTTGTCTGAGCACAAGGTTTTATTTTTTCAATATTGCACACTGTTTAGTCCCACTTCTCAAGAATCAGCTAGTTATATAGCTGATTATAGTTCAGGGAACAGACACAGTCTCTATAGTATGATCTCTAGGTGAAAGAGACTGTGTAAAAACAGAAAAGTCCTGAATAAAACGGAGATGTGATTAAAGTTTGTGTCTCTCAAGCATCAGTCGTCAGCACCTTTATTAATACTTGTTTGGTATTTCTTATTAATTATCAGATGGTAAATACAGTGTATAAGAGGTTTTGGTGAGAGCGCGGCTGCAGCTCAACATTATCTGAATGAACTAACGAGAATATTCAGTGTGACACTGAACATCATGACATAATATGTAATAAACCTTGTGAAACACAGCAACACACCAGTGCTGGAGTGCTCCTAAAACCATTCCTGAACCTAGGACGGCCTAGGGTAATACGCATAACCTGAATAAAAGGGAAGGAACAAAAGGTTTCCAGCAAGCCGCCAGACCAAAAAAAACACGAACCAAAGCAAACACAAAGTATAAGGTAGCTTTATTGTACATGACCAAGGAAAATGCAGCCACCAACTGATAACATTAACGGACCGTGGTCCAAACAAGGAAATATCAAAAGCAGAAATAATTCATCTAAGTGACGAATTATTAAAATAAACAAATAACTAGATATGAATAATAAAGCGGTATTTTTTCGTCAGAGAGACCCAAGGCCCAAAATAACAAACAAAACCAATATAATAAAATAAAACAATATAAATAACCTGCCACAAAGAAAAAGAAAAAGAAATACAATAAACCTAACCTATCTACTCTTAACCGAAAAAAACATAGTAGAAATGAGATTTAAACAAAAGGGCAGGTCTCTCCTACATTACTACCACATTTCAAAAATAACCAACCAATCAAAAGAAACACTAACAACACATCTTGGTCTGGCGGCTAACAGGGAGTCTGGACCAGTGCGACCGGCCCGAAGTCGCACCACCCGCCTCTGAAGAGCGGAAGAGGCGTTTTAAAAGGACTGCCAGCTGATCACACCAATTACCGCTGATAGACGGCAGCACTCCTAGTCAATCAGCAGCAATCTGAAACTCAGACAGAAAACATCCAACAAAACACAAATATTATAGAAACACAAACATCATAACGTAACACCCCCACTGCTAAAAATCAACGCATCGTTGATTACTTACACTCTAAAAAAACAATGGGGCTATATATAGCACTAAAAGCGGTTCTTTGGCTTGTAATCATAGGAGAACCACTTTTAATGCTATTTAGCACCTATTTTTGCAGGTGCTATATAGCACTTTGTCAAATGGTGTCATGTTGAACCATAAGAGGTGCCATATAGCACCAGCAGTGGTTCTTTGGCTCGTAATCATAGGGGAACCTCTTTTGGTGCTATATACCTATTCATAAAGCAGCTTTATAGCATTTTGTCAAATTAGAGGTGCCATATATATATATATATCTATATATTTTTTTTTTTTTTTTGAGTAGTAGGGCCATTATAGCCCGATACTACATAGCGAGTCAATATGCCTTCTAAATGACACTTTTCACTTAACAGGGAATGATAAGTAGGGCTGCACGATAACTCGCATGCGATATTTAACGCGTATCTTGTCAGTAAAGCCGGTTCTGTAGTCAGCGGTAAATCTCCATCACCTGCGGCCTTTCACATGGAGCAGCATTAAACTACACAGAGCCGTTGTTCACCGAAGAGTTGCGCAAAACCACGTTCATATTCACTCGATTTTTTGCGCAGCTCGTCAGTGAAAAACAGCTCTGTGTAGTTAATGCTGCT